>OX459037.1:26163091-26576679 GCA_949775005.1 Orthosia gothica
AGTGTTGCCGTTCTAGCGACTTTGTCGCTAGTTCCAGCGGATTTTATGAGTGGTTAGGTTAGCATAGGGCAAACCTGGGCCATGGGGTCCCAGGGCTAAGAAAGAAAATTTGGTTCAAATAAATATCAAAGTTAAAAAACCGGCCAAGTGCCACTCAGACTCGTGCAAGAAGGGGTCTGTACCATTATCGCAAAAAAAATAACGTTTGTTGTGTGGGAGCCCCACTTAAATATGTATTTCATTAAATTTTTGTTATAGCAGAAACAGAAATACATTATCTGTGAAAATATCAACTGTCTAGCTATCACGGTTCATGAGATACAGCCTGGTGACAGACAGACAGACGGACCGCAGTCTCAGTAATAGGGTCCTGTTTTTACCCTTTGGGTACGGAACCCTGAAAATGGTTCAAAAGTCGTTCAATTATTTTTTGTGGCTTACTCATATTTTTTGGTCGCCAACCACTCATGAACCCCGCTAGAACTAGCGACAAAGTTGCTGAAACGACAGCACTGGGCAACACGGGCACTCGGGCAATGGCGCGCACGCTCCGCTGCTTCCACACTTTATCTGAAACGAGCCCGCTACACATCCTCGCGCCGCCCATCTCTTCACCGATTCACAGCGTCGGTACGCATCCTCGCACCGCTCAGCTATCTCGCACATCTCTGGTGGAAACGCAGCCTAAATGTGTAGATTCTGTTTAATGCTACCTACCTACCTTAAAACTAATTCTCATACTATTATCGTGCCTTTTTATTAAATAGACTTTCCTTGAATACACACCTTTTTTCATTAAATTCACATACGCCATAAAAAATAAAATAAAATTAACCGTATAAAGTATAATAGTACTGTCTATATTTTGTTTTATTGTGTGATCACACTACTCCATTTTCATAGGATTCAAAAATAATATTATCTCAGCTAAGATGTAAGAAAAACACAATTTTAGATACCTATTATATAGTAGAAACTTTTTACTAAAAGTTAAGTACACTAGTCTTTCTGATATTCTTCTCGTCAAGCAGCTAGTACATGCACATATGTCAGTGGATGTGAGGATTGAGGGACCAGTTTTAATAATTGCTATCTAAAAATTGCGGAGATATTTCTTTTCCATTTCTTTTTTACAAAATGTTTCAAGTCTTATTTTAAAAATGTATGTAGAAAAAGAGAGATTTTATTTATTTGATTCGATAAATTCACTAAAATGTGTATCTTTCTTGTGTGGAATGAGGGACCACAGTTTAGTCGTTACATATATTTTATCTTTGAAGCTTTGTGGTCTGTTATTTAGTTAATATCTTTACAAATTCTTTACTCAAAGTCTGTAGTCACGACACCTTAATTTTTAGGGTTCCGTACCCAAAGGGTAAAAAACAGACAGACAGACTGCGGAGTCTTAGTAATAGGGTCCCGCCCTATTACTAAGACTCCGCAGTCCGTCTGTCTGTCACCAGGCCAACCGTGATAGTTAGACAGTTGAAATTTTCACAGATGATGTATTTCTGTTGCCGCTATAACAACAAATACTAAAACCAGAATAAAATTAATATGATATTTAAGTGGGGCTGCTCCCATACAACAAACGTGATTTTTGTGCGGTTTTTTTCGATAATGGTACGGAACCCATCGTGCGCGAGTCCGACTCGCTCTTGGCCGGTTTTCAGATACTTTTCGAGATCTGGCTGATAATCTGTGAGGACTGAGGGACCACACTTTAAGTTTGCTGCAGCTGTAGTTTTTAATATATGTATTTGTTTACAAATTCCCAGATTTGTTCTACAATAGTTTTAAGTCTAATAATAAAGCCTACGATTTTTATTTTGCGATATACCAGTTTGGTCCCTCAGTCCACACGCACATAAAAAAACGACGACAGTAAGTTATAAAAATTAATGTACGGCAGATTAATTTCATCTCTTTATTGGCAGGCAACTTAAAAAAAAGTCCGTTAAGCCACTATTAAAAACATAAGTATTCTATGTCAGCAAGATATACAAAGTTAATAAATACAGCCATGATTAAAAATAATATAGAAACTAGGCACCATTCGGTTATTTCAGAAAATAAAGAAACGAGTAATAAAACCTTTTGATATATAAACGCAATTTTCGACATACGTCACTTTGCTCTCATAAATTTAACAGGCACAGGGGATTTTAAATTCTTGACTAGCTTATAGATAGAATTACAGGATATACTGGGTCTAGGCTTCTAAATTGTGAAATAAGCAATTAATAAGCAATCTTTGGCACATTAAAATTTCAGTAATTCCACATGGTTACTACTCTACAGAGATTGACCAGCCATTCTGATATCAGAATGGCTGGTCAACCTTAAATGTTTTAATTCTTTTAATAGATGAAATAAGCAATTCTCTCATTATGGTAAGCAAATATAAGCAATTGGTAAGTAATTTTTAGGCACAATTTGAAAGCTAAATAAGACTGTTGACCTGCGATTCTGACGCTCACGATAGTATGGCTTATTAAAAGCTTAGGTGAAAATAAATAAAACACTTATATTTTTCAGGATAGTCCTTTCCGTAGTAGCGTCGTAGCACACCGTAGACCCCGCGTAGACCGTGCTACGAAGGAACGAAATAACCGAGAAGACTTCTTAAATGTGTGCTAAATCCTTTCGATATTTTTTTTTTTTTTTTTATATATTATAGGCTCGCGCTTGACCACTATCTCACCTGATGGTAAGCGATGATGTGGTCGACGGTGAAGCACGCTTGCCTAGAAGTAACCTATTCACTCTTGACTTAAAGACTCCTAGATTGTAGCTATCGGGAAACACAGACTCCGGCAGGGAATTCCACTCCTTAGCTGTACGCATAATGAAAGTATTTCCAAAACGTTTAGTGCGTATGGGTGGTATGTCTACCATGTAGCGATGGCGCATCGCCGTACGTCTTGTAGTCCGATGATGAAACGGGCTTGGTGGAATTAGATCATGCAATTCCATCGCACACTCCCCGAAATGCAACCGATAAAAGACCGACAAGCTGGCAACTCGGCGACGATGTTCAAGGCTCTGGAGCTTTGACTTAACCAGTGCCTCATCGCCGATGAGCCTTTTGGCCCGCTTTTCGATCGACTCTAGTGCATCAAGCTGGTATTTGGCGGATCCGTCCCAGAGATGAGAACAGTACTCCATGCATGATCGAACTTGCGCTTGATACAAGCTGAGCAGCTGTTCTGGCGTGAAGTACCTTCTAACCTTTGCAAGGATCCCCAGCTTTTTGGCAGCCAGCTGAGCCTTTGCCTCAATGTATGGGCCAAAATTAAGAGTCGATGTCAACGTAACGCCAAGAAGCTCAAGATGGTCAGTTATTGGCACGGTCACATCTCGGAAAGTTGGAGCCGGTTGAAATTGGCTCTTTTTAGCGGAAAAAATACACGCCTGGGTTTTAGCAGCATTAAACCTGACCAGATTGGCATCGCCCCATTCGGAGACTGCCTGCAAGGACAGGTTCAAGCGCTCCACCATGGCCTCCCGCAGAGACTGGATATGAGGTCCGGTAGCTCGAGCGTTGGACATGTATCTCTCAGCAACAGTGCTGTCGTCTGCATACCCAAAGGTGCCGGGTTTTAGCAGATCGTTAATATGCAGCAAGAATAAAGTTGCTGAGAGTACCGACCCCTGAGGGACCCCGGCATTGATATCCAATTGGTCCGACGAGCAGCCATCGATAACCACTCGAATGGACCGATCTCTCAGGAAGTCTGCAATCCAATCACACAGACCACCGGGCAAACCGAATGAAGGAAGCTTACCAATAAGGCTTTCGTGCCAGACCCTATCAAAAGCCTTCGAGATGTCGAGGGAGACGGCAAGCGCTTCCCCGTGCTTCTCGATGGCCTCACTCCAGATGTGAATGGCATACGCTAGAAGATCCCCAGTAGACCGATTTCGGCGGAAGCCGTATTGGCGGTCACTAAGGATATCGTTAGCTTCTAGGTATGCCAGGAGCTTTATATTAAGTACACGTTCCATACTCTTACAGAGTAAGGAGGTTACAGATATGGGTCTGTAGTTGGCCGGGTCAGCTCGACTGCCCTTCTTGGGCACGGGCTGTACGTTAGCTTGCTTCCAAGCATTCGGCACTTTTCCAGCCTCATACGAAAGGCGGAATAGGCGTGTCAAGATCGGAGACAGTTCAGGCGCACAGGTTCTAAGAACAATTGCTGGAATGCCATCAGGGCCGCTAGCCTTGTTCACGTCGAGGTGGCTCAGCACCCTACGGACGTCCTTTTGGTGGATACGAATGTCCGACATACTCGTCTCGCATCCATCGGGAGAAGGAGGGGGCCGCGCGTCACCAGGATTCAGACGTGAAGATTCCGCAAAAAGAGAGGCAAATAAATTTGCCTTCTCCTCAGCGGAGTGTGCCAGCGACCCATCGGGTTTCAGCAGTGGTGGTAGTGAGGGACGGCAAAAGTTCGACTCGACCGACTTAGCCAGGGACCAAAACGCTTTACTTCCTGCTGGGTAAGAAGCAAGTTTGGCCCCTATTCGGCCAATGTGATCGAACCGAGCCCTTCGCAACACCAGCTTGCAGGACTTGGCAGCCCTGTTGAAGGCCTTCTTCTTCCGAGCCACGTCACTCGCCTTGCGCGATCGAGCATCGACCCAAGCCAGGTACGCCTCATGTTTAAGCGCGTCAGCGCGCCTACATTCGGCGCCAAACCATGGCCGGTCAACGCTGGACATTGTTACGTCAGAGAACGGAATGTAGTACTCCATTCCCTGACGCAACACATCGGTCACGGCGTCTGCGCACGACGATGGATCAGTCGAAAAAAAGCAAGTAGGCTGCCAAGGATAGCATGCGAAGAATGATCGCATACCATCCCAATCTGCCGACTTGTACCGCCAAACCCGCCGGGTGCCTCTTGGGCTGGGATCGGGCGGGGAATAGACGGACACAGACTTCACCAGACAGTGGTCGGAACTACCCAAAGGTGAAGCTATCGACACAGAGTATCTGTCCGGATCTGTTGTCAGCAGAAGGTCCAAGCAATTCGCTGTGTGCGAATCAACATCCGGCACCCTCGTTGCCCCCTGGACCAGCTGGGTGAGGTTTAGCGCAAGCGCAAGCTTACGCATCTCCCGTCCAGCATGGTCAGTGCACTGGTATGGGAAGAGCCACTCCTGGTGGTGGGCATTAAAGTCCCCCAGTAACACTAATTGGGCGGAAGGGTACCGCTGCTGTGCCGCATCAGCCGCCTCACTGAGGTACTCTGTGAGCCTGGATGTCTCCTGATCTCCACTGTGCGAACGGTAGACACAGGCGTAGATAACTTTATCCAAACCTGTGTCCACCAGAGCCCAGAGCGTTGAGAATGTGGAGTCCTCAAGGTTACGGAGACGCCGATAGCAAATGTCGTCACGGGCATACATACATACGCCCGCCCGTGGTCTAAAATTGTGCTCCAGGGTGAACCCTGGGTAAGACAAGTACGACACGTCTGACGGATTCGCTATCTGCGTCTCCGTAAGGAAAAAGAGCGCTGGTTTCTCAGCCTCCAGATGGTAGTGGACTGCAGTGATATTTGAGTGCAGACCTCGAATATTGGTGAGGTGCACTTTGTGGGGGAGGGGGTGCAGCCGCTGTTTATCTCCAGTATTCTTTTTCCTTTTCATCATAATATAAAAGAGTGAATGGAGTAGAGGAGTAGGAAGTGAGACGAGGTTTCACGCTGCTAACCTACAGACACGCACCGAAAGGACAGCATCATTGGGGCACTAGTCTGGAGACTGCGGGGACGCCCGAGCCCCCCCGGAATGTCCATCGGGCCCTCCCGTCTGGTCGCCAACCAGCACGATGGTGCATTCCGGGATTTTTCGACAGTTGGCGGGGCAGCCTTTCGTGTGTGGCTGGCACACTACTTGGGCCCCCAACTACCTGCGGTCGGCCAGCGGTGCACCGTGCCTCGGATCCCGCTACCCTCCGCGACTAGTCTCCCGATACATCCCTAACAGCGCGCGTCAGACTGATCAGCCTGCAGTGGAACAGCTATCTCGACCCAACTCCTCTAGTTGGCTACACCGAGCATCGTACCGGAACACGGCTAGGCCGCTTGGCGGTACGTCTTTGCCCGGTGGGTGGTCACAAGCCTTCGGCCGAAGCCTACCACCAGTTAGTGTCACCTGATTTGCACCACCCGGGGACCACGTGTAGGGAATCAAAAAAGGGGTACACACCTACGGACGTGGGTGACTCGGCCCCCAAAATGCAAATTAACCATAGTATGCTGGCATACTATGGTTAATTTGCTGATTACTGACAGAGATACCCTTTTCTTCGTTAATTTTCAATATTTGAAGCAAAACATCAGGAGATTAAATATAAATAAACAGCGCAAAATTCCTTTTTCAATATCGTCTTCAGAAGAAACGAGATCAAAGATATCATGTTTGCGTCCAGAGCTTACTCGTAAAAATAAAATATCACTAGAAAAATATTTGAATAGAGGGTGTCCATAGATAAGCCTTTTGCGCTGTGGAACCTCCTTCCCTAATCCTTTCACACAACTCTTTGCCGGACATCTCTTTATGGATTCTATGGAAACATGTTTTTTCAAAGTTTTCAAAGAAATCTTATACTTATTTTTCTTTATTTTTTGTGTTGATCAGCTGTGTAAAAGTGTTTTTTGATAGATTTTAATTTATTTAGGTTCTTACTTACATACAATTATATAAGATAACTAGCTTCTGCCAGCGGCTTCGCCCACGTGAAGGTGGAAAATTATTCCGATGGAACATATTCCCGATAATCTATCTCTGTGCCAAATTTCATCCGCAACCATTCAGCCGTTCCGGCGTGAAGAGTTAATAAACATACAAAAACACACACACACAGACACACTCACAAACTTTCGCTGTTATAATATTACCTACATACAGTGTGAAGTGTGATTTTAATACTTACCTACCCGCAGCCTAATTGTGTAAGTAAATTCGGCAAAGGAAACAATCTGTTTCTACACACATACACAAAGAAGTTGAATCTTTATTCAACTTCTTTCGTTTTCAGAGTGTATGTGTGTGTTTTTGGGAAAGAAACAGATTGTTTCCTTTGCCGAATTAACTTACACAATTAGGCTGCCGGTTTTGTGTATCTGCATCAAACAAAGCACAGCCGGTATGTAGGTATACTCCTAAATATCGACTAACTAAAAATGCCTATAATTTCAATCCACCATTACACGCCTCTGCATACCTCATGTATTGAATTTGTCTTGTCTTGTACAAAAAGCTAAAAAATAAATCAATATTCGGTTGGTAGATACCCAGGTAATATCGAAATCAAATGATAGAAACGAAATCATAAGGATTAAAGAAACGTTCTCGTTACCAAGCCTAACATAGGTACATAAGGCCGCTTCTAGGTACTATAAGGGTCAAAATTGCAGTCACACTCTACCAAAACAGAAAAGGCAATTTTTTTGTAGGCAGCAGAATTTCAACTTTTCGCGGTTAGTAGGAATAATCTATACTTAAATTTCTATACAACATATTAAATCAGTTATGGATAATTAAACTTCTTCTACAAAAACTAGCCATTTGAGTTTTTGGGAGAGTATGACTGCACTTTTGACCCTGACTGGACATATGCGGTATCGCGATGGCCGTGTAACACACCGACATTTGACAGTCAAAACAGATGTTTGACAGTCAAATGTTGGTAGTATTTTACATGATCATCGCGAGGCCAGCAGCCTAATTGCGTATGTGAATTCGGCAAGGCAAAGAGTTTTGACCCCATCAATCGACCAATCATGCGAAATGAAAAACGCGATGTGGATTTCCGTCTATGCGTTTGTTCGTTGTCAAAACTCTTTGGTTTGCCGAATACCGAGAATACTAGTCCAATAATATTTAGGTTACGGGTACTGTTATACAAAACCTATATAAAATCTAAAGAAGCCACTATAAAACCCAAAAGCATACATCCAACGGGGGTTTCAGTCCATTCGCCAGTAATCAACCAGAATTTGATGTTGGGGCTTAGGACAGTAGGTATACAGGCATTGCACAGAAGTGGTCTTTTGAGAGGTCAAAGGCCCCTTCTACGTGCTGATGGTGATCACCGGGGTGGTTTTAGTGAGGTAAATATCCCAAACTCCCAGCAGCCTTATTGCGTAATGAATTCGGCAAGGCAAAGAGTATGAAAAATTGACCAATCACATGCGACATGAAATACGCGATGTGGATTGCCGTCTATGTGATTGGTCGATTGTTAATTGTATTTGCCCTTTTCTTTGCCGAATTCATTACGAAATAAGGCACCTGCTGGACTTTTGCCCAAAAGTCCAGGCGCCTTTTGAAGGATTCACCAAGAAAACAAAAAAAAAACTGCGGCAGTGACTCAGTATTAAATATTCATATCTATTAGGTACCAATACCTAAAATGTAAGATAAGATAGTAGCGTAGCCTCTGGGTAGTGAGATATTCGTGAAACTCGTGACACCTTTCAAGCATGCAGGGTTCTTTATTTTATTATTGTTTAAGTGTATGCTTATTTTCTCGTGTCACAAATAAATATTTTTCTTTCTTTCTTTTTCTTTCATGCCTACTATAGATACTATTACTTAATTAAAATAACCAAAAACATTTTATCAGAGTTACAACAACATTACAGCAACAATAATACAATCTCCATTTACCTCCCCAACAAAGGCTGTTGTAATTTACATTTAAGCTTATTAGTATGAAAATCTTTTACTGTGGGGAGTCTTATTGCCATGAAAATAGAATCATAATGGTTTGTCGCGTCGCTGAAAAAGCTTTGGTTGAAGAGTTTGTGTGGGGGGGCGGAGAGGGGGGGTATGACGGCCCGCTTGTCGGCACAGCCATGATGAGATTACCACACCACGACTCGCTGGCTCCAAATGGAGGCGTGCCGGCACCCATTGAAACTCACTCTCTCGTTAAAATTGTTAGCACTGTTCCGCAACGCTATAAAATCCATTGTTCGCCTCTAATAACTATTGCGAAATAACAGTCCATGAAACTGATTATACAAATGTTGTTATAATTTGTTTGTGTTTAGGTTTGTTTTGTTTCAGTTTCAGCGCTTGAAAATCTGGGTGAACATTTGAACAATGCTTATTCTGTAAACGAAATTTTGATACGGACATAAATCTCACAAAACAATATGAACACGATTACAATTTAATTAGCACACAGATCTATATTAATAATTACACTTTCAAAGTTTGTTGAATTGTTGCTATCAATATAAATGCCTCTTAGTTGACAAAACCTACCTATAGGCACAAAGTACGTAATCGGAGTTTTGGCGGGAACGTGATGGCGTCTATGTTGCTTCTCTGTTTTATTTTCCTATAATTGTGTTTAACTGAATATTAATAGTTTAAAAATGATCGTGTTTTGTTCTAATAATATTAGTGAACGTGCACGAGTGTGGGAAAGTGAAACACAGCGGTAGAACATGAGTTTGTTCATGTTGTCGACAAAACTCCGTGGAGGCTTCCAATAAAGTTACCGCCATTTTACTGGGGCCTAACTATTATATATTAGTCTATGACTAGGACATTGGATTAAAAACTAAAGAAACTAGAACTTCTAAACTTGACACTGGCTAAATGCACAAAACGTGCGAAGCCAAAAAAAAAAAAGAAAAAAGTACGTAATCGGTGGCGCGCCGCTGTAGGTAGGTTAGGTACAGACAAAAGACGGTGTTGAGGCATTTGAACAATTTCAGACGTTGCAGTTTCTTCAGTGATATGGTTCGTGGATTCGATTCCGTTGAATTCGCATGGGTTATCTTTAGATAAAGTTTCTCATCATTGCCAGGACCTTTCCGTCTATCCAATCGCAGTCACCTGCCATGCACAAATAAACATTAATTTACCTGTCTCTAATATGGTTATGCGGTCCCCTCTCGAATGGCGACCAAATTTTTATCAACCATGGCCACTCAAATCTTCATTGTGCAGTGTTTAGCGTACATCGATGGGCTCGTGGGAGCTGGCACGTGCACGGCTTTGAGTCCCCGACAACATAGCATTTCGATTTATATTAGTCGCAATTTATATCGGTCTCGTTTCACATCGCATTGACCGAACTGCGGTTTCAACGAGGATTGTGTTGGGTAAAGCTTTGTTGTTACAGTCGAATTTGTAACAGCCAGTTACAAATTCGGCAGTCGATGGATAAATAGGGTTCTGTGTACATTTCTATATTTGGTTTTTTTTTCGACTGCCGAAGGAGAATAATGTGTTTATCTGTCTATGTATGTATGTATGTATGTATGTATGTTTGTTCCTATGTGGCGTTCTAGAGACCAAACGCGTTGGCCGATTTAGATGATTCTTACGTCATTCAATTCGTCTTAATATTGCGAGTGTTACTGGCTATTGTTATTATAATTGGAAAACTAGAAAAATGGCGCATTTGGTTGCCTTAAAGTGGGGGCCCAATTTTTTTTTCCAAACCCGTCTCGTGGTGTGTCAAAATAAAGGGTTTAAAGAGGTTATTTCAAAAATATATTACACTTATATGTTTAAATGAACCTACATAATTCGAAAAAAAAATGTTAACTAAAAAGTTATAAATAAAAAGAGTTAATTCAAAAAATCGAAATCCTGACTGCTTAAGAAGCGAACTAAAATGACGTAAACAAGAAGAAAATCATGCTGTTCAGTCGGAGGATACATCTTGTTTTGGTCAGCCAGCTCGCGAATATCTATACCCCGACAGCACAGAATGATTTTCTTCTTTTTTACGTCTTTTTAGTTCGCTTTTTAATCAGTCTTGTTTTTTTTTATTAAAACACTCCTGATTTGCAATTGGTAGAATTTTGTCTAGCTCTAACAATGCTACGTTTAGCCCGAAATTCTGATAACCAGTCCTATCAAGCATCTAGTTTTCAAGTAACTGGAATATTTTGGCACAGGCAATCGCCTGTCAGACCCCAAAAAATGTCTGCTACACGTAAAAGTAAAATTAAAAACCCCTGTCTCATTTTTATTTCGTGCTACATAATTTATCCAGTAGTAGACACGCTGCTTCAATCAATCTATTGAATACGTAATAAGGACACGATATCTTGCAAAAACTGCCCGATTCAAACACTAAAACACCCATAACTTTTGAACGGTTGAACTGATTTTCATCAAATATAGCTAAGAACACTCTCGGTAGGTAAAGTCAGCCTTCAAACAAAAACAATTGGAATCAAAATCGGTTCATCCGTTTAGGAGCTATGAAGCCACAGACAGATACATAAATACACAGGTACACACGTCAAACTTATAACACCCCTCATTTTCCGCCGGGGGTTAAAAACACTGTATTAGATAGTTAGACTGGAAGCCACCCCGATCTCGTTGGCTTAAGGTTAAGCAGACTGATTGATTGATATTTTTGATATGCATTATTACATACAATATGTAATGCATTATTACATATACATAAAATATTTACTTAGATTTCCTAGTGGTAGCGTTCTTCCTAGCTCTTCTAACACCACTTCGTATGGCTACGTGTGCTACGACGTAGCAGATTTCCCTGAAAGAGCTACGTCTCGTAGCACATAGAAAATTTTGATTGTCTGATGTTTTTAGGGTTCCGTACCCAAAGGGTACGGAACGGGACCATATTACTAAGAGTCCCTTTGCTAGACAGTTGAAATTTTCACAGATGATGTATTTCTATTGCTGCTATAACAACAAATACTAAAACCAGAATAAAATAAATATTTAAGTGGGGCTCCCATACAACAAACGTGATCTTTTGGCCGTTTTTTGCGATAATGGTACGGAAACCTTCATGCGCGAGTCCGACTCGCACTTTTTTTCCTGTAATAATTCTATTTCAAATATTATCAGGAAGGCATTCCGATTTAATTTACCCGCCGTTTTATTTTTATTTATTTATACAAAACTTAGCCACTTTACAAAAAATTGGTACCTATAATGGTTAGCCTAGCTGTTCAAAATGTAATCATAACCAATATAATATCAAAAATTCAACAGACTGAGTATTTCGTTTCCACATCACTACTCCTACGAAGCGGGTAAGAGCCAGTTGGTAATATTAAGAAGACGATTTCACTATGAAGAGTTTTCTGTATCTACGAGTATTGTGCTCAATTGAAATGCAGTGAAGCGAAGATTTCGTAATATCAATATCTGGCGAGAGGCATGGAAAACAAAAGTACGAGCAAGTCAGGTGTGGCACTTCCATGATTCCATGTCTAAATGCCCTCTCGATAATGGTCGAATGAAGCTGTAATTAGGGGATCTTTCCTAATGAATATTAAGGGGCGCAACCCTAACGCGAGCAGCTCCTATTGTTAGCATTGTTGATTAAACACAATCATTTTTTTAATCGCTAACAACAATGGTATTTTTGTAGTTAAGATATATCTATGATCAATATCTATAGGTTGTTTTGTTTTTTTTTTTATTGGAATAGAGAGTGTTTTGTAATAAGGTTATTACCCACCTAATCAGCTTAAAACTAAATGATTTGTCTGTCTTTGGAACGGTCTTTCCCTTACACAAAGTGTTACAAATTGAGATGAGGTTTGGAAGATGTTAAGGATAACTTATGAGAAGATTAATAATGAACCATGCAGCAAACAAAGTTTTATGTATTGTCATGGCTCCTAATATGGTACCGGGCACCTATTTAAAACAACATTAACAATTTAAAATAACATTTATAAAATAATACAACCTTCTTGCTCAACCTCTTCTGCTGTGCTTAAGCTCATCTAAATAAAAAAAAAACTTTACCACAAATCGAGCTAATCCTCTCGCTAACAACACTCACTTTCGACTCGATTAAGCGCATGACGATTTAATGTGACAACGCTCAGTCAGATAATACTCCATTGTGGTCCAATTACATACATACGGTGATCACGACGAGGGACCACAGCTGACGACTCTCAGGGACATCCACCCTTTTCTCTCGCTATCTAATTGAACCAATCTTGTTAGTAGATTGTGTGCACTTGATTTTGATATGGATTATTGGCTTTGGTTATAATTAGGCTCTTAGTTAATGGTCCACATTGGGACATGCATGACGTAATGACCGCTTCTGTTGACTTTGTCGGATTGACTTGAAGACTAGGTAGTCTTCAAGTCAATCCGACAGGTGGCGGGTTACTAAGCGTAGCTAATCGATAAGTTGGCTTGCAATTATTAGCAGAAAGGTAAACGAAAATGTGGACTATTGTGAACATCACTGCTCAGCTCAAAGAATAAAATTTTTACATTGTAATTTCAGTTAAATTTAAATTTTGACATAGTGATTTTTTTATTGAATTTTGACATTGTATCTAATTTCAATTTGATACTGTTGATACTGTTGTTGTGATTTTATTTTTGTATTGTTTGTCTAGTGCCACTAATTTTGTACGCCATAAATGGCAAAACATGTACTTAGCCAACTCATATTAATATATGAACTTTAGACTGTATTCATGTTTCCAAACTAAATATATCGTAACTTATCATCTCTTGGTTCCCTTTGCGACGCCTATGACTCAAGATGGCATTGTTTTGTGTATCTACTTAGAGCGATATGTTGCTTTTCGGTTCTCACAGGAAGTTTATGCCACCTACATTCTCTTCCAATTTTTACCTATCTCACCAAAGTTCTTTGTCTGCTGATGAATGATAGAAGACACTCAACGTTTTACCCGCAAGTATCAGCACAAAACTGTATTTGATATCCCTCATTAGGTACACCTACGTATGTTCTACAATAATGATTCAATTCAAACAATAGTGGGTGCTTTCAATAGAAACAAGCGAAATGAGAACAATCTGGCACGCATCCGCAGACGGCGCCTAACGAGACGGATCATGCGAACTGTTATTTCTACTTTATAGAAATAATAGGCATTTTCGCTAACAGAAATTGTTTTGTACAGTTTTAAAAGATGGTGGAAAGAATGAAGATTGCACGAGAAATACTATTTTTTTATTTGAGATGGGTTTGCTCTTGACTCTAGTCTAGATCAGAGGCGACAGAGATAGAGTCGAAGATGGAGTGAGCTTACTCAGAAGAAGCCTGTTCACTCTAACTTTGAAGAGATTTGGGTTGAATGCGTTCGGAAACGCAGACGCAGGTAGTGAGTTCCACTCATTCGCTGTGCGCATTATGAAGGATGTTTAGAAGCGCTTGGTTTGAATTGGTGGAATGGCTATCAGGTGAGGATGGTAACTTGCAGTGAGTCTAGATGTCCAATGGCAGAAGGGGAACGATGGGATGAGGTCGTGGAGTTCTAGAGCACACTCACCGAAATGCAGTCTGTAGAAGACCGACAAGCAGGCAATCTTGCGGCGATGAGCCAAGCTGTGAAGCTTAGCATCGCCCAGTCTCTAAGCCCCCGGTTCAACGTCGCCAATGAGCCTCTTTGCTCTGCGTTCCACCGAGTCAAGCGCAGCAAGTTGGTATTTAGCTGAGCCATACCAAAGTTGGCTGCAATTATTCCGCCAACTAAAAGATATTCTCATCTGAAATTGTTATGTACAAACTATTCCGTAGATGATAACCGTGGTCGTAGATATATGCCACCTACCGTAACAAACAATACAGTCTGTGAAGTAGCATACGACCACGGTTATCCTCTACGGAATAGTTTGTACATAACAGTGCAAAGTACGTAAGCGGCGGCGACAGAGCGTTATTAATTTGTAAAGTTCACGAAAAAAAAACGACAAACGCACCAAAACCACCGCGTGTATTTAAATAAAATTCGAATTTGAATTATCTGCATTTTGATCTAAGGTTTTTTTAAGTCATAGAGTAATAACACAAGTAATAAGAACCTTTGTGCTTTTATATCTACCTATATTCTTTCATTTCTATCGTAAGTCTTGTGTTTTGTGTGTACATAACTAAATACATAAATAAAAAAGTACAAAAAACTGCAAAATTTTGGGTCGCGCGGGTGTCAAACGAGTGCGCGTTTTGTTCACAGAACATATATACCCTAAGCCGGGTTTTGTTACCTCAAGATCGTTGGCGACAGTCGTCTTATGTTCACCATTATCTAGGTAGGTGCCTACCATATAATAGTAATCTTTGGTGCCTACATA
Organism: Orthosia gothica; assembly: GCA_949775005.1. Classification (NCBI taxonomy): domain Eukaryota; kingdom Metazoa; phylum Arthropoda; class Insecta; order Lepidoptera; family Noctuidae; genus Orthosia; species Orthosia gothica. Next base: position 26,178,197 of record OX459037.1, read on the forward strand.
AATTCTGTAGGCCGTGGTGATTATAGTGTCTCGTGTCACTCAATCATCTATTGACGTCTTATCAGCTTATTCAAATTGATTTCCTTATCTTTCCGTGCTGACATTTAACAACGTAGGTAACTCAATCAATGGAAACGAAAACAAAATCACAGATCTATCTAATCTTCATCATTAACCTACCTAGGTAAAAAAAGCTTGTTAAATTTACTCCATTGTAGGTACCCGATTTCAAATCACAGCATACGGAAGCTCGGAAGGCAGTGAGCATCGGCTCGTGAATCAGTCAATAATTGACCGGACATTATTGTAACGGACACCAATCCGCCTCCGCGCCTTATGTCGCCTCTCTCGCCTGTGAAGCGCTTCAATCCCGACGATGTCGATGCAGCACGCTCTATTTAAACACAAGGGTTCTGTCTGACTCTGACATAGTTAATGAAACCTTTGCGAAATTGATTTGTTTATATAGGTACCTATAGGTAAACTCTCCGATTACAGGTTCTGTAATCTGAGGGCTTGTACCTACCTATTGTTAAAATTTTATAGGCTATCGCCATAAGTTGCATGATTCGAAACTACATTGAACTACATACAACTGAAGTACATTGAAAATGTTGACTACTGATTTTAATTGTATTTCAATTGTAATTTTGGTAGTCAATGTACCTAAGTTACCTAATTGTATGTGTAAATTTATGATAGTAATAGTAACACTGCATTGGGGTTATAGCTGATAAGGTTTATTAACGAAATTTTGAATCTATAAAATACATTAATAGACACAAAGACACGAAGAGGGTAGTTTGTAACAAGTGCTATCACCACAAAAAATATATTCGTATCATCAACAACTGCCTTGTATTTTTAAACGACATACCTAGAGTGCCTAGGTAGGTACCTATATTAGGGTCGTCTTTCAGTCTAGGTTAAACCAAAAAAAAGGAGGATTCATAACCATTTCATAACGTATTAGATTTGATTTTAACGTAGGCAACATGCAGTTCCATTTAATACAAAATATATTCCTACAGAACCCCTTCCGTATCAGTGTCGGGATAATTTGTTAACAATATCGGATAGCAAAATTATGAACGATTAAATAATCGTGATTCACCCTTGTGGCGACAGGGTTTCACTCCGAGACACTTCCGGGACAATATGGTGCGGAATCGGAGCTCTTACAAGCGTAGTTTTCTCATGGCTCATACACTTAGGCACCGACACACAGGAATTGCAAGGAATCCTTACTTGAGTCGTGACATGTGAGTTTTTTTGTTAGGTCTTTGAATTTGCGTGGGAATTTTTTGTGTCTTGCTGGTTTTGCGTTCTTCCGATTTCATTAGGACAGACGTGGATAAATCAAACGGTGCCTAGTGGTCGGTTTATGGTCCAGCTGCCATGTGGATAAGCAGGCAGTCAACCGATGTTTCTCCATGAGTTAGTACCTCGACTTTAAGACGTTAGTTACTAAAGCATCAAAATAATGGAAAACTTTGGTATCTTTTGAACTCGCTCATTCATCGCTTTTCATCAGCCTCAGGCGATATCGAGGCCAAGAGGTTTATTCACAGTAAAAACTACCTTCTAAATTGCTATGGTGTTAATCACCAGCTAGATGGATGACGATTAATTTTGTTTTTTTTTTATGGCACAGTGGCACGCAGACGCCGCAAGGAGAGCCGACCTCGTCGACAGCGCACCACCTTCTCTGCACATCAGACTCTTCGACTGGAGCTGGAGTACGCGAGGGGCGAATACGTGGCTAGGGCGAGAAGGTATGTAGGTATCTTAGGTTGACCTTAGTAGTTAAAGACAAACAGATAGATATGTGGAGGAAGATTGGCATAGACACTGGGTGAAGCGTAGCGTAGCAACACGCACGGCTCCTGAAGCGTGAGACGTGATAAATAGAGAGGTTTCATACGCTAGAACCAATCAGTTTGTCTGTTTAGCTCAGTTTAAAATGACCTAACCACCCGCAGAGTACCATCTCATTGTGCAGATTCTTCGTCTTTGGTGCCTCGTGGGTTTGACTAACGTCTTTATCAATAATTCTGACTAAAGGTAAAGCGTTCTGTTTCAGGTGTGAGTTGGCATCTGCACTGTCGCTCAGCGAAACTCAAGTCAAGATATGGTTCCAAAATCGAAGAGCTAAAGACAAAAGGATTGAAAAAGCGCAACTTGATCAGCAATACAGGTACAGCCTATTTTTTAGGTCTTATCACGCGTGAGAGCCTGCGAGGATGATGTACATTATTGCTCTCAGTAGCGTAGTAAAGAGAGTAAGAGTAAGTCGTAGAGTCCAATCATGAAGTGTTTTGTTTAAAAAGTCAAACTTACAACGATGCCTCCGGCTTTTGCGCGTTAGTGTACAGCCGGCATTATACTTAATTATAATAATTTTAGTAATACAAGTGGTATCGGCTCCACCCGACTTAAACGTATCGTAGTTCGAGTGTTCAAACCCAGACAGGCGCTTTACTTTGTGTAAATTATTTCATCATCACTGCTCTAAAAACGGTAACGGCAAACATCTCGTGTTCGTGAGGAAACCGGCATGACCTAGAACCAAAAATTCGAAGACATGTGACATCTAGCCAATCCGCACTGGTCCCACGTGGCGGATGAACGCTCATTCCCTCCATCACAGAGAGGAGGCCTGTGTCCCAGCATAGGGAACATTAAAAGGCTGATGACCTACCTACATCATTCGCTTGCCTAAATTGGGATCAGCGCAGCATGTCTTCGTCTTCGCCATATCATGCTCCCTCAATTCAAACATCGTTTCCTTGAAGTTCCTATAACTACGGGGATATTAGAAAGACCTAATGCACCTAGTGCGTTTTACCTACCCTGTGGGTAGGTACCCCCACAGAACAGATAAAAGAGATTATCTGTTCTGTGGGTACCCCGCACGGTTCCTATAATAGATGCACAACCAAAGGTCCTATATCCCCTGAACCGTCCAAAATCTCGACGCCAACATGGCGACCGTCCAAGTTTCGCGGGGCCATTTTGCGCTATCGCCCGGTCTCAGAAAAACGCTGATTTCTCGGCCGTTTTGTATAGGAACCATGTAGGGTAAATACGCTAAATGTCGGCCCCTTAACGGTTTTTCTAACTGGGGATCGCTCTGGCGCCATCAGTTTGCAACAAAAGGATAGTTGTGATGCGGTTTTGGACAGTTTGTTAAATCTATTTCATCTTTATAGGCATTAGGTCGACATTTCTACTAAAAGAAAAAAGTATTAGGGTTTAAATGCATCGAGAACGAAAAAATCCTAAAGTCGGCCGTTCACGTCGCGTTTTCCCTAATGTCGGCCAGATAAAAATGGTGTTTTAAATTAAGACAATAAAAAAAATATTATTAATATTATTTATTTTGGCAGCAGTCTAATATCACACTAAGTAAACATTTGTATTTGTTTAATAGTAAAGAATTTTTTTATTTGCACTTAAACAATGTTACTATAATTATAATAAAGTAAAACATCACAATAAAATTTAAAAAAAAATACCTAAGTACCTATGTGATAAGAAACTTATCTTTTATAATATTATAAATAATATTTAATAAAATAAATAATTTATTAATATTATAAATAATATTAATAAATTATTATTAATAATATAATTCACATATTCAATTTTAAGAAAATAAGTTTGATAAATAAATTAAATATGACTACCGACAAAATCAATGAAAAAATACAAATATAATCAGCCTGTATAGTGACGCTGTAATTCGAGGCTGGCCGATATTATGATCTTTAATATTTCTAATGTCGGCCCCTGTTTCGTGTACCTTATTTCTCGAGAATCAACTAATATCACCCCGGCCGGAATTTGACGATTAAACGTAAAATATATTTATTTGCCTATAAACTTTGCAAATTCTCTTATTAAGCCAATGGAATTGGTAAAATCGGAATTTATAAAACAGACTGCATTTACTTTAAGTCGGCCACGGCCGAGAATCCGGTTTTAAGTCGAAATTGGTATTCTATCGGCGGCCCCCTATTTTTCCCTAAAAATAATACGCAAAACGTTGAAAAACTATCTCAAAATATAGTAAAACAAACTTTTTAGTGATAACAAAGCTTAATACCCGAAAAATAAACGTCTTATCGTTGTACTATCAATCCCCGAAGTGTGGGTATTCACAGCTAGTAAGCTACTTTAACTGCTAATTTGAAGCTGCAACGGCGCAGTCGCTATTAACGCTCAGTGTGCGAAGAGTGAGTGACGTAATCGAATAGAAACGGTTTGTACATATAGAGTATGAACTAAGGTTGCAATTCGAGTGCCAAAATAGCCACTTAATTACATTTTGAATGAATGCAAGCTGAAAATGTGCTGACGGCCGAACATTGGGGGGTGGCCGACGTTTGGCGTATTTACCCTATGAAACTTATGTTGTTACAATCTCTATGAAATAAGCTATCATATTTCACAAGGATTTACCCAGTTTACCTTGTAATTATTTTGTAAGTATTGTGTAAAGTCAGAATGAGGGAAATTATTTAAAAAAAGAAGAAAAAAAAGAAAAAAAAAAAAAAAAAAAAAACATTTTTTTTATTTTATTAACTGTTTGATGCTTATTATTACATTAACTATAAAAAAAATAAAAAAAAAATAATCAAGCATAAAGAATCAATAAAAAAAATACGATCTAAATATGCACTGATTAGCGACCGGACGCGCACTTGACTTTGAGAATTTATTCAATGGCGTCGGAGCGGGTTCAATGCACTGACTTAGAAACCTACCTCATTGGTACAATGACAGCGGCGGCGTATTTTTTTTGACAGCCGATAATTCGTTTGAAAACTTAATTTTTTTAAATTTTTACCACTCATGGTGATTCTAATACTTAATATCATAGAGCAACACGGACCACCGGCGTGCGGTGGTCCGTGTTGCTCTATGCTTAATATCAATGATATTCTATTTAATATACAGGTTGGCCAAAAAGTCGTGGATATATCGCGATATAACTTGGGGTTAGATGGGGCCATCAGCTGCAATAAATTGTTCTACGGGAGATCCTTATAGTCAACCCTTGCAGATTTATAATTTATTTTGTGTTTTTATGAGAAAATTGTCTTTTTTTACTAATTCTTATTAAAATTCGAAGAAATCTACATCCTGTATCTTTTATATAATTTTCACTAGATTGGTACTGATGAGTCCTTGCGTTAGACATGCTATTTATGGTTGTTTATTGGGTGTGTTGAAGATAACATTGTCTTTTTTTACTAATTTTTATTAAAATTCCAAGAAATCTACATCCTGTATCTTTTTTATAATTTTCACTAGATTGGTAGGTACTGATGAGTCCGTGCGTTAGACATGCTATTTGTGGTTGTTTATTGGGTTTGTTGAAGATAACAATAAGTTTCACGAAAAAAAATCTTCTCAAATCATAACTTTTTATTTACTTCGGTCTCCACTGTGAAAAAAAAATACTCTACCACCGAAAAGTGACCCTGTAATACAAGTTTTGGCGCATTTAATAGGGGTTCTAAAAAGATATTACACATGGCTATGCGTGGCTTTGATATCTTTCGAGGACGATCATTCGTAGCAAGGCCAAAGTTAACCCAACCATAAATTAAAAATTTAACTCTGCAGGGGTTTTAGTCTTACAGTTCCTAAAATATAAACCTTGGATTTCTAGTTGATTTTTCAATCCAAAAAAGTTTAATCAATCCAAAAGTCTGCAGGATTCACGATACAAAATGCACTAAGAGGCACATTATAACTTGTGTGTGCCCTTTCCCACGGCATTTTTTTTTTATTGGAACGTGAGAAGTCCCGCAGGCTACAGAATATTCAAGGTAATCAACCTTTAGCAATAATGAATGTATACATAATTGTTTTTCTACCTTAGCTTGAGACACTGCTGTCTGCCTTTTTTCATTTTCAGGAAGTCTTCAGATGATTACCAAAGAGAGTCTAGAATTAATCGTCTGAGGACTTCCTGAAACTGCCATAATGTCAGTTGCATTACGCCATCTAATACCCAGACAGAACCCACAACAAAACTGTAAGGTAGGTATTTTCGACCTTTCGTATACCTATGATAACCGCATTCAATGATTGGCCACAAATTAATTAGTGAATCAGCACATGGCGATGACTGACCCAGTACCGAAGGAACAACAAGTACCTACTAAACTTGACTATATAAATAGTTACCTACCTATATAACAGAATCTCATGACTCGGCAGCGACAAAATTAAACTTTGTGTTGCCGTGAACCGGTTAATCTAAAATCGCAAACAGAAATCGATAAAGACAAATAAATTCATGTCTTTTCCTCATGGGCAAACTGTAACTACGTGCTAATATTCTTAGTCTTACCACAGATTACATATTAGTTACGTCTTACATAGGTTCCTACCTAGATCGGCACTTCTTTTCTTCGTTCACTTTTATAAGTTATCCACTCACGGCTGAGAGTGGTACAGCCGACTCCGTATCAAAACGTCCTATTCGCAAAACGACCTATGAGCAGAACGTCATATTCTCAAAATTACCTATTAACAAATCGTTCTATTCAGAGCTGCCAACTCGTCTAAGCAAAAACGCGCTGTTAGCTCTTTAAAAAAGCGCTAGATGGTCGCTGTCCAAAAAATCGCTGTATTCTGCGCCAAATTCCAAAAAAAAAACGACCAATAATTTGAGACTAGAAATGTATACCTAAACGTGCCTAAACGTATTTTTTTATTGAATCAAAATATGTATGTCAAATAAAAGAGTAACACAGTATTTTTTCTAAAAATAAACTAAAGGAATTAAATTAATTCATCATCGTCTGTGTCTACTACTGAATTATGGATGGTCTTTACATAGATAATATGTCTTGATTAGTTTTGGACTTGAATTTATATTTATCTGTGTGTGAAATTGTCCTGAACGCGTCGTTTAGAAGTTGATGATTTGCGCAGTTACTATTTTTTTGAAGAAAATCTCTTTGGATTTTCTTCAAAAACCGCTAGATTTAGCGGAAGGCGCTAGAACGCGCTATTGAATAAAAAAAGCGCTAGATCTGGCGCTGAAATCACTAAGTTGGCAGCACTGGTTCTATTTAGAGAACTCGAGTTAACTCGAGTTGCGCCTAACTCGCGTTGACTCGAGTGGTATTCTTCCGAACGCGAGTGGTATTCTTCCGAACGCGAGTGGTATTCTTCCGAACGCGAGTGGTATTCTTCCGAACTCGAGTTGCTATCACTAAAATCTAAAATAAAATATGTCAGAGAACAACCAAATACACACATGTCTAACATCAAAATTATTATTTCTTAAATCTTTTTCACAACAATATCAGTATTTTGAACCAAAAACAAGGTAAAACTAAAACCAAAACCATTATTATAATACATCTCGAAAGCCAGGCTTTCGGAACTATTACGATAACAAATTAAAGAGTACTACAAAAGTAACCATTTTGCGTTGTAAGGTTTTTAAAATTAGTCTGTTATAACCGTTTGACGTATGTTTGTTTACAAAAGTTTTGCTTCCAGCTAATAGGGTGTAAGTTTACTAATCTTACCCCTGGGGGGGCTTTGCCCACTCCTGGGAAAAGCCCCCCCCCCAAATTCTTTCAATTGCCCTCTGTGTTGTGCCTCATCTCGCCAATTCTCGAGGAACTTATCCAATTTATCTGTCAAATACATATTATGTAAAAAAGTAATTTTTAACAAATAAATTCGTTATTCTAACTTAAGTTTGGTTCTGCTAACTCGAGTTCAACTCGAGTTACGTGAATTTCAACTCGGCGGGCTTATTACGTAAGGAACAGCAAGTAGCAATAATTGTACAATTATTGCGCGATCAATTTAGTGACCTGGCCACTGAGGCCTTTAAGTCTTTTTTTTTTTGACAGTCCCTTTTAACAGAAGCTATTTTATCTGTCCGATGATTTATAAAATGTATCGTTTAATGAATTAACCAGCATATGAAAGAGCAACACTTCATGGAGGCTGTTTTTTTACAATAGTCAATTTCATTACTATTTAGCTCCAATATTCCGATAAATTAATATTCGCAGATGTAAAGTCATTTTACTTTTTTGACATTGTTTCATTTTATTAATTCAGATTTTTATGACATTTAATTAAGATAAAGGCCAATCTAATGTGATTCGTTTAATCTGACATTGCTATATTTTAGTAAATTAATCAATTTGTAATATGTACACATATTTGTACGCCTCATAAGGCAAAACATATTTGTAAGCGCTAAAAAGAATTGAACATCTTGCATGCCTATTGTATGTAAACACATGTTTTAACAAATAAATCATCTTTATTTATATATTTGTGTAATAATATACATTATATTTGTGTAATAATATGGCAGTGAAAATTTGATATTTGCATTTTATTTACATATACAGGGTGTCCCAGAAATCGACGTCAAGCCGTAAATGGGTGATAGACCAAGTTATAACAGTTCTCAGAAAAATACGAAAAAAAATCTATCTCATGTTTTTAAAAAATTATGTTCACTTTAAAAATTTACTAAAAAAATCAATCCCTGTAATGGTTCTTTAACTCCAATTGCTTCAAATCCCATAATTTATCAATTTTTTTTAATATTATGTAATCTTGAATAATGCTTGTGTAGATTTTTGCCTAAAATTTAAAGCCAACTCCTCCTACTTAGAAGAAAATTAAACTTTTTCAAAACCAAATTATTCAAATTTACTGTTTCGCCCAACTTTAACTGACTGTACTGAAAAAAAAATGTACTACGCTAGTTTGGCAAGTAACATGAAAAATTGGCGCATTTAATAAGGATTCAAAAATGGTGTAACACTTGCTAGATTACGTTTTCAATAATTGGTAAATTTTTTTTTTGTAAATAGTATCGGTTTTTACCCAAAATGTCCATACTTCCTTAAAATGACTTTAGCTTACCTAAAGCTTTGCTAAACTCCGTTTCTAGTTCGATAGAGACGGAGAGAGTCATTTTACAAAGTGTGAGCGAGATAAGAAATCGAAATTTTACGTAATTTAAGAGAAAAGTCGTCCCTCTGATAGTGAACGGTGCACATTAATAAAAACTCGATGATCTGGGTGACGATTGTTCGGGTACCTCTCACGATAAAGTCTAGCGGCTGCATTGGCATTGCATCTGCATTCCTCATAAACGAGGTGCATGTTCGCATATTCCAATGCAGTGTACACAGCCATGGTAGTACTACACAATCACAGGATCAGCAACAGTCCAGAGTAAAGCACAGGTCGTCAGAAAGAGGAATTAAACAGTCCAAATCACAAGCAATTAAGTCCAGAAAACAACGCAAAAAGTGGTAAGTACGGAATCAACATGAACGAATACGGAGATGCGCAGTAAACAAAGCAGCGTAACGTACTGATTTGTAATTGTGTGTGCGTCTGCGCTTACAAAACAGAACAATAACTACTGCTGTCTCATTCGCACTCATCGGTAAATTGTATCTCCGTTTCATGATAAAGGTTGTGTCACTGATAAAGGTGGCGTCACTCTCTGTCTCGCTCGCACTTCGTAAAATGACTCTCTCCGTCTCTATCGAACTAGAAACGGAGTTTAGCAAAGCTTTAGGTAAGCTAAAGTCATTTTAAGGAAGTATGGACATTTTGTGTAAAAACTGAGACTATTTACAAAAAAAAACTTGACCAATTATTGAAAACGTAATCTAGCAAGTGTTACACCATTTTTGAATCCTTATTAAATGCGCCAATTTTTCATGTTACTTGCCAAACTAGCGTAGTACATTTTTTTTTCAGTACAGTCAGTTAAAGTTGGGCGAAACAGTAAATTTGAATAATTTGGTTTTGAAAAAGTTTAATTTTCTTCTAAGTAGGAGGAGTTGGCTTTAAATTTTAGGCAAAAATCTACACAAGCATTATTCAAGATTACATAATAATAAAAAAAAATGATAAATTATGGGATTTGTAGCAATTGGAGTTAAAGAACCATTACAGGGTTTGATTTTTTTAGTAAATTATTAAAGTGACCATAAATTTTTTAAAACATGAGATAGTTTTTTTTTCGTATTTTTCTGAGAACTGTTATAACTTGGTCTATCACCCATTTACGGCTTGACGTCGATTTCTGGGACACCCTGTATGTCAATGTGTAAAATCAATTAAAATTTCTTCGAATTGTCGATTGTTTTAAGAAATCGAATCGATAACGCATTAAAACATCACTTAGTAGACTACATTATCTCGTATTTGAGCTATGAAACGTAAAAAGATTTTTCAAATTTAATTTAGACATTGGCAGAATAGTCGACATCAGTGTTTGCAATATAAAAAATATATATAATAGAAGATACTTATTGCGGTCTTATCACATTCTCATGTGTTTGTAAGTATTTAGTAGTAAACATATAAGCTTCGCTGGGGTAGCCAAAACTGGATTTTTTTATACTGTATATAAAAAAATCCTCCACTTTACCGTGATCACTTCTGTTTCAATGATTCAACAAATAGTCCAGTTGCGTAGACATTAGAGACTCAAAACAACACCAATTTGTCATTTACATTTACAATATTCACTAGGAATTTGTTATTTCAATATTTATTCATAAAATATTATTCTAATTTGCGGATAATTAAAGTAGCCACAAAATAACATACGAAAAAAGCCGCCAAAAACTCAAAAACTTCTGTACCTACTCAGCCATCAGCGAGCGATTGGCAATCGACCAACAACATGGTAAAAAGTAATCGCAATTTGACAGCCATATTTGCTCGCCGATCGCTGTCGCTCTGCTGTCAAAAACCATACGTAATACGAAATTATCGCGATCACCTTGCGATAAATGCACATTTCAGTTAACAGATTTTTATTGTTAGCAGTGCTGTCGTAAAATTATTATGGTGTGGCTATAGCTCATATATAATGCGAATTCGCGATTGAAGAGTAATTATTTCGCAAAAATAAGCCGTCCAAATTTTTGACGTAAAGCGATATTCGCGCGATGATTGTACAATCTCTGCGCAAATATTGTTAATTGCTCTTTCATACGTAATAAGCCTGCGGGTTAACTCGAGTCGTCAGGTAACCCCTCCACGTTGGCCTAGTTGGTTGCTGGTCTCTTTCGGATACGTCCGGGGAGAAGAGCAACCCGCTGGGCTGGTGCACCTTGGGTACCGTCAATAACTTCCCATTCGTGGGTTCTTGTTGGCGGTGGCGAATATCTGACGGGGGGGGGGGGGGGGGTCGGATGATGCTGTTAAGAATACTTCCGCAGGCTTATTACGTATAAAACAGCAATTAACAATATTTGCGCAGAGATTGTACAATCATCGCGCGAATATCGCTTTACGTCAAAAAATTGGAAGGCTTATTTTTGCTCTTCAATCGCGAATCCGCATTATATATGAGCTATAGCCACACCATAATAATTTTACGACAGCACTGCTAACAATAAAAATCTGTTAACTGAAATGTGCATTTATCGCAAGGTGATCGCGATAATTTCGTATTACGTATGGTTTTTGACAGCAGAGCGACAGCGATCGGCGAGCAAATGTGGCTGTCAAATTGCGATTACTTTTTCTCTTGTTGTTGGTCGATTGCCAATCGCTCGCTGATGGCTGAGTAGGTACAGAAGTTTTTGAGTTTTTGGCGGCTTTTTTCGTATGTTATTTTGTGGCTACTTTAAGTATCCGCAAATTAGAATAATAATATAAGAATAAATATTGAAATAACAAATTCCTAGTGAATATTGTAAATGTAAATGACAAATTGGTGTTGTGTTGAGTCTCTAATGTCTACGCACTGGACTATTTGTTGAATCATTGAAACAGAAGTGATCACGGTAAAGTGGATATTTTTTTTAATATACGGTATAAAAAAATCCTGTGTTGGCTACCTGAGCGAAGCTTATATGTTTACTACTAAATACTTACAAACACATGAGAATGTGTTATGTCCTCAATAAGTACCTATCTTCTATTATATATTTTTTTATATGGCAAACACCGATGTCGACTATTCTGCCAATGTCTAAATTAAATTTGAAAAATCTTTTTCACGTTTCATAGCTCAAATACGAGATAATGTAGTCTTATTATTTCGTATGTCTATGACTAAGTGATGTTCTTATGCGTTATCGATTCAATTTTTAAAACAATCGACAATTCGAAGAAATTTTAATTGATTTTACACATTGACATGTAAATAAAATGCAAATATCAAAGAACAATGGCAAGTGCCCATACATTTTTTTAGCTGAGATTAAATTCCTACGTCTTTAAATGAAAAATATCTGGTTTAACTCAGGGTGATGTTCTGAATTAGTTTGTGCAATATTTTTTGTTCGAGAATGTCGAGAATAATAGATATTCAGTCATAAACTTTTGTAGGTTATGTCTGGGTAACTTTTAATAATGTGTTTAATAGGTAATATTATTCAATTTCGTGGAAGTAAAAGGGGAATATCGCATTAGCATTTCCCTTACCTAGTTATTTCAGCATGAAATGTATAAGATACTCTTTGAAAAGAGTATATTTATTTAAACTAAGCGACTTTGACGTTTATCAAAAGGTCGTCGTCCTCGTCAACAACCAAGCTATATTTTTTAAACTTGGCTACTAGTCTTTTTGCCAATCATTAACTAAAAGTAATTCATTTATTTCTACTACACTGCAATATTCTTACCTACCTGCGAGTAGGGTTACCAGATGAAAAAATCAAAAGTCCGGAGAAAAGGCCTGATTTCCATGGAAAAGTCCTGAGATTTTCTACAGATGAGAATTTTCTCTCAGAAACGTATTATTATCGTTGTATACACTGCGGATCTTGCGCACGCGTTTTACGCGACGCGTTACAAGCTTGTATGTACATCGCACTCAAAACAGCGGGGCGGAGGGAGGAGGGATGCGCCCGTCGCCCCGCAGCGCGGTTGCCGCTCGCTCGCTCACTCAGTCATCTCACTGTGTCATGTCACTCAATCATTGAAGATGATTATTTTTAGTTTGTTTTACTTTGATAAATAAGGATTGATTTTAACTGCAGCTGCAATTGTTACCAAAAGAAGATTGTTTTTAGTTCGTTTTACTTCGATAAATAAGTATTGATTTTAACTGCAATTGTTACCAAAAGAAGATTATTTTTAGTAGTTTAATAAGAGAGATCTTTAAAATGTAACCTGTTTTTTATTAAAAATCCTGAGCTATCACTAATCCGGCCGGAATCCTGAGAAGAGTCGAATAATCCTGAAATCTCAGGACAAATCCTGAGATATGGTAACCCTACCTGCGAGGAACATCTATACTTAGACATAAACTGTATTGTTAACTCATTTACTGCAATAAATACATTAATTATATTATAAATTGATATAGTTACTACTTGTCACTTAGCAGATAAAATAAATAATGGCAACACTAAGCTAAAGAAATTAACTGTAAAATCAAATAACTTTTTATTTAATATGATTTTTTTTTATCCGTTTTGAACCAGCCCAATAATATATTTAAAAAATGTAGACAATTAATAGAACGTCTTTCGTATATAACTCACTTTCAGACGCTCAAATTTAAGTCAGCTAAAATCTCGCCATTGTTCTTTTCACCGCCATATTTACTTTACACAAATACTTTACATCTGCGAATATTAATTTATCGGAATATTGGAGCTAAATAGTAATCAAATTGACTATTGTAAAAAAACAGCCTCCACGAAGTGTTGCTCTTTCATAAGCTGGTTAATTCATCAAACGATACATCTACGATACATTTTTATAAATCATCGGACAGATAAAATAGCTTCTGTTAAAAGTGACGGTTAAAAAAAAAAAAAGATTTGCCTTAAAGGCCTCAGTAGCCAGGTCACTAAATTGATCGCGCAATAATTGTACAATTATTGCTACTTGCTGTTCCATAAGTAATAAGCCCGCCGGTCTGATGCAGAGTTAGATGGAACAAAAAACTGTTATGTGGGCTCACACACGAGGTCGGAGACAACGCCGCCTGGAGAAGTGCCCAGCCTCGGTTGTGGAGCTCCGTGACCTTGTCGCAGCAGTCGGTGCTGCGAATAACGACTCGCTTCTTGTTGTGGTCCATTCCATGGTTGGCAGTGAAGGTCTCAAAGGAGGCGGCAGAAGGGGGGTTTAGGAGGGACTTTGGCTTACTATCCTTCCAGGAAACCTAACGGACCGCCAATTTAGACCAGCTTGACGGGAACTGACTCCCCTCGAGGGCATAAGACCTCCTGGTAAAAAAGGGAACGAAAGGATACAACCTCCCTCCGTATCCGTAGCAGACGCAGCAGGCACCGAAAATCGCGACATGATGGCCGGCTGCCACAAGGTGTGACCCGCGGGTGACATACTTAAAGAGTTTGTCGCCACAACTTATCGCGCCGTGTACCACGCCTCGCTCCCGAGAGGAACTTCGACCGTTTTCGGCCACAAAGGGTGACGGGGTCATGCGGGCCAATACTTGGTCGGAAAATTGTGATGCATTGCGCAAGATCTCCAACACTCACGTCTAAAGTATGAGTCTGATAGACCACTCTGCCCGCTCTTGGGCGGAGTACTTTCAAGAGAATTTCTAAATTTGGGCCGATTATTTATAAATAAAACTAGAAATAATCACTTTCGAACTGAACGCAAAAAAAAAACTTATATAATTAATAATTTGGATTTTACTTTTTATTTTATTTTCTTAGAAAATGTTTTAATAAAATTATTCCTTTGAAAAGATCATTTTTGTGTGGTATGAATGTACCATTCCCATTCTTTTGTATATAGGGCGTTTTGCTTGTACTATGGGACGATCTGCTCATATGTCGTTTTGCGAATAGACTGTTGGTTAACAGCTGAACTTTTCGAAGGTCAATGAATGTGTATTTACGTATTTTTAGATCGCTGCAGGTACCGCCAACGTTATCTACCGGCTACCTATAAACTTACACTTTAAAATAGAGAAATAATCCCATAGGCCCACTTGCCACCATTTAATGTAGACGTAGGTGGCAAGCTAGACTGGAAAATCTGAAATAGAACAATATTATTCCGTTTTTCTTAATTTTTTTTTGCATTAAGATTTTTCTGTTTCCACAGACATTTGGCGGCTGCATCAGGCCTGTTCCCGACTGTGCTTTCTCCTGGATACTGCGCTCCGCCCCCGTGCCCGTGCTTGCCAGTACAACACCCACCGACAATAAACGACAAATAAATAGATACCCATCTATTCTTATTTGTAAGTACTGTATATTAGGGCCTTTAGATACGGTTCACAGATATCCGTTCAAAAAGCAGACTAAGTCTGGGTTTTACAACAAACTTTTACAGAGGTTATTGAACTTGCTCAATGATGCGTAACGTCGTTTTGTTTCATAGGCCAACGGTTCATTTGTTTAAATAGAACTGCGCGGAATTTTAATAGTGTTAAAAGAAAAGCTGAACTATGCTGGGATGAATGGCCGACGATATTTTCTCCTCCTACACTGATAACATACAAAGAAAAAGTAGAATTTACAAACAACAGTTAGCAGTATAACTGTAAGCCATATCTGGCCGCGACCCAATAGATTTTATAAATATTTTATTATGTGAACGACCTACTTACAGGTCATTATGTTGTTATTTTATGCGATTGCTTTTCATAGCATTCACAAACATACCAAAAAATATTTAAACCATTTTATGCTGAATTAAATGCGAATAAATGTTATATTTTTGTGTTATTTTCGCTTTTATTGAATGAATCTGATTGAGACAGATAAATGTATTGTGGGATAAAATTAATCCAATAGTACGAAATAAGTTCGTAAAACGGTCCTAATTAGTTGAAAGAATCGTTTGTAACCCGTGGTTTTACCAGCAGTAATACTGTTAATTTTATTTCCTTTCTTACTACCGCAGTAGTAAGTTGTTAGAAGGGTAATTACAATTTGCCCTTGTTACTTACCAATGATAATAATAAATAATAATAAAGGATCTGACGACATTTTGGATAGATTACAAGAAGGCCTATGACTCAATGCCACATACATGGCTCATGAGGGTGCTGGAGTTGTATAAAATTGATGCAACTCTGCGCGCCTTCCTTTCATATATAGGGCAGTGGAGGACGGTCCTTCACTATCCAGGATGTCGACAGATTCAGTAAAACAGCGAACCTATAATAATTGAGCGCGGGAAATTTTCAGGGCGACAGTCTCTGAGTCCTCTGTGGTTTCGTTTAGCCCAGAACCTTCTCAGTACACTGCTGGAGGGTTCGGGCCTGGGCTATCGGTTGAGAAGAGGTGGTCAGGTCATATCATACCTCCTTTACATGGAGCTCTTTGCCCCCAACAACTTGCAACTGATGAAGCTACTGAAGGTAACAGAAACCTTCAGTAACGCCATCAGGATGGAATTTGGTGTGGACAAATGAGCAGTGATGCATGTAAAGCGAGGGGAGATTATGGAATCCGTGGGCATACAACTCTTGGATTCAATACACCTTCAATCCCTTTCCCCAACCGTAACTTACAAGTATTAGGGTATGTCGGAAGTAATACTGGTAGTACCGCGGGTAACAAACGGAAAGAATGTATTCCTTAATCAATATAATATGTAATTAGAATAGTGTAAATAAACCAATGTATGATAAAATTAAAGGTAAGAGGATGTTGAAATAAAAAATGTGTTAGATTTTCAGTGTTTTTATTTGGATAGAGTCGACTTACCATGGCCTATTCCACGGTGGAAGGCTCGCGCACGTGTAGAACCATCCATGGAAAATAGTGTTTATTTAATTTTATGCACAAAAATATAAACAATCATAACTCCACATTAAAACAACTTAACATTAAAAGATAACACATATCTGTAGTAAGACGGGTCACTTATGAACGCGATTTCGAATGTCGTTTGAGAGAATAATAAAATCTCGAATGTACTTGAGATCGATGTACTCGTACGATGAGGACGATAGTTCTCTACCTCGATGCATCAAAATTTATAATAATTATAAGCGCCAAACGAAAGTAGCGCAAATGACGATTCAAGCTGACGTTTTCGAGATTTTGTTATTCGAGTATGCGACATTAGATATTGCGTAGGTAACCCCTATTAGACATATAAATGATTATATTACTTATAATGCTTATACAATTCATAGTGCTGAATTAGATAGAATACCTATAATTATATGTTTAGGTAAATATTTGATTTGATTGTTCTCGCTAGAACGTCAAAAAATGTTTTTTATTAACAAATTCATTAGGTTCATTTCCTTTTACTCACACCAAGATCTTTTCAATATATTTTTTAACTCATTGTCAATAGTACAGTCATAAATTACACTGTAACTAACATAACACTGTCATTCAATATATTTTGGAATGTTATAGCTATCTCTATCTAATCATGGACGATATCATTGAAAAATAAAATTATAATCTACAAGAAAACATTAAATTATTAACAGAAATAACATATATTATCTCCTCACTTATTGTCTAAAAACGCAAATATTAATCTTATGCCACAGCTTTTACAGTATCATCAGATTGGACATGAACAGATTTTAATTTAAAATTGCATTACCTGGACTAACACATAGCCGTGCAGAAGAGAATTTAAAAGTGGTAATTGAAATGTAAAAACTGTGATTACGTGCTAAACGACTAACAATAAAAGAAAAAGGATCTAGTGCCTACACAGTACCTTATTGTGAACAAACCTTAATTGATGGAGCAAAAAATAAATTGTAAAATGACTATTTAATGCAGTCGCTTCACTAAGTCCGCTTGTCCCTCACTAGCTAGCTGAGCTCCTGGCCTACCTCCCGTATTACTCTACCGTCTGCCTGCCTAGCTTCAACTAAGCGCAACTTGAGACCTACGTGTTAAAAAATACCTTCGTAAGTACACACCATACACATTCAAAATGTTAAATCCATGGAATTGGGCACTGACATTATATGACAAAAGTAAATATATGACACTGTTTTAATGTTAAATCAATTTGTAACAAATGGGATTTGGAATGTTTACGTTTTGAATAAAGGTGTCCCTCGAACTAATCGCCGCATCGTTACGAATCGACCGATGACCAAATTGATTGCATCCTTATTGGCTTACAGTAAGTAAGTAGTGTCAGATGTGTGAACCTTGAGAAGATGCCGCGTCGATTAATATAGGGACACCAGGGTCTAATCAAGTCATGCATATTTTGCACGCCTGATGAGGCGAATGTTATGTGCATGCAATGAAACAAGTACGCGGAGCTGAGAAGCGCGCAGTAGGTATGCAAAGCACGCATGACTTACAGAAGGCCCTAAGTATTTACTGCCAATACGTGGGTTCACTTTTGGAAAATAAGATTTAGGGTTATGTAAGTTAAATGCAAGAGTAATGTAAATGTTTTAGTGATGTAGTTAGGACATGAATGTACTCACAAGAGGTCTGCAGCGGCCTAGAATCGGCGCTGGTTGGTGGCTTGCGGCTGGTAGCCGGCTCCTGCGCCACCGTTGCCGCCGCTCGCAGCGCCGTACCCACCGCCGCCACCACCTTCGAACCCATCAGCTTCTCAATACTTTAGTAACTCTCTTTTTTCAACTAATATTGGCAAACAGCCAAAAAGCAACAATTCTAAACATGCATTGGCATGCCGCAGTAATCTATACCAATATTATAAAGAGGAAAGATTTTTTTGTTTGTTTGTACCGTATAGGCTCCGAAAATACTGGACCGATTTAAAAAAATATTTCACCATTAGAAAGCTACGTTATTCCTGAGTGACATAGGCTATTTTTTAATCCCAAAAACGGGTTCAGTGGGGTGGTCCACGGGAGCGTAGCCGCGGGGAACAGCTAGTACTTTATAAATGCAAATAGCAGTAAACATATCTTTATTAGCTTTTATATAATTTGTTTTTCAGCCAATAAAAAAAAAGTGCCATGAAAACTGATCCATTTGGTAACAGTACTAACCTGAGTTATTATAAGGCTGCGGTCTGGAGGTATTGTAGTTTGGCCTGACTGGGCCAGCGCTGTATCCCTGCTGGTATCCACCACCAAAATTGCTATTTTGCTGGTTCCAGCCTCCTTGGTCCCCATATCCCTGATTGCCCCAATTTCCACCAGCATTACTTGAGTCCCATGGATTTTGGTTGCTCCATCCGCCTTGTCCATATCCTGAGTTGTAGCCACCGCCATCTGGATTACAAAACAAGACGTGATTATTTAATTTAAAAGTTTTTCATGTCAAATAAAAGTCACCTTTATAATCTAATCGGAATACTGCATCAGTCAGGCAAAGTGTACTACCACCCAAGACTATTTTCTAATCAAAGAATGATAGGTAATTAAAATTACACTGACACAATCAAATAAAATTACAGTGTGCTGTGCATGAGAAAATTTTCAAGCAATTTGGTATTTTTGTAAGATAAATATGCTATACCTGAGTTGCCCCAATCTTGGTTCTGTCGGTTTCCCCAGCCGCCGCCGCCGCCCCCGCGACTGCCACCACCTCGTCTACCTCCGGCCCCGCTGCCTCCTCCTGGCCCTCCGGCTGCCATCTCAGACTTAGACAGGGCTTTCTTGACGTCCAAGCGATGCCCTTTGACTTTGTGGTTTGGTTGCGCTTGGAACAAAAATGATAAATTAGAAGTTGCTACTATTTAAATTAAACTGTTCGGCAATGTGAAATAGCATGAGAAATTGTTTCATGTTAAAAACAATGCATACACTCACCGCATACCCTGTCCACAGGATCATAGTCATCAAACTCAATAAATCCAAAGCCCCTCTTTTTCCCTGTATCCTTTTCAGTCACTACGCTCACAGAAACGATGCTCCCATAAGAGCTAAAATAGTCCTTCAAGTCCTCTTCCTCGATTTCTTGTTTCAGTCCTCCCACAAAGAGTTTCTTAACTGTAGCGGCAGCATCTGGTCTCTTTATTTCTTCTCTAGGAACTGCTCGTTTTGGTTCCACCACTCTGAAAAGGTATACTGGTTTTAAAAATTGCATTTCAACATATTTATGTATTAGAAGAAAAATGGAATATATGTTGATGAAAATGAATTAAATGAAAAATGTATTACCTTCCATCTATTTTATGTGGTCTAGCCTTCTGCGCGTCATCCACCATGTGTGCCCGTGAATAAGTGATAAATCCAAAGCCTCTTGAACGTTTAGTCTGAGGGTCTTTCATTACTACAACATCTACAATTTCCCCCCATTGCTCATAGAACTCTTTCAGTGAGGAGTCATTAGTTCTGAAGTCAAGACCACCAATGAATAACTTCCGCAAATGCTCCGGCTCATCCTAAAATAAAAATGCTAATTTTTATCCTCTTTATACAATTAAGAGGTCCTGATATACTTGTTTGCAGTTCTGTTCCTACTAAAGATTTTTTTATTACTACACTAGCTTCTGCCTGCAGCTTCGTCTGACATATTTTTGACTGTTTCTGTGTCCTGATGTATTCAAAATATTTAATATCATACAACATAGATGTCAACACAATAATACTCCTGCTAGATTAAATTCCTTATCTTTAAAACATTTTATCTTTTAGGAATCCTGTTGAAGTTTTGTATGAATCTTGTAAGTCTGGCAATAGTGTATTCATGATCAGAGGAACCATTATTATACTTTAGAAATATAATGATTTTACATTTGTTTGAGCTTTACAATGAGTGAACTGTGGCTACAAAAAAAAAGAACTATAAAGTAACTGACTTAAGCCTTGCCACGGTGTTCACGTCAGATTGCAATGTTTTAATGTGCGATCTAAAGTTTTAAATTGCACAATCAACTTACACAATAGTTGTTTTCATCTTTTATTTTGAAGTTATTGTTATATTCTTCAACTAAACATAAAAGTCCACAAACTAATCATGAGAATCAAGCAAAAAAAATGCCTAACTGAAAAATTACTTACGTAGTCATCGCCGCCTCCGCTAGTTTTCATTTTTTCTGCCACCTTTGGTTTAACAAGAAAAATTAATAAAATATTCTATATTTTTAAGTTTCGGTATGAATTTGCATTCAAATTACGGTAAATACAGAAATATAGAATACCGCAAAATAGAAAATGTGCACTAAACAAAACTGAAATGCTGAATGTACGGACTGACTGAATGAACGAGAATGAAGGAAAAAAGTAACTGTCAAAACTAGAACTTCAAATCATAAAATGTCACGTCATTAATCATAGACAAAAGAACAGTTTCATCGACTTCATCTGGAACTTTTTTTTTTGCTTCACACGGTTTGTGCATTTAGCCAGTGTCACGTTTAGAAGTTCTAGTTTCTTTAGTTTTAAGTCCAATGTCCTAGTTAGGCCTTAGGACCCGTAGTAAGGTAAAATGGCGGTAACATTATTGGAAGCTTCCACGGAGTTTTGTCGAGGACATTAACAACTCATGTTCTACCGCTGTGTTTTATTTGCCCTAACTCATGCACGCTCACAAATATTATTAGACTTAACAAGCACCATTTTTTCACTATTAATATTCAATTCAACTCAATTTTAGGAAAACAACATAGACGCCATCACATTCCCGTCAAAACTCCACCGTGGGACTTTCTGTGGAGTGATGTTGTTGAGCCGGTTACAGATACAGACAAACAATTCTAAGGCAACGGACACGAAGACAGCGAGCGCGCGGGAGGGGTGGAGGCGCTAGGTGCAAAGAGTATGTAACACTACTTTTACTGGGAGCGGCGCGTTTCAATGCATGGATCTATAACGCAAAATGAGCGCATTTTGCCAGTGCAATCTCTGCGCGTGCGTGTCGAAACGCCGTCGTCTAATCAAAGAATCCCTGCCTCACGGAGATCACCAAGCCCAGGGCCTGCAGTCTCGACATAGCTAACGATCGTTACGTTAAGTAACATTCGTTAACTCTTACCACAAAATAGTAAGTATACAGAAGGGCCACTCCCGCCGTTTGGAAAATTGACAGCTAAACTTGACAGATTCACTAGGGTTGTAGTGTTCGTGATATTAAATGGATATTTGATGCCCTGTTTACCCTCTAAGGCATGTAAGCATGATATGATGTATGTTTAGACGAATCTATGTATTAACATAAATACATAGATTCGTCTAGAACGAATGTTAGCTAGCGTAACGATCGTTAGCTATGTCGAGACTGCAGGCCCAGGTGTGGCCACGTCTAGCGTGACTCCGCATCGGACGGGCGACGGCGAAACCTTTCACACACCGCGATACAATTTGGGGCGCGGTGAGCGCGCCAGCCAGCGGGTCCAGTCTAGTGGTGCCCGCACGTAGAAAAAAAATACTCTACTGAGTCCTGTGCCCGCGCCTCTGCATTGACGTAGTGATGTGCATTTTATTTTTTGCTTTTTAACGACTGACGTTTCAAAACGCTGAAGTTTGTATCAAAAAGATGTTGTCATCGCTGTTTAGACATCTCGTTCGCAAACAAAGACAAATTTATCATAAAACAACACTACGCCGCTGTAGGTAGCGTCGCACGAACTGCCCGGTGCCTTCGAGACCGGAGTCTGAGTTGCCGCGCCGCCCCTGCCCCCCAATCGCTGACTTCGAGACCGAGGCCTAAGGGGCATACCACCATTTCATCCTTTTAAAGTGAACGGCTGGTGTACGTTACCCCAGCAGGAAACTGACTCCTAGTGATATGAGTGGAACGTATAATTAGTGCGATATCAGTTGTGAATGTGCGCTACATAAAAAATATGAGAGTGTTGTCGCTGGAGTAACGTTGTTTTTTTGACAGGGAAAAATGGTTAAGCGGACTCATCATCTTTTGTACATGACTTCTTAAGAATTAGTTTTACGTTGTTGTGCAATAAAAAAACAAAAATAATGCACCGTTCAAAGATTATTTAATTGAATATAAAAACACTTCAATATTTCCTAACACTTCGAATAAGAGTTCTAAAGACTTACTATAGATTACGGCCCATTTCCTCTCACAGAGAGGAGGCCTGTGCCCCAGCAGTGGGAACTTTAAAAGGCTGATGATGATGGTGATCTTGGGTTGAGCCAGTTTCTTGGTTTTGCGATCGTAGTAATGACACCATCGTTTTGACTTTATGCAATATTATTCAATAACGTATGCATGTACACTTTACAAACTTTTTGTGGTTATTATAAGCGTCAAGAAGGACCGACTACAGTTTTCAGCAAGCTTATACGTTCTGTCATTTAGAAGCTGCTAAACTTATAAATGCGCGATTTCTTGAAAATTATAAATATTTTCTTAAATCTAAATCTGTCACAAATACGCACAAATAAAGAACTACTCGTGTATGTTTATTCTACAGGCGCACATACAAACGTTTTAGAGATACACGATTCTGCAAAACGTTACTCCAGCAGGCAATACAATATCTCGAAAACATGAAGACGCACTAATTATATTTTCGGCGCACATTCATGCACAAATATAAGCTATCTGCCCATGCACAATTATTTCTCACTCCGAAAATTCGTTTAGAATTTTCCTGCTGAGACAACGTTGTTTCAGCAGGAATCGTTTTTTTTTTTCAAAACGACAACACGCCTAATTTTTTATGTGGCGCACATTCACAGCAGATTGCGCACTAATTATACATTCCACTCATATTATTTTAGGAGCCACTTTCCTGCTGGGGTAACGTACAAGAACGGAGGTGCTTGCGTGGGAAGAAAACTTATTTATTTTATATTCTGAATGCGTAAATTTGAATGGATGGATGGATGGATGGATGGATGCTTGTTACTCAATCACGCATTCACGCCGGAACGGCTGAACGGATCTGAGTGAAATTTGGCATACAGATAGATATAGCCATATAGTCTGGAATCGTACATAGGCTTTTTAACCAAAGTCCCAAAGCCCAAAGTTATTTCAGTCACTAAACTCACAGAAACAATTCTCCCGTCAGAGTTATAAATATAACAGTCCTTAAAATCCTCTTCCTCTATATCTTGACAGACATCATCAGCTCTCTTTATTTCATCTTTAGGAACTGCTCGTTTTGATTCCACCACTCTGCAAAGGTAAATTGGTTTTAAGAATTGCATTTTACGAGTAACATATTAGAAGCAAAAGGGAATTACATAATTTTAATTATGTTGAAAATGAATTAAATGAAAAATTTATGTTGCATTACCTTCCATCTATTCTATGTGGTCTAGCGTTCTGCGCGTCATCCGCCATATGTGCCCGTGAATAAGTGATAAATCCAAAGCCTCTTGAGCGTTTGGTCTGCGGGTCAATCATTACAACAACATCTACAACTTTCCCCCATTGCTTATAGAACTCTTTCAGTGAGGAGTCATTAGTTCTGAAGTCTAGGCCACCAATGAATAACTTCCGCAAATGTACCGGCTCCTCCTCCTCCTAAAATAAAAACGCAGATTTGTATCCTCTTCATAATGATACAATTAAGAGATTCTGATATACCTAACACACTATTTTGTCCTATTTAAATTCTTTAGAACATTTACAAACAAGTATCTTGTTTGCAGTTTAACGTTCTAATGATTTTTTTATTACTAAAGTAGCTTCGGCTTGCGGTTTCGTCTGAGATTATGGCTGTTTCTGTGTCCTAATGTTTTCAAAATATTTAATATCTTACAACATAATATTTTTATGTCATGACAATAATGCTCCTGCTAGTTTAAATAAATTCCTTATCTTTATAAAGTTTTGAATCCAGGCAGTTTTGTATGAATCTTGTAAGTCTGGCAATAGTGTATTTAAGATCAGAGGAACCATCTTAGAATTAAACTTTAGAAATAGAATGTAAAATGTTTGAGCTTTACAATGAGTGAACTGTGGCTCTAAAAATAAAGAACTATAACTGAAGCCTTGTCACGGTGTTCACGCCAAATTGCAATGTTTAATGTGCAGTCTTAAGTTTTAAATTGCATAATAACTTACAAGTAGTTGTTTTCACCATTTATTTAGAAGTAATTCCTCAGCTAAATCTATATATATAAAAATGAATTGAAAATTAATTTGCCTGTATGTCCTTTATAGGCTCCGAAACGGCTGGACCGATTTCGCTTATTCTTTTTTTTGTTGTGTTTGTTATTGTTAGAAGTTTCTTATGAAAAAAAAAAGAAATTGTTACTTTACCTACATAGGTAGGGTAGGTATGTAGGTAAAGTAGGGTAGAGGGTAGGGTAGATGAATGCTTGATGTTTTTATGGCAAAACAAAGTTTGCCGGGTCAGCTAGTATAAAATAAAAGTCCACGAACTAATTAAAAGAATCAATGAAAAAAAATCCAAACATAGTTTTTAATTACTTACATAGTCATCGCCGCCTCCGCTAGTATTCATTTCTTCTGTCGCCTTTGGTTTAACAAGAAAAAATAATAAAATATTCTATAATTAAAGTTTCCGTAAGTATTAGCATGCAAATTACGGTAAATACAGAAATATAGGATAGGTACCGCAAAATTGAAAATGCATGCACTAAAGAAAACTTAAATGCTGAATGTGCTAGGCTTGCTGAAAAAATATCGATGGATCGATATTTTTTTTCGATATATCGATATTTTAAGCCGATATATTATGATTCAATACATCGATATAACGATACAAAATATTCAATATCAAAAATCGTCTCAAAAACGTTTTTTTTTAATATTTCATTTATTATCAAAATATTTAACAGAATTCAAAGCCGTAAAAGATAGGAACGAACGGATAAAAAATATCTGTATCGTCTATGACTAGTAAGTTTATAAATATTAAAAGACTAAAAAACCACCATATTTACACTATTAATATTCAATTTAACACCATTTTAAGAAAATAAAACGGAGAAGCAACATAGACGCCAACGCCATAACGGTTTAGGCGCAAAAGGCCTAATTCTCAAAATGGCAACAGAGCCGCAAAAGGACTAGTTCTCAAAATGGCAAATTCTCTAAAAGCCTAATTCTCTGAATGAGCAATTCTCTTAATGGCCAATTCTCTAAATGGCAAATTATCAAAATGGCACATTTTCTATAATGTTGAGTACTTATTCATTTAATTAAAACTTTCTGAATAAATTTACATGTATTATTGCCTTTGTATCATTTATTTCATCGTATGTATATAACCCTATTTATTTACTTTTTGCTTGTTACAGGATAATAAGACTAAAACAGGCAATACAAAAAGATATTATAAAAATGTCGGGTCTGCAATAAAGAAGACACCCATGTTTTTTGTTACATTGTGGTTATACTTAAAAATAGGTTATCTTTATTCCTAATCACATCATCAGCCTATTAATGTTCCCACTGCTGGGACACAGGCCTCCTCTATGTGAGAGGGAATGGGCCATAATCCACCACGCGGGCCCAGTGCGGGTTGGTGGATGTCACATGTCTTCGAATTTTTGGTTCTAGGACATGTCGGTTTCCTCACGATGTTTTCACCGTTTTGAGAGCAGTGGTGAAGAAATAATTTACACAAAGTAAAGCGCCTGCCTGGGCTCGAACCCACGACCTACAAATTCTAAGTCGCGGCCAATACCACTGGGCCACCACTGCTCAGTTCATCATTCAGTTCCACATATTTTTAGTTGCAGAAGATGGAAGCAATGATAAAATACTGATCTTCTCATCAAAGATTTAGAGGAAAATGTTGGTTTAGTTGGGCGCACGGTTGGCGCAATGGTTGAGCGATTGACTGCTGCGCTGCGTGTTGCGGGTTCGATTCCCGCACAGAACAAATATTTGTATGACCTACAGATAGTTGTTCCGGCTCTGGGTGTTGTGTATGTGAGTTTATATGTTTGTAAACGCACCCACGATCCAGGAAGAACTTCCTAGTGTGGGGCAACGTTTTTTAAAAACGTCGTGTACGCGTTACTTCCGAATAAAAATAAAGATACTTACGTAAGGCTTTTTAATATTATGAAAAGTGTATTGGTATGGGGTCTCAATTCAAACAAATTATAATTAGTATTAAAAAAAGATCATAGGTGGCAGCATAGATAAAAAGTGAAAGTAACAATCACTTATTAATTTAAACAGTTAAACAGCAGATTTAGGCTGAAATAAGTTAAGTAAAAAAAACTTAATTAAAAATAAAGGGTTTTAAGAGGTGATTTCAAAAATATATAACACTTAAACTTAATTCAAAAAATCCGACGTCTTCAAAAGCGAACTAAAAAGTCGTAAACAAGGAAATAATCATGCTGTGCAGTTGGAGGATACATATTCGCGGGCTGGCTGACCAAAATCTGGTGTAACCTCCGCCTGCACAGCATGATTTTTTCCTTGTTTACGACTTTTTAGTTCGCTTTTGAAGACGTCGGGTTTTTTGATTTTTTGAATTAAGTTTAAGTGTTATATATTTTTGAAATCACCTCTTAAAACCCTTTATTTTGATACTCCACACGATGGGTTTCGAAGAAAAAAAAAATTGGGCCCCCACGATATTGCAACCAAAATCCGCCATTTTTCTATTGTCCAATTTTAATGTAGCCTATGACACTCGCAGGGTTAAGACGCATCGATTGACGTATGAATCATCAAAATCGGCCAACGCGTTTGGTCTCTGGAACGCCATATAGGAACAAACATACATACATACATAGACTGATAAACACATTACCCTCCTTCGGCAGTCGGGTAAAAATCAAGACTTGCTTCTTTAATGTTAATTTATCCATTTACACTCATTAATCAGGTTTTATGAACAAAAAAGATAAGTGAAGACTTTGTATTTAAATAAGTTGAAAGTAGCTATCCGTTTGTTTTGAGTTCTTTGGAATAGATGGCGTTTTTCACAATTTATCCTAAACTATATATCCATCGTAAGAATAATTTTTAAGACAGTTATTATTTATTATAGGCGTAATTTAAAAGATATTATTTAATATTGATGTAATTTTAAATATTAAAGTCTTGCCGCCAGTTTCCCAGCTTAAAATTATCGGAGAATTAATGTGACAATTTGTCAAGCACGCGTTATCTGCTGTGATTGGTTGAATGAATTTTCAACAGCCAATCACAGTAGATAACGCGTGCTTGACAATTTGTCACATTAATTCTCCGATAATTTTGAGCTGGGAAACTGGCGGTAAGTCTATTACTTAAAATCACTTTTTTGTTAAGTTTGTTTAAACGTCGAATTAACTAGATACCTCGCTGGAACAGGACTCGTATCGCGCTAGGGCCTACTCAAATCGCACGGGTTATAAAATAACAAGAGATAACGCGACGCGTGTCCCGCTGGCCTTCCGAGTTTACGCGTCGCATAGTAGGTACAGTTTGATTCTAACTTTATGACGGCTCGAAACACTTCGTGAGCCACTACGCGCTAGCAATTTCATGTGAAAGCGGGGGTGAGGGGTAGGGTAGCTACTGCGCAACGAGTAGGGATTTTTCAACATCATTAAGTTTGAATCGACGTCCCGTTAGTAAATACGTAACTAATAACATAATGTAATTTTTGTCCTTGTGATTACACGGCTCCACTACTCTTCCAGTTCGATTCAAACTTAATGGCGGCTTGGAACACTTGTATGAATCGCTGCGCACCCCTAACCACTGCTAGCACAATTATTTTAAATATGTAGTGTCTGTTGCGAGTTGCCATTAAGTTTACTGATTACACAAATACGAAAAAGTTATATTTTTATATTAAGAAATCTTTTATTTATATGAATACTTCTAATTGTAAAAAATGTGCCATTTTGATAATTAGGCTTTTAGAGAATTGGCCATTCAAATAATTAGGCTTTTAGAGAATTGGCCATTCAAATAATTAGGCTTTTAGAGAATTGGCCATTCAGAGAATTAAGCTTTTAGAGAATTGAGAAATTTGCCATTTTGAGAACTAGTCCTTTTGCGACTCCGTTGCCATTTTGAGAATATGGCTATCTGCGCCTAAACCGCCATGACGTTCCCGCCAAAACTCCACCTGGCCCCTGGGACTTTTTCTGTGGAGTGACGATGTTCAGCCGGTTACAGATATAAATTGATAGCGCTAGGTTTTGAGGTTTCAAAAATATTGTTTGTGTCCGCATATAGTTTCCGGACCATTTGCCCAACCTAATAAATTAGTTTGTGTCATCCTAGGCATTTTGTGTCATTTCTGTCCACGAGAATCCTAATACTTAACCAGTACCCTAAGACCTATTGAAATGTTTACAAGTGCAACAAATTTAAAACCGGCCAAGAGCGTCTGCGACTTTGCCCATTTAGGGTTCCGTACCAAACCGCAAAATCGTTGGTTGTAATAAGAAAAATGAGGGTATTTCAAAGAGAAAATGTGATTTATCAATATAATTATTGGTATTTATTATTAAAATATACGTAATAATAAACATTATCACCAAATTTGAAGTTCATAGATCAATGGGAAGTTAAAAAACCCTTTAAAGAAAAATTTGTAAATAAACGCTGACTTTGGTGACTTCTCATTCCTTTGTTTTCCAATATTTTTTTAAACAAAAAATACAGTATTCATCTACTCAACAATCTCTAAACAACGATACGCCATTCGATATGGAAGGTAATTGTTTTTCACACCCCCCTTTTTTCTTTTTTGACAATTCGTGAAAATATTAAATTTTGAAGACTGTAGCTCTAACCATTTGGCTGTAAAACCGGTATGATAGACGACGGACAGATAGACACGTGAGTGACAATAATAGGGCTCCGTTTGGATCCTTCGAGTACGGAACGCTAAAAATGTGCGCAACAACTACACAAGCTGGACAACTAATTATCTATAACATTTAAACGACTATTTTCGTCATTACTTTGCTGGGGTAACACGTATTTGTGACAGAATTTGATTTGATAATTTTCAAGTGATTGCGCTATTTAGAAAACACTAAAAAATTTAACTGCACCTAAATGAGAAAACTTTTAAGCTCGCTGAAAACTATTCGGTCCTTCTTGACGCTTTTATAATATAATAACCATAAGAAGTTTCAAAAGTGTATAATATGCATGCGTTATTGAACAGCAGCTTGTAATCCGACCAAATTCGAATGACTACAAAAAAGTTCTTACATAACGATAACCTTCTTAAATTTACTAAGAAACCGGCTGAAAAAAGTAAAAAAAATAAACTCTTTATTGGATTATATTTTACTAGATGTTTCCGTGACTTTGCACATGATTAGGTAAGTACATTATAAAAAGTAGCCATGCTATTCCAAGGTATAAGCAGCTTCTTCATTCCAAATTTCATTAAAATACCATTATTTTGTGTGTGAACGAAGGACCCAGACATTTGCATTTATAATATTTGTAGAAAATGTACTAGACCAAAAATTTGATAATAATATTATACATACTTATAACCGCATTGTGATTTCTGTGTCAGTGCGTTTTTACCGCTTGTTTTTAGTACTTAATTGAAAAACCGTGCTCGGCCGCTTATGCTGTTAGAAAGATAAGACAGTTAACAACCGTTAGGAACCGCGCGTTTGGTCTATTGTTTAGTTACTTTCATAGCATTATGTCATAAGGTGTTTTGCTGTGGGGTCGAGCGGCTGACATTGAATCAATATTTATATATCAAAAGAGAGCTGTCAGAGCCATATATAATATAATATAAATAAGTAAATAAAATAAAATAAGTTAAGTCACCGAGAATCTCTTACGGAGCTATTTAAAAAGATTAATATTATGACAGTTTCTTGCCAATTAATTTATGCCAATGTTATGTATGTATGGAAAAATATTCAGAGTAAATAGTACAGTTAGTATTGCAATACTAGAAATAAAGATAAGTTAAATCAACCATCTTATAGATTAGCTTAAGTACACACATTTTTCGGGGTACTGTGGTAAATATAAAAAAAAAATTATAAAAAAAACCATTGTTGAAAGCACACTTTGTTAACAAGCATATTACAAATTAGATGATTATTTTTAAGATAATAATGCTTGGAAACATGCTGGTCCTACTCCATAGGGCAATCTTTAGAGTAGACAAAATCTAACTGGTTAATTTATATTATATTCATAATTATAGTAATGCTTTATTTTAATTTTATTCTTCTCTTTTGTTTAAGAAATTGACTCGCACACTGTTCCGTTGTTGTTGACTTAGGTAATATTCCTATGTTTGCAATATTTGTAAATATGTGAGAACCATGTTCCTATTTATCAAATGAAGGAATTTACCTGTTAGTGCTTGTAATACTTTATACCTATACGTAGTGCTGGGTGTATCATCCTCACGTATATGAATGTATGTATGTATATGTTGTAAAACACTTTTTTTTAAAGAGTAAGTGTGGCGTTTCTTGTCCGTTCTTCTCCATAACAAGCTACTTTTCCTAATGGACGATAGAATAAATTATTATTAACATTAAATTCAAATTTAATATTAATAAAAAAAAGAAAAAGTGCCGCTTATTGGCCTAGTTGAAATAAAGAATTTTTTTCTTTACTGATCTGTGATTTTAAATAATAGTGACAACACAAGGTACAAGTAATTTGATTGAATTATTTGTGTTGTAGGTAGTTAATTTGATCTCTGATTTGATGCTATAATTACTTTAAGAATCAAAATTAAGAGAATAAACATAATAATTTTCACATCAACAATCTCTTTTATTTGATATGGTCACAAGTTGCATTTAATATTTATTTTTAATTAGCCCCCGAAATTAGGTCATACCAACAAACGTTTGAAGGCGACTGTACGGATAACTACTTTATACGTCCAATAAGGAAGGTCATCGATATGTATGAATCCGTCGGTTTTTTGTAGTCATTTGAATTCGGTCGGATGACCAGCCGTTGTTTTGTTTTTTCTTTAAATCTACTTAATGCGAAACATTCCAAGCGGAATATTTTACTACATACTTTTGACTAAACGCACTAATCAGTGGTTTAAACCTACACCACACACACACAACATCTTGGGTTGAGCCAGTTTCTTGTATTTGCAGTCAAAGTTATGACACCGTCTTTTTGATTTTTAGCAATATTATTCAATAACGCATGCATGTTTAGAAATTTTTCATGGTTACTTTAAGCGTCAAGAAGGGCCGAATACAGTTTTCAGCGAGCTTATATGTTTTCTCATTTAGGCGCTGTTATTTTTTTTCTAAAAAGCGCGATTTCTTTAAAATTATAAATATTTTCTTAAATCTCCTTCTGTCTTAAAACAAATACGCACAAATAAAGAGCTACTCGTGTATGTTTATGTACTAATTATATTTTCAGCGCACATTTATGCACAATTATAAGCTCTCTACCCATGCATTATATTTCTCTCTCCAACCATTCGTTTAGAATTTTTCTGTCGGAACAACGTTACTCCAGCAGGAATCCTTTTTTTTTCCCAAACGACAAGTTTTATGTTGCGCACATTCACAGCAGATTACGCACTAATTATACGTTCCACTCATATCACTTTAGAAGCCACTTTCCTGCTGGGGTAACGTACAAAAACATTCATTCATTTCAAGCATTTTCTTCCCACACAAGCACAGCGCTTGTGTGGGAAGAAAATGCCATCCTACTTATTAATTTTTTATATTCTAAACGCGAAAATTTGAATGGATGGATGGATGGATAGATGTTTGTCACTCAGTCTCGCTTTCATGCCGGAACGGCTAAACGGACCTGGATGAAATTTGGCATAGAGATAGATTACATAGGCTGCACTAAAAGTATCGGGAATGGCAAATTTCCACTGTTTCTGTCATATTAAAATCTTTTTAATTGAAAACTCCTTGGTTTTAAAAATCGAATACCATTTATTTATTTAAAAAAAGATTCTCGGTCTTGTCACAAGGTTTTGTCAAACTTGTTTAGTCGTTGAGAAAATGGAATTGACTCGAGAAAATTCAAGAGCGATGATTTATTATGACTTTCAAAGTGGTTTAACACAAAACCAGTGTGTTGACCGGATGATTTCTGCATTTGGTGATGAAGCCCCATCCAAAACCACAATTTATCGCTGGTTTGTTGAATTTCAACGTGGACGTGTCAAGCTCAGTGATGATCCCCGTCAGGGTCGCCCAAAAACTGCAGTCACCCAAGAAAACGTTGATGCTGTGCGTAAGCTGATTGAGGAAGATCGACATGTGTCATACCGCGAAATTCAGGCAACTTTAGACATTGGCATGAGTCAAATACAAATAATCTTGCATGAACAATTAGGTGTAAAAAAGTTGTTTTCCCGATGGATACCGCATTCGCTCTGTGAAGAGCAAAAAGCGGCTCGCGTTACTTGGTGCGTCAGAACTCTCGAAAGATTCCACGCAGGATACAACTTCGTATCAGGTTACGAATCCTGGATATACGCGTACGAACCCGAAACAAAAAACCAGTCACGAGTTTGGGTGTTCGAAAATGAGTTATAGCCAACGAAAATTTTTCGTTCACGGAGTGTTGCAAAAAAAATGGTGGCCACGTTTGTCTCCAAAACCGGCCATGTTGCGACTATTCCTCTTGAGGGACAAAGAACGGTTAATGCAGAATGGTATGCTAGAATTTGTTTGCCACAGGTCGTTTCTGAACTCCGTAAAGAGAACTGCAAACGCCCCATCATCCTCCATCTCGAAAATGCGAGTTCTCACACCGCGCACAGAACAAAATAGTTTTTAGAGCAAGAAAACATAGAATTATTAGACCATCCGCCGTACAGCCCCGACCTAAGCCCTAATAATTTCTATACTTGCCCTTAAATAAAGAATAAATTGCGTGGTCAGAGATTTTCATCACCTGAAGAAGCTGTGGACGCCTACAAAACGGCCATTTTGGAGACCCCAACTTCCGAATGGAATGGTTGCTTCAATGATTGGTTCCATCGTATGGCAAAATGTGTCAAATTTTGCGGAGAATACTTCGAAAAGCAATAAATACATTTTTAAATAGTAATGTTGTGTCACTGCCTTGATTCCCGAAATTTTCAGTGCCGCCCTCGTATAATCTGAAATTGCACATAGGTTTTTTATCCAAAGTCCCTTTTCAGTCACTAAACTCACAGAAACAATGCTCCCGTCAGAGTTATAACAGTCCTTCAAATCCTCTGTATCTTGTTTCCTTTCTCCAACAAAGGCAGCATCAGCTCTCTTTATTTCATCTTTAGGTACTGCTCGTTTTGATTCCACCAATCTGCAAAGGTAAATTGGTTGTATTAATTTTAATTAAATTGAAAAAGAATTAAAAGAAAAATTGACGTTGCATTACCTTCCATCTATTCTATGAGGTCTAGCGTTCTGCGCGTAATCCACCATGAATGCCCGTGAATAAGTGATAAATCCAAAGCCTCTTGACCGTTTGGTGTTAGGGTCTTTCATAACTATAACATCTACAACTTCCCCCCATTGCTGATAGAACTGTCTCAGTGAAGACTCATCAGTTCTGAAGTCAAGGCCACCAATAAACAACTTCCGCAAATTCTCCGGCTCCTCCTGTAATAAAAATGCAGGTCTTTTTAATTCTTCGGAATTACACAATTAGAGTTCCTGAAATAACACACTGTTTTGTCCTACAGATACTTGTTTGCAATTTAATGTTTTTAATAAAGGTATTTTTATTACTAAACTAACTTATGTCCCTGCTTAGGAAAAGGAAACATTTTACCGGTATAAAAAGTAGCCTATGTGGTATTCTATTCTACTCTATAATATATCTCCAAATTTCATACAGATCTAAAAAAATTGAATCACCCCCTATTTAAGGCCGGGCGCTATTTAAAAATATTTAGCCTATGTCACTCCCACAATTGAGACGAATGTAACGACACCTTATATGTCCTAATACGTCAAGCCGTTTGGGCTGTAGAGCGTGCTATAGAAATGGACATACATACATACATACGCTCGAAAACATTACCCTCCCACAGTCGGGTAAAATTGCATTATCATGAGAAGAAAATATGTCTACAAAAATATAATTACAATAATATTTTAAAGGCGAAAATTTGTGAGTATGTGTTTGTTATTTATTATTTATTATAGGCATAATTTAAAAGATATTATTTATTATAGATGTAATTTTAAATATTAAACTCTTGGTCTATTACTTAAAAAACTTTTATGTTAAGCTTGTTTACACGTCGAATTAACTAGATACCTCGCTGGAACAGGACTCGTATCGCGCTAGGGCCTACTCAAATCGCACGGGTTATAAAATAACAAGAGATAACGCGACGCGTGTCCCGCTGGCCTGCCGAGTTTACGCGTCGCATAGTAGGTACAGTTTGATTCTTACTTAATGACGGCTCGAAACACTTCGTGAGCCACTACGCGCTAGCAATTTCATGTGACAGCGGGGGTGAGGGGTAGGGTAGGTACTGCGCAATGAGTAGGGATTTTTTAACATCATTAAGTTTGAATGGACGTCCCGTTAGTAAATACGTAACTAATAACATAATGTAATTTTTGTCCTTGTGATTACACGGCTCCACTACTCGTACAGTTCGATACAAACTTAATGGCGGCTTGGAACATTCGTATGAATCGCTGCGCACCCCTAACCACTGCTAGCACAATTATTTTAAATATGTAGTGTCTGTTGCGAGTTGCCATTAAGTTTACTGATTACACAAATACGAAAAAGTTATATTTTTATATTAAGAAATCTTTTATTAATATGAATACTTCTAATTGTAAAAAATGTGCCATTTTGATGATTAGCCTTTTAGAGAATTGGCCATTCAGAGAATTAAGCTTTTAGAGAATTGAGAAATTTGCCATTTTGAGAACTAGTCCTTTTGCGACTCTGTTGCCATTTTGAGAATATGGCTATCTGCGCCTAAACCGCCATGACGTTCCCGCCAAAACTCCACCTGGCCCCTGGGACTTTTTCTGTGGAGTGACGATGTTCAGCCGGTTACAGATATAAATCTTAAAGTTTAGCACTAGGCAGCACTAGGTTTTGAGGTTCCAAAAATATTAAAGTTGTTTGTGTCCGCATATTATTAGTTTGTGTCATCCTAGGTACTTGCATACGTAGAAATTTAGGTATTTTCTTTTCGACCAGTATTGGACGGTAAGAAAATTAGAGATGAAAATTTTATTTTCATGATAATAACGAAGTAGTAACTGATTTACACAGGCATTTTGTGTCATTTCTGTCCACGAGAATCCTAATACTTAACCAGTATCCTAAGACCTATTGAAATGTTTACAAGTGCAACAAATTTAAAACCGGCCAAGTGCGTCTGCGACTTTGCACATTTAGGGTTCCGTACCAAACCGCAAAATCAAGTTGCTTGTAATAAGAAAAACCGGCCAAGTGCGAGTCGGACTCGCGCACGTAGGGTTCCGTACCATTATTGCAAAAAACGGCAAAAAAATCACGTTTGTTGTACCGGAGCCCCACTTAAATATTTATTTTATTCTGTTTTTAGTATTTGTTGTTATAGCGGCAACAGAAATACATCTTATGTGAAAATTTCAACTCTCTAGCTGTCACGGTTCATGAGATACAGCCTGGTGACAGACAGACAGACAGACAGACGGACCGCGGAGTCTCAGTAATAGGGTCCCGTTTTTACCCTTTGGGTACGGAACCCTAAAAATGAGGGTATTTCAAAGAGAAAATGTGATTTATCAATATATTGGTATTTATTATTAAAATTAATCAAAAAATACAGTATTCATCTACTCAACGAGCTCTAAACAACGATACGCCATTCGATATGGAAGGTAATTTTTTTTTCACGCCCCCCTTTTTTCTTTTTAGACAATTCGTGAAAATATGAAAATTTGAAGACTGTAGCTCTAACCATTTGGCTGTCAAACCTGTATGATAGGCGACGGACAGATAGACACGTGAGTGACAATAATAGGGCTCCGTTTGGATCCTTCGAGTACGGAACGCTAAAAATGTGCGCAACAACTACAGAAGCTGGACAACTAATTATCTATAACATTTAATCGACTATTTTCGTCATTACTTTGCTGGGGTAACACGTATTTGTGACAGAATTTGATTTGATAATTTTCAAATGATTGCGCTATTTAGAAAACACTAAAAAATTTCGCTGCACCTAAATGAGAAAACTTTTAAGCTCGCTGAAAACTATTCGGTCCTTCTTGACGCTTTTATAATTTAATAACCATAAGAAGTTTTAAAAGTGTATAATATGCATGAGTTACTGAACAACAGCTTGTAATCCGACCAAATTCGAATGATTACAAAAAAGTTCTTACACAACGATAACCGATTTTGGGGACTGAGTCACCCACGTCCGTAGGAGTATACCCCATTTGATTCCCTACACGTGGTCCCCGGGTGGTGCAAATCAGGTGACACCAACTGGTGGTAGGCTTCGGCCGAGGGCTTGCGACCACCCACCGGGCAAAGACGTACCGCCAAGCGGCCTAGCCGTGTTCCGGTACGATGCTCGGTGTAGCCAACTAGAGGAGTTGGGTCGAGACAGCTGTTCCACTGCATGCAGACCAGTCTGACGCGTACTGGTATGGATGTGTCGGGAGACTGGTCGCGGAGGGTAGCGGGATCCGAGGCACGGTGCGCCGCTGGCCGACCGCAGGTAGTTGGGGGCCCAAGTAGTGTGCCAGCCACATACGAAAGGCTGCCCCGCCAACTGTCGAAAAATCCCGGAATGCACCATCGTGCTGGTTGGCGACCAGATGGGAGGGCCCGATGGACATTTCGGGGGGGCTCGGGCGTCCCCGCGGTCTCCAGACTAGTGCCCCAATGATGGCGTCCTATCAGTGCGTGTCTGTAGGTTAACAGCGTGGAACCTCGTCTCACTTCCTTCTCCTCATCTCACCCTTCACTCTTATACATACATGACAAGGAAAAATCAAACTAGAGTTCAACAGCGGCTGCACCCCCTCCCAATCAAAGTGCACCTTACAAATATCAGAGGACTGCACTCCAATCTCGTAGCAGTCCATCATCATCTCGAGACTGATAAGCCGGCTCTCTTTTTCCTTTCGGAGACGCAGATCAGATGTCCGTCAGACATATCGTACCTTACATACCCAGGGTTTACCCTGGAGCACAATTTCAAGCTTCGCGCTGGTGTATGCATGTACGCCCGAGACGACATCTGTTATCGGCGTCTCCGAAACCTTGAGGACTCTAGGTTTTCTGTGCTGTGGGCTTTGGTGGACGCAGGCCACGATAAAATTATCTACGCCTGTGTCTACCGTTCGCACAACGGTGATCAGGAGACAACCAGGCTCACAGAGTACCTTAGTGAGGCGGCTGATATAGCGCAGCAACGGTATCCTTCCGCCCAATTGGTGTTACTGGGGGACTTCAATGCCCACCATCAGGAGTGGCTCTTCCCGTACCAGAGCACTGATCACGCTGGGCGGGAGATGAGAAAGCTTGCGCTTGCTTTGAATCTCGCCCAGCTGGTCCAGGGGGCAACGAGGGTGCCGGATGTTGATTCGCACACAGCCAATTGCTTGGACCTTCTGCTGACAACAGATCCAGACCGATACTCGGTGTCGGTATCTTCACCTTTGGGTAGTTCCGACCATTGTCTGGTGAAGTCTGTATCCGTCCACTCCCCGCCCGATCCCAGCCCAAGAGGCGCACGGCGGGTTTGGCGGTACAAGTCAGCAGATTGGGATGGGATGCGTTCTTTCTTCGCATCTTATCCTTGGCAGCCCACCTGCTTCGCTTCGGCTGATGCTTCGTCGTGCGCGGACGCCGTGACGGATGTGTTGCGTCAGGGAATGGAGTACTACATTCCGTTCTCTGACGTAGCAATG
Source organism: Orthosia gothica (assembly GCA_949775005.1). Classification (NCBI taxonomy): domain Eukaryota; kingdom Metazoa; phylum Arthropoda; class Insecta; order Lepidoptera; family Noctuidae; genus Orthosia; species Orthosia gothica. The sequence continues at coordinate 26,216,817 of OX459037.1, forward strand.
TCTAGCGCTGACCGGCCATGGTTTGGCGCCGAGTGCAAACGCGCTGACTCGCTTAAACATGAGGCGTACCTGGCATGGGTCGACGCTCGGACGCGCAAAGCAAGCGACGTGAGTCAGCTGAAGAGAGCCTTCAATAGGGCTGCCAAGTCCTGCAAGAAGGTGATGCGAAGAGCCCGGTTTGACCACATAAGCCGTATTGGGACCAAACTTGCCTCACACCCGGCTGGTAGTAAAGCGTTTTGGTCCCTGGCTAAGTCGGTTGAATCGAACTTCTGCCGTCCCTCACTACCACCACTGCTGAAACCCGACGGGTCACTGGCCCACACCGCAGAGGAGAAAGCAAACATGTTTGCCTCGCTTTTTGCGGAATCTTCACGTCTGGATTCTGGTGATGCGCGGCCCCCTCCTTCTCCTGATGGATGCGAGACGAGTATGTCGGACATTCGCATCCATCAAAAGGACGTTCTTAGGGTACTGCGCAACCTCGACGTGAACAAAGCTAGTGGCCCCGACGGGATTCCAGCAATTGTTCTGAGAACCTGTGCGCCTGAACTGTCTCCGATCCTAACACGCCTGTTTCGCCTTTCGTATGAGACTCGAAAAGTGCCGAATGCTTGGAGGCAAGCTAACGTTCAGCCTGTGCCCAAGAAGGGCAGTCGAGCTGACCCGGCCAACTACAGACCCATTTCGATTACGTCCATCCTCTGCAAGAGTATGGAACGGGTACTCAACTCTAAACTCCTGGCATACCTAGAAGCTAATGACATCCTCAGTGACCGCCAATATGGCTTCCGCCAAAATCGGTCAACTGGGGATCTTCTAGCGTATGCCATTCACATCTGGAGTGAGGCCATCGAGAGGCATGGGGAAGCGCTTGCCGTGTCCCTGGACATCTCGAAGGCTTTTGACAGGGTCTGGCATGAAAGCCTTATTGGTAAGCTTCCTTCATTCGGTCTGCCCAGTGGTCTGTGCGATTGGATTGCAGATTTCCTGAGGGACCGGTCCATCCGAGTGGTTATTGATGGCCGCTCGTCTGACCAACTGGATATTAATGCCGGGGTTCCTCAGGGATCGGTGCTCTCAGCAACATTGTTCTTGCTTCACATAAACGATCTGCTAAAACCCGGCACCTTTGGGTATGCGGACGACAGCACTGTTGCTGAGAGATACGTCTCCGACGCGCGCGCTACTGGGCCTCAAGTCCGGTCTCTGCGAGAGGCCATGGTTGGGCGCTTGAATCTTTCCTTGAAGGCAGTCTCCGAATGGGGCGATGCCAACCTGGTCAGTTTCAATGCTGCTAAGACCCAGGCGTGTCTTTTTTCCGCTAAAAGGAGCCAGTTCCACCCGGCTCCTTCTTTCCGAGATGTGACCGTGCCGTTAACGGACCGACTTGAGCTTCTTGGCGTTACGTTGACATCGACCCTCAATTTTGGTCCATTCATTGAGGCAAAAGCTCAGCTGGCTGCCAAAAAGTTGGGGATTCTTGCGAAGGTGAGACGGTACTTCACCCCAGAGCAGTTGCTTAACTTGTATCAAGCGCAAGTCAGATCATGCATGGAGTACTGTTCTCATCTCTGGGACGGATCTGCCAAATACCAGCTGGATGCACTCGAGTCGATCGAAAAACGAGCCAAGAGGCTTATCGGCAATGAGATACTGGTCGAGTCTAGGCTCCAGAGCCTTGAACATCGGCGCCGAGTTGCCAGCCTGTCGGTTTTTTATCGGTTACATTTCGGGGAGTGTGCGTTGGAATTGCATGAACTGATTCCTCCTAGCCCGTTCCATCATCGGACTACAAGACGTACGGCGATGCGTCATCGATACATGGTGGACATCCCACCCATACGCACCAAACGTTTTGGGAACACTTTTATTATACGAACAGCAAAAGAGTGGAATTCCCTGCCTGAGTCTGTGTTTCCCGATAGCTACAACCTGGGAGTCTTTAAGTCAAGAGTGAATAGGTTACTTCTAGGCAAGCGTGCTCCATCGTCGACCACATCATCGCTTACCATCAGGTGAGATAGTGGTCAAACGCAAGACTATTACATATAAAAAAAAAAAAAAAAAAAAAAAAAAAAAAACCTTAAATTTACTAAGAAACCGGCTGAAAAAAGTAAAAAAATAAACTCTTTATTGGATTATATTTTACTAGATGTTTCCGTGACTTTGCACATAATTAGGTAAGTACATTATAAAAAGTAGCCATGCTATTCCAAGTTATAAGCAGCTTCTTCATTCCAAATTTCATTAAAATACCATTATTTTGTGTGTGAACGAAGGACCCAGACATTTACATTTATAATATTAGTAGAAAATGTACTAGACCAAAAATTTGATAAGAATATTATACATACTTATAACCGCTTTGTGATTTCTGCGTCAATGCGTTTTTACCGTTTGTTTTTAGTACTTAATTGAAAAATCGTGCTCGGCCGCTTATGCTGTTAGAAAGATAAGACAGTTAACGGATGTAGGAACCGCGCGTTTGATCTATTGTTTAGTTACTTTCACAGCATTATTTCATATGGTATTTTGCTGTGGGGTCGAGCGACTGACATTGAATCAATATTTATATATCAAAAGAGAGCTGTCAGAGCCATATATAATATAATATAAATAAAATAAAATAAGTTAAGTCACCGAGAATCTCTTAGGGAGCTATTTAAAAAGATTAATATTATGCCAGTGTTCGGTCATATACCTATAATTGTCTGTCTTGCTCATTATGTAGTTCGGAATAAATCCTCATACAGTAAAGACGTGTGTTTATTTTCTACGAAGTCCTACAGTCAATATTGAACCTTAATCACTTCAACATATGGTCCTTCGAGCCGGATAACTAGAAAAATAGATAAGGACGACCCAGCGATCGGAGAACAATAGGCCGCATTCATAAGCCATTTTTTGCACCTATTTATTTTTGCAAGTCATGTTGGTGCTACTTGCGATATAACTAGTAAACAAGTTATAACGTTTTGACTAAAAAGGCGAATAGTGAGTGCTTTGAAACTAACATAAGAGGAAGTAGCTATATAGAACAATGAGTGTTACTTTAACTAGTGAACAGCAACAGTTAGTTAACTCGTTGGAAGATACTTATTTACTATTACAGAAGATACAAAGTAATTTAAAGAAATGTCCGAAACAAAGATTAACAAGAGGTTACGTCGAAACGAAGTTACAAAGTATCGAAGGATATATGCGGACGTTTAATACGACACATCAAGAATTAGTGAAGTGTACGCCTAAGTGTAAACGAAATGACGTTCCGTATTTCGTAAACGAAGATTACTTTTTGGTCGAAGATTTATACTCATGTTTATTAGGCGATTTGAAGGACATGTTGTCGATGTCTTCGAAATCTACAGATAACCAGATACAAACAAATGAAGCCTCGTCGCCGCCGCCCACACGAGTTAACTTACCACGCATCGAGTTACCTTCTTTTAACGGAAGCTATGAGGACTGGCCTATGTTCCGAGATATGTTCACGTCGTTGGTACACAGCAACACGTCTTTATGTAACGTTGAAAGGTTACATTACCTGAAGTTGAGCCTGGTTGGTGAACCCAAAGAATTGTTAAAGCATGTTAACATCACGGACATTAATTATGAACAGGCATGGAATACACTTGCACAACGGTATGGAAACAAACGTTTAATAGTTCATTCTCTACTCCAGAAGTTATTTACCCAGAAGAAAATAACCACTCCATCGGCTATCCAAATAAAGAACTTATTAGATACAACCTGTCAGTGCTTAAATAACTTGAAAAATCAAGAATTACCTGTCGAGTCCTGGGATCAGCTGATTATACACCTAGTTGTGGAAAAATTAGATGTTGAAACACACACGGCCTGGGAAGAAGTTTCTTACAAGGAAAAAACTGACAACCTACCATCTTGGGAAGAATTAAAGGCATTCCTGGAAACCAAATACCGGACAAGGGAGATGGTTAACCCTACAGCTAAAAGAGAGCAGACGAATGTTAAGGCGAAGTCATTCCATTCCACCGCACCGGAAGAGAAGTTAGTTACATCACCGACCAAGTCATGCAGTATGTGTAACGCGGAGCACTCCTTGTGTCACTGCAAGGAATTTTGTAAGTTACAACCGAATGAACGCAATGAGTTTGTTAAGAAAAATAATTTATGCTTCAATTGTCTGACGTCAGGACATTCTGTCAGGAGATGCCGCAATCGAATGACCTGTCGACGATGCAACCGCCGCCATCATACCTTATTACATAACCCCAGCAGCGGTCAGTCAGACAATGTGAAAACACAACAAAAACAAATAGAGGAAGAACAACAGAAAGCGGAACACAGTGACAATCCTGAGTTAGCATTATCAACGCACTTTGTGTCGGAGAAATCAACAGCGTTGCTTGCTACAGCATTAGTGCAAGTCAGAGATGAAGATGGACATAGTACAATTTTGCGAGCATTGGTAGATCAGGGCTCGCAAGCAAACTTTATTAGTGAGCGAGCAGCGCAACTGTTAAGAGTCAAGAGATCGCAAATAAAGGGAACAATCACTGGTGTTGGAGCAACACAGACTACAGTCAATCACGTGATACACGTCGAGATTTGTTCAAGATAATATGATAATGATGTCAAGATTGCTGTCGATGCCTATGTAATGCCAAAGCAATTAACATCACACTTGCCATCTGAAACAATTACTGGTACAATGCACACCTGGCCGCACTTAAAAGGACTCACCCTGGCTGACCCGAACTTTCATTCACCAGGGCGAGTAGACATGCTGTTGGGCGTAGAAATTTGTGCTCAAATTTTAAAGGCTGAGATAATCAAAGGTCCACCTGGCTCCCCATGTGCCCAAAAGACAAGCTTGGGTTGGATCTTATTTGGAAAAATACAAGCACAAACATCAGAACCACAGATACTAGTAATGCATCATAAGCTTGATCTAGATGAAGTTTTGAAATCCATGTGGGAGGTTGAAACAGATGCGCAAGGACAACTTACGAAAGAAGAAAGGGACTGCGAGAGAATATATAAAGAGACATACAAGCGAAATAGTGTAGGACGTTACATAGTCAAGCTGCCATTTAAAACAGAAAACCCACAATCACCGCATGGTAATACGAAGGAAGGAGCTATAAATAGATTATTTCACCTGGAAAGACGTTTCAGCAAGAATGATAATCTCCGAAAGGAGTACACTAAGGCAATAAATGAATACAACGAAATGAAACACATGGAGGAAGTTCCAAGTGATGAAAGTAATAAGCCAGCTGTATACCTTCCTCACCACGCAGTGGTAAAAGAAGAAAGTGAGACGACTAAGGTCAGGCCAGTATTTGACGCCTCTCACAGAGGCTCAAATAACATAGCACTCAACGATGAGTTACTTGTTGGACCGCAACTTCAGGAAGATATGAGGTCACTCATCATGAGATGGCGCCTGAAAAAGATAGCATTTGTAGCCGACATTCAGAAGATGTATCGACAAATACTCATTTCAGAAGAGGACACAGATTATCAAAGAATTGTCTGGCGTAACAGTCCTAATGAACCGGTAAAAGAATATCGGCTTTTGCGAGTCACCTTTGGCACGGCATGTGCACCATACCTTGCCGTCAAAACTCTACACCAGGTGGCGAACGATGAAGGCGACAATCATCCTGGAGCAGCAGACACCATTAGACGAGACTTTTACATGGACGATTTGATGTCCGGTCAAGATACAGTTCCCGAAGCAGTTGGTGTAGCTAAGGATGTGAAGGCAATTCTGAAGAGAGGTGGTTTCATCCTACAAAAATGGGCATCGAACAATTCCGATTTCCTTAGGGAATTTCATCCAGCTGAGCTCAGCTCTCATGTTAACATCGATATCAAGTTAGACGGCTTGATAAAAACACTGGGCTTATCCTGGAATATGGGAGAAGATGTACTTAAATATAACCTTAAGCTACCACCCTTGTCGGAAACAGTCACTAAGAGGAAAATATTGGCCGAGGTTCAACGACTTTTTGATCCTCTGGGATGGTTAGCTCCAGCACTGGTACCTGCAAAGATAATGATCCAGAAATTATGGCTTCAACGGATCCACTGGGATGAAGAACTCTCACCTGAAACAAAAAACGAATGGTTAAATATTAGACATAGTTTTGAAGATATTAAATTGATCCAATTAAATAGATGGCTGTTTACTAATCAAGAAACGTTGAAAGATGTTACTATTCATGGTTATTGTGACGCTTCAATTAAGGCGTATGGAGCTGTTGCTTACCTGAGGGTTCGAGGAGACAACGGAGACTATCAGACAGGAATTATAGCTGCTAAGACAAAGGTCGCTCCGGTCAAGGCATTAACCCTTCCACGGCTGGAATTGTGCGGTGCAGTTCTCCTGTCAAAGTTACTTAAGCATATAAGTGAGGCGACACGCATCCCAAAGAGTCAGATATTTTGTTGGACTGATTCCACGATAGTGCTGTCATGGCTGCAAGGAGATCCAAACAGATGGCACACATTCGTAAGAAATAGAGTGATAACTATACTTGACAATATTGGAAACAAGTGGTTCCACATACAGTCACAACAAAATCCAGCTGATGTCGCATCGCGAGGAATGTTGGCAACGGATTTGAGAAAATATGCACTCTGGTGGCACGGTCCGGAACACCTGAAACAAAAGGAAATACAAATGGAAATATTAATTAATGAAGAAACTGACTTAGAAAGTAGAAAAACCATTCATACTTACCTCACACGAGAAAGCGAAGAAAATTCCTTGTACAGAAAAATGGAAATTTTCGATGACTTACCGGAATTATTGAAGACTATCACGTATGTTAAAAGATTTATAAGGTTAAGACAAAATCAATCTGTTCAGTCCCCGATCACTACTGAAGAACTCGAAGACTCGCTGCAGACATGCATAAAAATCATACAAGATGTTATATTTGAAGAAGAAATTAGAGACCTATCAGAAAGGAATCAAGTAAGAAATACAAGTCGTTTGAAGACCCTTAATCCTTATCTGGATGCTAAAAAGATACTCAGGGTGGGCGGAAGATTACAAAACGCCTGTTATTTGGAACACGACCGTCTACATCCTATCGTCTTAGATCATAAAAATCCACTCACCTCCTTACTCATTGCTGATGCTCACAAACAGACGCTACACGGAGGAGTGCAACTGATGCTAAATTACCTGAGGTCAAGATACTGGATTCTGAAAGTTAAGGGCTTGGTAAAGACATACATTCATAAATGTTTTGTTTGCGCAAAGTTAAATGCTAGAGCTCGAACGCAATTGATGGGCGAGTTACCGAAGGTGCGAGTAACCCCTGCACGACCATTCCTTCACAGTGGCGTTGATTTTGCTGGCCCTTATGATGTCCTTATGTCCAAAGGCAGAGGTGCAAAAACCAACAAATCCTACATCGCCATCTTCATATGCATGTCGACAAAGGCAATTCATCTAGAGCTTGTGGGAGATTTGACGTCGGAAGCCTTTATCGCAGCGTTTCGGCGCTTTGTATCACGACGTGGAAGATGTAGTGATTTGTGGAGTGACCAGGGACGGAATTTCGTTGGAGCAAATAAGTTACTTGCAGAGGCGTTTAAGGAAGCCAACTTTGAATTTGGAGATCACATGTCCAACCTCCTGGCAGCTGACGGCACTCAGTGGCACTTTATACCGGCTTATAGCCCAAATTTTGGAGGCCTCTGGGAAGCCGGAGTTAAATCAATGAAGTTCCACCTCAAACGCATCATGAATACGAATTTGACATACGAAGAGATGACCACCGTATTATGTCAAGTTGAAGCATGTCTTAATTCCCGTCCTCTTTGCCCTGTTATTGAGTCAGATTTGAGCAATTTGGATGTACTTACACCTGGCCACTTCCTCATTGGAGAGTCTCCAATAACTATACCCGCACCTAGCTTGAAAGATAGTCCCCAATCAAGCTTATCGCGGTGGCAACACTGTCAAAAGGTACTGTCAAATTTTTGGCATCGCTGGCAATGCGAGTATCTCTCCAGACTCCAACAAAGACCAAAGTGGCAAAAAAGGCAAGAAGAATTTGACATAGGCCAGATTGTCTTGGTCAAAACAGAAGGATTGCCACCTGGCAAATGGCCTTTAGGACGGATTGTGAACAAACACACAGGATCTGATGGAATCACTAGAGTTTATAGTGTAAAGAGTGGTACAAACATTGTAAAAAGATCAATCTCTAAACTCTGTTTTCTACCAATATGTAATAGTAGCGACAGCAGTTCCCTATTGCAATAATTATGTTTATTTATTTTAAATTTCTTCTTTTATAGTGTGTTTCTATTTGATGAATGCAGAGTTAAATAATTGTAATTGTTCAAAAGACTCCCAATTTGTTTTGTAATATAAACTTATGTTGTAGTCTATCTGGAACGCTATATTGTTTGTCAGATAGTTATTCATTATCATTATCTATTATTATAACCTAATGTCTAAGTGCATGCTTCGTTTGTTAATTTATTTAATTGTACTTAAAATCTCAAAATTGTTTTGTAAAAGGAATTAAAAATCCCTTTTGGTGGGCGGTATGTTCGGTCATATACCTATAATTGTCTGTCTTGCTCATTATGTAGTTCGGAATAAATCCTCATACAGTAAAGACGTGTGTTTATTTTCTACGAAGTCCTACAGTCAATATTGAACCTTAATCACTTCAACAGCCAGTTTCTTGCCAATTAATTTATGCCAACGTAAAAATATGGAAAAATGGAATATGTATGTATGGAAAAATATTCATCTCTTTAGTACAGTTAGTTAATACTAGAAATAAATATAAGTTAAATCAACCATCTTATAGATTAGCTTAAGTACACACATTTTTCGGGGTACTGTGTTAAATTGCATAAGAAAATACCTTTGGAGATATTAAAATAAATAAAAGAAAATTTAAAACTATTGTTGAAAGCACACTTTGTTAACAAGGATATTACAAATTAGATGATTATTTTCAAGATAAGAATGCTTGGCAACATCCTGGTCCTACTCCATAGGGCAATCTTTAGAGTAGACAAAATCTAACTGGTTAATTTATATTATATTCATAATTATAGTAATGCTTTATTTTTATTTTATTCTTCTCTTTTGTTTAAGAAATTGACTCGCACACTGTTCCGTTGTTGTTGACTTAGGTAATATACCTATGTTTGCAATATTTGTAAATATGTGAGAACCATGTTCCTATTTATCAAATGAAGCAATTTATCTGTTAGTGCTTGTAATACTTTATACATAAACGTAGTAGCTTGTAATACTTTATACCTATACGTAGTGCTGGGTGTATCGTCCTCACGTATATGAATGTATGTACGTTTATTATATTGTAAAACACTTTTTTTAAAAAGTAAGTGTGGTGTTTCTTGTCCGTTCTTCTCCATAACAAGCTATTTTTCCTAATGGACGGTAGAATAAATTATTATTAACATTAAATTCAAATTTAATATTAATAAAAAAAGAAAATGTGCCGCTTATTGTCCTAGTTGAAATAAAGAATTTTTGTCTTTTTTGATCTGTGATTTTAAATAATAGTGACAACACAAGGTACAAGTAATTTGACTGAATTATTTGTGTTGTAGGTAGTTAATTTGATCTGTGATTTGATGCCATAATTACTTTAAGAATCAAAATTAAGAGAATAAACATAATAATTTTCACATCAACATTCTCTTTTATTTGATATGGTCACAAGTTGCATTTAATATATATTTTTAATTAGCCCCCGAAATTAGAAAGAAAGAAAGAAAACACATTTATTTGACACAAGCCATAGCACACTACATAAAAAATAAAAACTTAGACTAATTAGGTCATACCAACAAACGTTTGAAAGCAACTGTACGGACAACAGCTTACGTATTAAGCTCCAATAAGGAAGGTCATCGATATGTATGAATCTGTCGGTTTTTTGTAGTCATTTGAATTCGGCCGTTGTTTACGTGTTTTGTTTTTTCTACAAATCTACTTAATGCGAAACATTCCAAGCGGAATATTTTACTACATATTTTTGACTAAACGCACTAATCAGTGGTTTAAACCTACACCACACACACACAACATCTTGGGTTGAGCCAGTTTCTTGTATTTGCAGTCAAAGTTATGACACCGTCTTTTTTATTTTTAGCAATATTATTCAATAACGCATGCATGTTAAGAAATTATAAATGGTTATTATAAGCGTCAAGAAGGACCGAATACAGTTTTCAGCGAGCTTATATGTTCTCTCATTTAGGCGCTGCTATCTTTTTTCTAAAAAGCGTGATTTCTTTATAATTATAAATATTTCCTTAAATCTCATTCTGTCTTAAAACAAATACGCACAAATAAAGAGCTACTCGTGTATGTTTATGTACTAATTATATTTTCAGCGCACATTTATGCACAATTATAAGCTCTCTGCCCATGCATTATATTTCTCTCTCCAATCATTCGTTTAGAATTTTTCTTTTGGAACAACGTTACTCCAGGAATCGTTTTTTAGGGTTCCATACCCAAAGGGTAAAAACGGGACCCTATTACTAAGACTCCGCGGTCTGTCTGTCTATCTGTCTGTCACCAGGCTGTATCTCATAAACCGTGATAGCTAGACAGTTGAAATGTTCACAGATGATGTATTTCTGTTGCCGCTATAACACCAAATACTAAAAACAGAATAAAACAAATATTTAAGTGGGGCTCCCATAGAACAAACGTGTTTTTTTTGCCGTTTTTTGCGATAATGGTACGGAACCCTTCGTGCGCGAGTCTGACTCCCACTTGGCCAGTTTTTTCCCCAAACGACAACACGCACAATTTTTATTTGGCTCACATTCACAGCAGATTACGCACTAATTATACGTTCCACTCATATCACTTTAGAAGCCACTTCCGTCCTGCTGGGGTAACGTACACAAACATTCATTCATTTCAAGCATTTTCTTCCCACACAAGCGCTGTGCTTGAAATTGCCATCCTACTTATTTATTTATTTTATTCTAAGCGCGAAAATTTTAATGGATGGATGGATGTTTGTTACTCAGTCTCGCTTTCACGCCGGCACGGCTTAACGGATCTGGATGAAATTTGGCATAGAGATAAATTATAGTCTGAAATTGCACATAGGTTTTTTATCCAAAGTCCCTTTTCAGTCACTAAACTCACAGAAACAATGCTCCCGTCAGAGTTATAACAGTCCTTCAAATCCTCTGTATCTTGTTTCCTTTCTCCAACAAAGGCAGCATCAGCTCTCTTTATTTCATCTTTAGGTACTGCTCGTTTTGATTCCACCAATCTGCAAAGGTAAATTGGTTGTATTAATTTTAATTAAATTGAAAAAGAATTAAAAGAAAAATTGACGTTGCATTACCTTCCATCTATTCTATGAGGTCTAGCGTTCTGCGCGTAATCCACCATGAATGCCCGTGAATAAGTGATAAATCCAAAGCCTCTTGACCGTTTGGTGTTAGGGTCTTTCATAACTATAACATCTACAACTTCCCCCCATTGCTGATAGAACTGTCTCAGTGAAGACTCATCAGTTCTGAAGTCAAGGCCACCAATAAACAACTTCCGCAAATTCTCCGGCTCCTCCTGTAATAAAAATGCAGGTCTTTTTAATTCTTCGGAATTACACAATTAGAGTTCCTGAAATAACACACTGTTTTGTCCTACAGATACTTGTTTGCAATTTAATGTTTTTAATAAAGGTATTTTTATTACTAAACTAACTTATGTCCCTGCTTAGGAAAAGGAAACATTTTACCGGTATAAAAAGTAGCCTATTATATTCTACTCTATAATATATCTCCAAATTTCATCCAGATCTAAAAAAAATTAAGGCCGAGCGCTATTTAAAAAATATTTAGCCTATGTCACTCCCAGAATTGAGACGAATGTAACGGACACCTTATATGTCCCAATACGTCAAGCCGTTTTATACTAGTAGATCAGTAGGTTTTTTACCAGTAAAAAGCTACATTCTTCCTGAGTATCATCAAGATTTCAGGTCTGATGAAGGGTTCGATAGAACAGAAAACTTTAATGCGGGCTCACAGTCGAAGGTGGAGGCGACTCCGACAGGAGTAGTGCCCAACCTAGGTTGTGCAGCTCCGTTACATCGTCGCGGCATGCGGTGGTGCGAAAAGACTCGCTTCCGGTCTAGGGCGTGCAGCTTCGTACATTTTACAATTTCGAAATTAGTTTACGAAATTGGACTCCTCAGTTTCGAAATTTTGAAACTGTGGAGCCAAATATAATGCAAAATCAGAATAATACTTAAACTAAACTCAAAATGCAAAATTTGTAGTCTGGAGATGCCTAAGTGAAATTTATGTTCAAAATGTTTTTTTCTTAAGACTTCTACCACAAATACTCCACCTTCGACGATACCATCCAGCTTGCCGAGCTCAGAGTGGCAAGAGACATTCAGTCAGCGTTGATTCGCGAGCTGGGGTTAAAGATAGTAACAGATAGCGCCTCATTAAATTGAGTCGCTTCCGAAGAGCAGAGAGTCATCCAGCTCGTTAATGACAATAGGAGATGCGCACTATCTTGGTTTAAACATGTACGGTAGGGATTCGAAGAGCATTTCGAGCTCCTTTTCCCACGCATTGGTAGGCCAGTGGGTGCTTTGCATAGACTGCTGCCCAATCTCGGTGGCAGAAATAGACTGTCAGATGTCCGACGCTGCAGGACTAAAATCAACAGCCTGCAGAAGAAAATGGTTATTTGAATAGCACGTGGCTGGCTGAAAAGAGCGGAGCGCATCTCCAACAGGACTACAGGCATACTCAGGTACTGATCGGGCACGGTTCATTCGGTGAGTATACCTGAATGGGATTGGGTGAGAGGCCACGTTAAATTGGCCATCATTGTAGAGGCCTTCGCGCGAGAGGAGGTTTCGCGCGCTCAGAGTGGGGCCTCTGTCCGTCCACCGAGTGACCTCAGGAAAGACATGGGCAGAGTGATCACGTGCTGTCGTGCACAGCGATGCTCAAGGGGGACTCCTTTATAGTCTCCCCAAAGATCGGAATGTTGGTGTGATGGTGATCACCGACTTGATTTTAATAAGGTAAAAATACCACACTGCCTGGTTTTTTTCGCAAAAGTTCAGGCGAAGGTTTCCCCCCAATAGCAAAAAAATATTGGCATGCCCAGCAAAAAATTGTAGACCTTGTCAAAGTTTTCCCCTCTCTGGCCACCATTAATACAAAGCTCTGTTTTTTTTAAATGGCTGAGCTTCTTCCACTCTTCTTTATTTATTTAACACCATGGTTAGCCTTTGCTTTATTGTAATTTTAGCACACATGATCACGAGGTGGCCCAACGCAACGGTCTAATTGGCTTTAGATTCGTATTCAGACTCATTTTCAGATGATCCTCTTTTGGTTTCAATAATAAATTTCATCTACTATATAAAAATAAGTCGTCTACTATATAAAAATAAGTCGGGTTTCTTCCTGACGCTATAACTCCAGAACGCACGAACCGATTTCCAAGGTTTTGCATTCGTTGGAAAGGTCTCGGGCTCCGTGAGGTTTCCGTGAGGTTTATAGGTAGGGTAGGGTAGGGTAGTGTAGGGAGTGTAGGGCCGGGTAAGTTAGGGTAGGGTAGTGTAGGGTAGTGTAGGGTCGGGTAGGTTAGGGTAGGGTAGGGTAGGGTAGTGTAGGGTAGGGTAGTGTAGGGTAGGGTAGAGTAGGGTCGGGTAGGGTAGGGTAGGGTAGATAAATGTTTGGTATTTTTATGGCAAAACAAAGTTTGCCGGGTCAGCTAGTAATTGGGTTGTTGAATTTAAAAAAAAATACGATTTTTTTAATTTATTTCGAAACTTTACATAACTTAAATTATATTGTCGTTTCAAAAAACTCTTAAATATTTTTTTTCAATTTATTATAAGCAATTTAAAATCGATAAAATTTTGAATACAACCACGTGACTACAAACGGGCCACAATTGGTCGCCATGTTGGTGACGTCATAACGTTCAAGGAAATCATGATACTATAGTGTCAACTGTACGTAGATTGACTAAAAATATCCGAAAATTAGTGCAAAAATATTAATAAACAACAAATTTTATTTAGTCATGTGTGATATAGGATTTATAAAGGCTAATGTCGATAATATACCCACCTGATGGACGAATTGGAAGTTTTGAGCTTAAATAAAGTAGTCGTAATAAATAATACGTGAGAGTGGACCGGTGTTAGATAATGTTGTTTACCAGGTACATTAGGAAACATAATTGTCAAAATGTAATCGTTTTTACATATAGGTAGGTGATATCGGTGTAAAATAAAAAGTAAACAAACACGATTGGCGCGAAACTTTGACTTTGGTTAACAAAAAACTTCATTAGATACCACTAAATATGATACACATACACATAAAATTTTTGGTAATTCCCATTATTTACATATCCCTTAATAGAGGAGCTCGTGGCTAAATAATAACAGCCGCACTGTTCGATCATCAAGGTTAAGCAACGCTTGACGAGGTCGGTCCGTGGATGGGTGACCATTTCAACATACCGTGTTTCCTCCGTGCCTTGGAAAGCACATTAAGCCGTTGGTCCCGGCTGTCATTTGAAGATCTTTGACAGTCGTTACGGGTAGACAGAAGCTTGAGATCTGACACCAGTCTTGCCAAGGGGTACCGTGTTACCCAGTTACTGGGTTAAAGGCTAGGCAGATTGACAATATCCCTTAATAATATTGAACACTAATGTCTATATTATATATTTACAAACACTAAAAAGTTTGTAGAACAGAAACGTAAAAAAAAATATTAACTTGGTACTTAGATTTTCGTTACACTAATTCTTCAGTAAATATCTCTTAAATACGTTGATCGTTTCTCACAATTCAAACAGAAATGTTAGTTTTACGCCTATATCTGTCATTTAAGTATAAAATAATGAATATATCACCATAAACAAAAAAACATATTTTCAAGTTACGTAATTATACAACAATGTCAACTTTGCTCGAAAGTTCCCTTAAAAATTTACTATTCTCAGTCTTAAATGATCAAAGTAAGAATTTAATACGAATCTAATACTAAATTAGAACAAGATAACAACAGAATTAACACATTATAATTGGAATCTAGTTAGACATAGAACATTGCTTAAATTTAGTAGATTGCTAGGTACCTACTAGGCTATTGCGCGAAACACATATAATTGGGATCTTTTTGTAGTATTCGTACATAATGGTACGAAGCAAGCACGATAACTTTTAAGGTTCGATATTTATGATCAATATATTCGATATTCATCAATATATTGACGGTAATAACAAGATTGAATCGGTTAAAAGTCAAAACACTGTATCAGCTATGTGCTACAATGAGTAGGCGCACGGTTGGCGCAGTGGTTGAGCGGTTGACTGCTGCGCTGCATGTCGCGGGTTCGATTCCCGCACGGAACAAATAATTTGTATGACCTACAGATAGTTGTTCCGGCTCTGGGTGTTGTGTATGTGAGTTTATATGTTTGTAAACGCACCCACGATACAGGAAGAAATTCCTAGTGTGGGGCAAAGTTTAAAAAAAAAAAAAAAAAAAAAAAAAAAGTAGAAATGAACGTTGTGACGTCACACGGGCTCGGATTTGTTCGGCAAACTATCGGGGTGTGTGTGTTTGACACGAACCCTTGGGTCACCCAGATCTTACACTGATGTTTTGAGGAAACCAGGAGCTCTAGTCGACTTCTGGAGGGAGGTGGGCTGGTTGGAATGACCACCCAACGGCCGCCATGGCCCACGTACAAAGGTCCATTTGAGGGACTAAGTGCGGAAACCAAACCCCCCTAACATAGAACATAGAACGGGGTGTTTTCGGTACTGGATTCAAAAATATATTTTCAATTGGATTTTACTTTGTAATTACAGTGAAAAAAAAAAACTAAAAATAGTTTTGTACGGAAACTTTTATATGATCTTTTCATTTTATACAAAAAAAAAATTGGTTCAACAAACCAATTGTATAAAAACTAACTGTCAGTGGACAACTGTCGGCTGAAATGATGAATGATGATGATTTTAAAAAATAACATAATACTTAAATTAAATAAAGTTTCGAAATTTCGAATTTAGGGGTGTCAATTTCGAAATTAATAAACATGTACCATACCACGGACGGACCATATATGCATGCATGCCCGCCTTATTCCGGTCGTAGTCCAGTTCCCATTCTTTTGTTGGAACGCCTTTTGCTACTAGGTCATTTTGAGAATAGGACGATCTGCTCATTTATCGTTTTAGAGAATTAGGCGTTTTGATACGGAGTCACTTCAGTTAATACGATCACAGTTTTAATTACAATATAATTAACATTAGAATAATCTAGCTATTATTTTAAAATCACAGTTGTAAATCTAATCAGTAGTAATCACATTAATTCAAGAAAAATTGTTTTAATTACGCAACATTTCCAAAAAGTGGCCAATTGTAATGTATTGTTCTAATAACTCTAATTGAGCGTCCTGGATGAATTCGTCATTATCTAACCAAGACTGTTAGTTTTGTTGATTTGTTGATTAATACATGTTTAACCATTTGCTTATTGATATTTTTATGTAAAAACTCTAGTCGATTATTTTAATGAAAAATCATATTATGATTAAAACTGAGATGAGAAATTTAAAATTATGATTTTTCTTATTTTTCTGTAGTTGGTTAACTTCTTGTTGATTATTTCATTTTGTGATGATATTTTACACCCATCTAAGGGCTCCCACACATAACTGCGATGCGATGCGATGCGAAGCGATTTCTTTACATTTAATACTAGCGAGCTCGCAGATATTTGCGATGCGATCCGAATTCGCAGTTATGTGTGGGAGCCCTTAGATTGATGTAAAAGTAATCTGGCGGCACGGCAGTGCCCCCAACAAGTCGAGCAAACAAAGGCACAGCCGTATTATCCTTTTCTCGAGACCATTCAGGACATTTTCGACCCCCTATAACTTCGTTATGGATAAAGCTAGAACTAGATTTGGAAGAAAAAAATAATTGGGGCCCCACAATATGGCCCCTTAAATCCGCCAATTTTCTATTTTTTAAATTTAATGTAGCCAGTGACACTTGCAAGGTTAACTGCCGGTTTCCCAGCTCTCAATTATCGGGCTGATAACGTAATCGACGAATAATCGCCAGTTAATTCTACTTTCAGTTTCTCAACACCAAGTGTGACAAGTGGGTTGACAATTTGTCACTTATGAGAAAAATCTCAAATTAACCACATGTTACAGCAGTTTTGGGTTTCTGAGCACCTTTTTCAATGCAACGAGCCTAATTTATAATTGTTGGAAATTGGTCGATTATTCGCAGATTAAAATTAATATTATGACTTTAAAGGCTTATATTATGATAAAAAGATGATAGGGGTTGGCGAAAACTATGGTATGGTTGAGTTATAAAAATATGTTAATTTAGATCAATTATTTAATTACCAAGATTAAAAAAATAGGATATTACAAACTTTTTAAATTAATTACATTATAAAAACTTGACATAATTATCAAAAAATGATAATTTTGCATTAATGTAAATAAAAATAAAAAAAACAAACTCTTACTGATCCGGGAATCGAACCTTCCTCACGATAATGGGCGTACGCACCAGGGTAAGCCACACTTACCAAGGTCAGTCTTTGGATGGATGACCATCACCACAAAAATTTTGATCACCCATCCTAAAGTCACCCCGCTAGGTTAAACAACATCTACCAAGGTCACCCTTCTAAAAACAAACGAACCAAAAAAAGCGGTCACCCATCCAAACACTTACCTTGGTAAGTGTTGCTTAACCTCTGTGGGGTCACCTATCCAAAAACAAGCAAACCAAAAAAGGTGGTGTCCCATTCAAACACTGACCTTGGTAAGTGTTGCTTACCCTGGCAGGGTCACTCATCCAAAAACAAGCGAACCAAAGAAAAGTGGTCATCCATCCCAAGACTGACCTTGGTTAGTGTTGCTTCCCCTGGTGGGGTCAGCCATCCAAAACAAACAATCCAAAAAAAAAGCTGTCACCCATCCAAAGATTAACCTCGGTAAGTGTTGGTTAACCTGTACCCCACACAGGTTAACCAACACTTACCGAGGTTTGAAAAGTGATTTTGTCGAGAGTGTTCTTCAGCCGTTCTAAAGTTATGGGCGTTTTACTGTTTGAATCGGGGTGTTCTCGCAAGATAAATGTGTCGGGGGTTTTTAAATTTTACTTGTTAATCAGAGAATTAAACTTTAGAAATAGAATGATAGAATGTAAAATGTTTGAGCATTACTGTGAGTGAACGGCTCCAAGAAAAAGAACTGATAATAGCCAAAGCCTTGCCACGGAGTTCACCTAAAGTTTCAAATTGCAAAAAAAAATATACAATAATTGTTTTTAACTTTAATATTTTACTAGCTGTTACCCGCAACTTCTTCTGTGTAGCATTAGTACTTTGACTAGTCAATCTTTTTTATATTGTGCCATAATATTATAGGTGTGTGGGCCACCTTACTTTAAAAATTATTAGTTCAACATATAAATTCAAACCCCCTATCCACCCCCTAAAGTATGGTTTTAGGGATAAAAACGAAATCGAGTTACTTTCGCATTTGTAATATTAGTATGGATAAGTTATTTATACATTATTCCTGTATTCCTTATATTAATAACCTTTGTTTTGCTGGGAGGGAAAACATTAAGTTAAACAAAGCATAAAAAATAAAGTTTTAGTGTGTCCTTTGCTGTCACTAAAATCTTATCATTATTATAAACTAGCTGTCCAACGCGGCTTCGATCACGTCAACTGGCTACGTACCTACCATTTACTCCTACCCTACATACATGATTGTTGCGTAACTTAAACTGTTTACTCAGTGCACGCAACGGAAGCTCTCAAAAAGGAATATTTTTTTACCGTTTTTGCTACATTTATCATTTATGCTCCGCTCCTATTGGTTATAGTGTGATGTTATACAGCCTATAACCTTCCTCGATCAATTGGCTATCCAACACAAAACGAATTATTCAATTCCAACCAGTAGTTCCTGAGATTAGCGCGTTCAAACAAACAAACTCTTCAGCTTTATAAAATTACTAGCTGACCCGGCAAACTTTGTTTTGCCATAAAAACACCAAACATTTATCTACCCTACCTACCGTACCTTACACTACCCTACCCTACCCGACCCTACCCGACCCTACACTACCCTACACTACCCTACACTACCCTACCCTACACTACACTACCCTACCCTACCCGACCCTACACTACCCTACCCTACCCTACCCTACACTACCCTACCCTACCCAACCCTACACTACCCTACACTACCCTACCCTACACTACCCTACCCTACACTACCCTACCCTACACTACCCTACCCTACCCTACACTACCCTACCCTACCTACCCTACCCTATCTACCTACCAACTTGTTGAACTATTTATTTGAATAAGAAATAATATATATACTACTATACGAATGCAACCAACTTTTGTTTCTACCGGCAGCGTTGATCTAATTAAAATTTAGAACATAAAATTTGCTATTGTGAGTCCACCTTAAAAGATAGACATATGGTGTCACGGACTTTTTTTTAGAACTTTTAAAGAGAAACAATTCCATCATACATGATATTTGCGTAACTTAAACCATTTACGCAGCGCACGCAATGGAAGCTCTCAAAAAGGAATATTTTTTCCCGTTTTTGTAACATTTTTCATTTATGCTCCGCTCCTATTGGTCGTAGCGTGATGTTATATAGCCTATAACCTTCCTCGATAAATGGACTATCCAACAGTGAAAGAATTTTTCAAATCTGCCAAGTAGTTTCGGAGCCTATTCAATTCATACAAACAAACAAACAAACAAAAAATCAAACCTTTCCTCTTTATAATATTAAGTATAGATATAGATATAAGTATAGATGTGACAGTTTGGATGGATGTGTGAGTGGATGTATGTTTGTTAGTCAATCATGCCAGAACCGCGGAACGGATCTGGATGAAATTCGGCACAGAGACAGATTATAGTCTGGAATAGCACAAAGGCTACTTTTCATCCCAGTCTTATGTTTCTTTGGAATGATAAAACACTTTTCACACGGGCGAAGCTGCTGGCAGAAGCTAGTCTAAAATAAAAAATATCATGAGAAGATGTATGCGTGTGTGAATAACCAATACAAGCATGACAAACATATAAACTATTATTTTGTTAACTATTTTTTACAACACTATCAATATTTTTGAACAAAAAAAAGGACCTATTTAAAACCAAAACCATTAGAAGACATTAAAACCGGTCAAGTGCGTGTCGGACTTCGCACATATATAGTTCCGTAAAAAAGTATCAATATATTGGTATGTTTGTAAAATTTAAGTATTATTAAACATTATCACCGAATTTCAAGTTCATAGGTCAATGGTAAGTTAGAAAATTCTTCGGAACCAAATGTGTGACAGACGACGGACAGACAGACAGACGGACACGTGAGTGACAGCAATAGAACCCTATTGCTTTGCTTTCCGTTTGGACCCTTCGGGTACGGAACCCTAGTAAGCTTCTTGAAAGCCTCTGGAGTTCGTAACTATTATGATAACAAATTAAAGAGTGCAACAAAAATAACCATTGTGTTTTACGGCTGTATTGTTTTTAAATTAGTCGGCTTATAAATCTTTGACATTTGTTTGTTTACAAAAAAATGTTTCCCTCGCTATTGGTTATAAATATATAAGCCCACAAACTAAATAAAAATGAAAAAATTCTTACGTAGTCATCGCCGCCTCCTCTATAATTCATTTCTTCTGCAACGATTTAAACCTTTGGTTTCGCAAGAAAAATGAAAAAAATCTTTAATTTTAATTTTCGTTTTGTATGTATTTGCTTGCTTGCCAAATTGCCAATTACTTTACAGTAAACACAGCACAGAATAAGTTAGTAAAAATGCATTCAGAAAGAAAACTGAAATGCTGAACGAAATGAATGTAGCTACTATAACTGAAACGCTGAGTTGACAGGAGTGACACTTGACAGACAGTGTGACAGATGACAGACTGACTGACTGAATGAATGAAGAAATAAAATAACGGTCGTGACGTACGGTCGTACGTATTATACGTATGCTTCATGAAGTTATATCTTTATCTATACCTTCATGGTATGCTGGTGGTGATTGGTACAAGAAGAGAGAGGCCTATGCTCAGCAGTGGGCGAAGTCGGGCTGTGGATGATGATGATGATGATGCTTAGATAAAGTACCTAAAGGTGGAAACATACTATTGAAACCCCACCCGACGCCATGCCACCCATACATTTAGTATGGTCAGAAACACATAGTCAACAGTCCATGTGATCACACGCATTCCCACGCGGTAACACGCAGTCGGTTTGGATCAGCGTGTTGCCGGGAGAGGGGGAACACACGCCACCCGACGCTTCGCACACAGTGTGTTTCTAGTTATCTTCCAGTGCTGCCAACTTAGCGATTTCAGCGCCGGATTTAGCGCTTTTTTTATTCGTTAGCGCGTTCTAGCGCCTTGCGCTAAATCTAGCGCTTTTTGAATCTTTGGATTTTCTTCAAAAAAATAGTAACTGCGCAAATCATCAACTTCTAAACGACGCGTTCAGGTCCAAAACTAATCAAGACATATTATCTATGTCAAGACCATCCATAATTCAGTAGTAGAAACAGACGATGATGAATTAATTTAATTCCTTTAATTTATTATTAGAAAAAATACTGTGTAACTCTTTTATTTGACATATTTTGATTCAATAAAAAAATACGTTTAGGTATACATTTCTAGTCTCATTGGTCGTTTTTTTTTGGAATTTGGTGCCGAATACAGCGATTTTTTGGACAGCGACCATCTAGCGCTTTCTAGCGCTTTTTTAAAGAGCTAACAGCGCGTTTTTGCTTAGACGAGTTGGCAGCTCTGTAATATCATCCGACGCCACGCGTCACTCGCGTCAGTCGGTCAAGAGCATTCCTGGCATAAATGCCTTTTTTGTATGTTTTTATTTAAAATGTCGGATGAACAATTTATAGAAATAGTAAAACGGTTCTCGGTATTATATGGTATGACTTCAGGGCAATAAAGTGATCATAGTATTAGAAATAATACAAAAAAACCGGCCAAGTGCGAGTAGGACTCGCGCACGAAGGGTTCCGTACCATTATCGCAAAAAACGGCAAAAAAATCACGTTTGTTGTATGGGAAAATATAAAATATTATTATTATTATTATTTACTTAAATATTTATTTTATTCTGTTTTTAGTATTTGTTGTTATAGCGGCAACAGAAATACATCATCTGTGAAAATATGAACTGTCTAGCTATCACGGTTCATGAGATACAGCCTGGTGACAGACAGACAGACAGACGGACCGTGGAGTCTCAGTAATAGGGTCCCGTATTTACCCTTTGGGTACGGAACCCTAAAAACGAAGCTAGAATGCACGCAAGATAAGTCTGCGCGTGGCCAAAATCGGAACTAATCGTAAGTCATTTATGTCAGGTGTCAAGAGAGTGTGTTGTATTTCGTGTTTTTATTCGTTTCCAAAGTAAATAATCGCCATCATTATGCTAAAAGTAATTTTAACTGATGGCAGGGATGTTTTCTTGAAGTGAACAAGACAATAACGGGCCTACGGTACCGTTTTACAAAGATAGAGTCCGCGTTGCTTATAATAATAATAATTTATTTATTCATTCAGACAACAAAAGGTCCACTCACAAAACAAAAATATAAAAACACTTAAAGGGTGTTAGTAACAATATAAAAACTTATAACCTATGTTAGTGCTTACATACTAAGATGTTAGTGTCAATTTATCTTATGACCTACGTTAGTACTTATATACTAGGATGTTAGTAACAATGTGGCTTATGATCTATGTTAGTACTTATACTCTACGACAGACAGTGTTGTTTTGATGAGATGTCCCATTATAGGACTCTCATCAGGCCTGTCAGCTATCACCCTCAGGAGGCTGTTGCCACTGCCACGCAATCTGGCGAGCAGAGACGCACTTTTCTTCCGTACGACAGCTGAGAAGCTGTCGACCCGGGCTTTTGCGAACATCTCTGACGCACTGCAGTAACGTGGCAGCCGCATCAGCGCCCTGAAGGCGTTATTATATTGGATGCGCAGCGCACTGACGGCACGTTTGGTACAGCTGATCCATAGGGCGCTCGAGTACAGCGATGTGCAGTATGCTTTAAAAAGTGGATGTTTGACTGCTGCTGTACATCCAGCGAACCTACGGGCCAACATGTTCGCCCGTACCGCCAATGCCCTGCGTTCCCATATCGTATATCATTATCGTCTTTAAGGTTGTCGGCAATTAAATGTCCCAAGTATTTAAACTGATGTACCCGACGAATCGGGACATCGTAAATTTTTATTGGTGGCACATTCACTGGACATTTCTTGCCAACAGCCTTAAAGACCATGAGTTCGGACTTCTTCACATTATATAGCAGACCATGGCCGGCTGCATAATCCTCACATATTTTTACAAGTTTTCTAAGAGCACTGACCGAGGGAGCCAACAGCACCATATTATCCGCGTAGCTGATGTTGTTAAAACACAATCCGTCAACAAAACAGCCCACATGCGCACTGCTGAGTCCCTCGATCAATGCATTCAGATACAAGTTAAAAAGATTTGGGGAGGTTAAGCCCCCCTGCCTCACGCCGCACTCCAACCTGTACGGTAGAGAACAGTTATTCCACCACTTTACTACGTTAGTTTGGTTGCCGTACCAGTACCTAAAAACGTTCAGCAGCTCATTGGGTATCCCTGTTGCCTTTAATTTATCCCAAAGAATGTCGTATGAGACCAAGTCGAAGGCTTTAGAGAGATCTAGAAACGCCGCATAAACTGGTGTACTCCTGTCAGCGTAGTACCTGACAGTGTGCTTAAGGCACGCGATTGCACTTTCGGTGGATAAGCCAGGTCGGAAACCAAACTGCGCATCGTGTAAAGATATACATTTTTCTAGCTGTACATTAAGCACACTATCAAGCACCTTAGCGACAATCGTTGCCAGAGAAATAGGCCTATAGTTCGACCGGTCTGATGAGTCTCCTGTTTTGTTTTTAATTACTGGCACGACCACCGTCCTCATCATACTGTCAGGCAAGTGAGAGTGTGCGATACAGAGATTAAACAGTAATGCCAAAACTCTAGGCAAGTGGCAACCCGCATGCTGCAAGTGCTCGATACTGAGTCCGTCGTGACCTGGGGATTTCCCTCTTTTCATATTTTTAAGAGCTATCTTAACTTCTTTAGCTGTGATAAGAGTGGAAATGGGTCCTGTTTGGGCCTCAGCATCAATCACCCGCTGCGCAGGTCCTAACGGTGATCGAACCATGAAGTGGTCCTTGAACACCTCGGCTATGAGTTGTGGTTCAGTAACCCCATCAACGCTCACGGGGAGGCCCTGGGTCGCGCTCATCTTATTGGTACATTTCCAGAAACTACGAAAATCTGAATTTGCGTGATGTGAGGCTAAGATGTCCATTTTAATTGCCTCTTGGTGATTTTGACACCACTTCAGCTTCCCTTTAAAGACTTTCCGCGTTTCTATCATATTCTCGTAAAAAGTACCTGACGACGGTCGGCCGTGCCAGTCCCATAGAATGAATTTAGCCCGCGCCTCCCCGTGCGCGTCACGGACGTGCCTGTTCCACCCTGCTACACATTTGCGATACCCAGGCTTTTGCCGATGTGTGGAACCAGCTGCCAACCCTAAGCAGTGCACTATGTTACTGTACAACTCATCAATCACTACCCTATGACACAAGATTCCAGTTGCACAGGAAAATCTATCTCGCGTAGGTAATCACCACACAAATTTGAAAATTGTTCTATTTGCGCGGACGATCTTTCCCCCCACTTGACATCGTTGGATATTTGCGCACACTGTTTGCCAAGTTTAAGCTTAATTAAGTCAAAATTACACTTGATTAAAAGTGGAAAATGGTCGGACCAATATATGTCATATCTAACGTGTACACTAGTAATTAGCGGTAAGGCTGCTTTTGTAACTGTACAATGGTCCAGCCATCTTCGACTTCCGTTTGCCTCACTTATCTATATATATAAAAGAAAGTCGTGTTAGTTACTTCACTTATAACTCAAGAACGGCTGAATCGATTTAGCTGAAAATTGGCAGGGAGGTAGCTTAGAACCAGGAGAAGGACATAGGGTAGGGTAGGGTAGGGTAGTGTAGGGTAGTGTAGGGTAGTGTAGGGTAGTGTAGTGTAGGGTAGGGTAGTGTAGGGTAGGGTAGTGTAGGGTAGTGTAGGGTCGGGTAGGGTAGGGTAGTGTAGGGTAGGGTAGCGTAGGGTAGTGTAGGGTAGCGTAGGGTAGTGTAGGGTCGGGTAGGTTAGGGTAGGGTTTTTTTTTTTTTTTTTTTTTTTTTCGGACTATTTCCACCAACTACATTGGCGCCTATTCTATATCTATTCCTCATCCATACTAGTTCTCGCTTGTCATGCCTCTCGTAATTTCATGCTTCATACTTTGTCTTTCTTATATCCTTCTCCATTTATTCTGTGGTTGGGACTCCCACTTCAGCTAATAACTATTCTATTTTATTTCTTTATTTAAAAAAAAAAAAATCTGGG
Source organism: Orthosia gothica (assembly GCA_949775005.1). Classification (NCBI taxonomy): domain Eukaryota; kingdom Metazoa; phylum Arthropoda; class Insecta; order Lepidoptera; family Noctuidae; genus Orthosia; species Orthosia gothica. The sequence continues at coordinate 26,242,457 of OX459037.1, forward strand.
GTAAATAATTTATCATGCTAGGTTTTTTATTCTTACATTATTCATTATTTTACTTATTTCATAGAACTAATACAAATTACTACAACAACTTTATAAGCCTAAACCATTTTCTTATTCTATGTTTAACATATTACTAACTTATTCCATAGATCTTTTTACATACCATTGTTCTTAACTACTGCTTAACTTACTAACAATTTTTTTTTTTTTTTCACTTATTTCCTATGTTTACATGACTATATATACAATATAATAAGAAACATAGTTGTTTAATCAGTTTTATTTTTATCAATAACTTTTTGGGCAATATTGACACAGTAGGCTATAAAAGTATTTCTATTTTTACCCGACATAATTTCTGGTACGCTTTCCCTTCGCAGATTGACACCCAACTCTTGCTCCAGATCGTAGCGCTCTTTGGCGTACATCGGACAGTCCAGAACAATATGCGGGACAGATTCCGCTATGTTGGGGTCACAGGAGCACGATGGGTTATCCTTACACTTGAAACGATTCAAGTATTCTGAGAACCCACCGTGCCCCGTTAAGACCTGCGTGAGAACGCCTGTTGGCTTCACCTTTTGTACAATACGGTAGGCTGCAATTGCGTTGGGAAGGAACATTTTCGTCACCGAGGCCGTCTCGCCCGGTTAGGGTAGGGTAGGGTAGGGTAGTGTAGGGTAGGGTAGGGTAGAGTAGGGTAGGGTAGTGTAGGGTAGGGTAGGGTAGGGTAGGGTAGGGTAGGGTAGTGTAGGGTCGGGTAGGGTAGGGTAGTGTAGGGTAGGGTAGGGTAGGGTAGTGTAGGGTAGGGTAGGGTAGTGTAGGGTCGGGTAGGGTAGGGTAGTGTAGGGTCGGGTAGGTAGGGTAGATAAATGTTTGGTCTTTTTATGGCAAAACAAAGTTTGCTGGGTCAGCTAGTAAATGTATAGCTGTCCGAACTCATTTTATTTACATCTACACATAGCCATTCCTGCTCACAACAAAAGCTCTGTAACTCCGTAAAAAACAATGTACCTGGGTGTGAATTAAAATCCCCCAGGACAAACACTGATTCAACGCCACTCTCCTCAATAATTGCACTTATAGTTCCTAAACAGTCCGAAAATTCGGTTAAATTGTTTGCATTGTCTACAGGTAGGTACACACTAAATATCAACACGCGACGGTCACTTAACGATATTTTTATTGCCGCGATACGTGGATTATCACAGCACACGGAATTACGCACACACTTTTTCTCCACAATAACGCAACACCACCGTACGGCCGACCCACAAGCATTCCCGCCGACGTGTCTACTGCGGACGTGCCAGTGCTGCCAAACTCCTCATCCACTTGTGACAAGCAAGACAGGTCATGTGGCAGCAGCCCCGTCTCCTGGAGAGCGAGTATGTCCACTCCCTTGCATAAAGATCTAACTCCCTCCATTGACCTTTTAAGTGACTTGCAATTAAACGAGGCAAGGACGGCGTTATGCATAACAGCGTCATTTGACATTGGCATTAGATTGAGTTTTTATTAACTGCCTCAACCCGTACTGGAGCGGCCATGTTATTCTTAACATGGACAAAACGACGGTAAATAACACCTTCTGGCCAAAAGCGGTCATCTAAGAACATCTTCAGCTTATGTTTTGGCACAAACAGTTTGTACGCGTTATGTTTCTCATTCTTAATCTTTAGTTTTATAACCGTAACATTTTCCTGTGATTTTCTGCATATAGGTAATCAGTTATAGGTTGATCACTGGTGTCTTTATGGATGTTGGTTATAAAAAGTGGGATTTTACTTCCCGTAGCCGCTTTAAAGTTTATTTCCAGACTATCAGAACCACGCCCCATCCTACCTACAGGTTTATTTTGCCTCTTTATTGCCTTTTTATTTACAACTGTAGGTATAGTTTATGTGACAGGTAACTTTTAGGGATACCACTATATTAAAGTTTCCCTAAATTTTCTTCTCTTGGTTTTTGGGTGGTACATAAATATATCAGCGGGACAGGACCGGCATCATGTAATATATTGCATTATTGTTATTTTGTTTTAGGTGTTTCTGAACGCCCCGTTACCAAAATAACTCAAGCGGGTCATGTGGCAGCAGCTTCTTCAAAAATTGTTGAATTAGAAACTAAGAAAGAATTGAAATTGAAGGTATTCACTGCAGGACCATTATTAAACCAAATTTAAGAAAAGGTACTACTAAGTATTCAATAAATATATTCAATAGATTTACAATAATTTCATGAAGCTTTTTTAATCACATTCTATGCAAGTAGAAAAAGCTAGTAATTAATTATGCTTAACTTAAATTACTTTAAGTTTCGAGTAATGAAAAATGACTATTGATTAAAAAAAGGAAAAAAGATCAGTTATGCTGGCAACATTAAGCACGCCACTCGTTGCGCGCCAGATAGTTTGTGTACTTACAAACTCTCTGTCGCGCGCAGACTTATCTGTGAAATCGCCGGTTTTTTGAGCTTAAATCCCGGACATTTAAACTGATTTTATTTTCATAAATTTCTTAACCCTTAATCGGTTGCGACGCAATAGGGTAGTGATACTGAAGTTTTTGTTTAAATGGAGTTATGAATGTCCTAACTAACCCAAATGTAGCAAAATATCCCAAAATACATAATTGCATATTTGTTTTTTTTTGGTGGTCAATATGTTGCCATTGTCCGGTAACAGATTTTATTAAGTGGCAAATATATACCCATTGTCCGTTTGAAACTAATAGTCGATATTTTCCTCCTCATGCTCACTTTGTCCCACTGCTGGGCTATAGTCATCTTCTGTGTTGGGCAATTCTTTAGGGTCCTAAAATAAATGAAACCACTAATTTCTAACAAGTATTTTATTCACTTCCTCATTGTTGCACATTATTAGAAAAAATATCATCTGATACCTCTTCAATTTCATCTGAACCAACCTCAGTGGACTCGAGAAAGGTTTCAGCTTCTTCTTCCATTCCACCCTCAAACAACCTTTCCAATTGACAGTCAATGATGTCGTTATCAGATAAATTTACGCTCGTATTTGAAGGAGGGTGTAAAAAATCACCCATTTCGTCCTCCGAGTCGCTTGTAGAATCGTTCTCCAAGATGTTTTGGAGATCTCTGTCGCTCAAACGTTTTCGTGGAGACATCTTGGTTGGTCACCTGCAATAATAATTTATAAAAATGTAACTACGAACACAAAACCAAGGTATTGTTTTCAGCACATTTTGAGGTGGTAAATGTTATGAACGGACAATGGTCATATATTAGCCACATACTTTGAAGTAATTTTTTTACAAAAAAACCTAACATAATCTGGCATAATTTTGCATTCCACAGTATATTATGTAATATTATTCACAAAACAATCAAAATAATGTACTTACCGGAATTTTTGTAGAAGTAAATAAATATTTTATACTTTTGTACCGCTAAAAGTACTTCTCAATATTCAAATTTGGCGCGCGTTGAATGTAAACTTTTTTATCAGCTAAACGTCATAACATTATCAAAAAATAATGTCAAAATAGTCAGTGACATCCATCAAAGTCTTAAAATAAAAAAAACACGTAAAGGATGCGTTCAGATTTATTAATTTTTTTCAACAATAAACTGGTGAGGTGGAAGTGGCATGTATTTTACCATTGTTTGATTAAGGGTTAAACTAAATGTAGTTGAGAAATATCTTTTTGTACAAAAAAATGGATGGCCGATGGGGCAGAAAGGTTCTGGAGTAGCGACCGCGAACTGGAAGACGTTGCGTTGGAAGACCTTCCACTAGGTGGACCGATGACCTGGTGAAGGTTGCGGGGATCCGCTGGTTGCGGAGCGAATGGGACCGGTCACTGTGGTGAAGTTTGGAGGAGGCCTATGTCCAGCAGTGAATGTCTATCGGCTGATATGATGATGATAATGAACAAAAAAATACTACTGACTTTCAATTAAAACACTACAAAGTTAAAAATTATTTCATTTTCGGCAGTTGGTGTCAAAAAACGAAGAAACGAAACCTTTATAGTTTCGTTTTATTATTTTTCATTTTGTAGTGTTTTAATTGGAAGTCGGTTGTATTTTTTTTTTATGTTTTAATTTTTCACTTTTTGTGTGGCACATTACGGTACGGCAAAGTTAGTGGACAATTTCTATAGTAATCTTATATTGCTAACACACGGACGGCACAGGGTTGCCAACTTAGGGATTTTGGCTCCAAATTTTGGGTAAAAATTTCCACGTTGAGCTTTTTTTATGGGTATAATTAATATTTTATGCATTACTAACGAAACCGATTGTCCCTTGGTATTAAGACATGATTCATACTAAAACGAGATGATGGATCATTTGTTATTTTTCCCCAATTCCCAAAGTTGTTTACTGTAAACATGTATGACCTCAAGAATTCCGAAAGCTCAAACGAAATGCCAAGTCTGAACTAAAACGATTTAATAACAATTATTAACAATATAAATATTAAATTCGTAAGTTCTATTATAAAGTTATTAAATCTAAGTTGTATTTTATTTACTCTAGTAAGAGATACTATTTTTTTATTAGATATAATCTTTTCAGTAAGGTTTTTGGGTAATCCAGACCATGGACATCGGCAACACTGACGACTAGTCGTAGTTAGTCCGGCCAAACCAGCAGACAACCCTACACACTTCCGGATTTGGTACGGAGCAGACCATATCCGATGGGAAAACAAGCGGAACTCCGCCCACAAATCCGTGGTCCGGCCGGACCAAATCCGGACGTGTGTTAGCACTATTAACTTCTTGGATGTATGTTTATTACTCAATCACGCCAGATCAGCTAAACGGATCTAGATGAATTATGGTAGACAGATGGATTATATTATATTTAGCTTGAAATTATTGATGTTATACTTAATTTATCATTTAATTTGTAAATGAAAACATTAATAGGAAAAAAAGGCGAAAAAGAAAAAACACCCTCTCACATTCACTCACTCACTTAGATGACATGACACACAAAGAGAGGACTGGTTACACACCTACCGTTACTTCTAAAGGAGAATGGTATAGTCCTCGCCAAACTTCTTGGCCGCCCTGAAGTTGGTTTATCGGATGCGCGAGACACGAAACGGTACTGTTTTTGGATGAGATTTACTACTGCGCAGCCATTGTAGACAACTTCAGGGCGGCCAAGAAGTTTGGTGAGAACTATAAGCTTGAATGGGAACTTCGTACCGCTTATAAAATTTCGTGTTTTGGTATATTTTTTGTTTTAATTGGTAGTTTATATGATAGTTATTCCCTTTTTAAATTCTTAGATTTTTAGAACTTGGGACGTATATGTTATAACCAGTTTTATTTTTTAAGGTTATGTACTAGTGTACCAATGTTACATATACGTAAATCTTATATATTGTTACTTCATGCGTAAAGTAAATGTTCTAAATTGTTTTTTGCTATCTTTGTAGTGTTTTACTTACCATTTAGTAGGTAGATTGAGATGAGGCTTGTACCTACTCAGTGCATTAAAAGATACCTATGTGCAGCAGCGGATTGCAACAGTTTGATAATTATGAGTTTGATTATATTTAGTGTTAATTGTATTTTTAAATAATTAATTATCATTTCAATATTTGTGTTATTTTACACAAAGCAACTTCTAAAACATAACTGCGTTTAATGTACGATTTTATTACGTTTATTTAGTAAAATCTTTTTACTGATATTATTAATTAGTCCGAAGTTCTAAAACTAGTTAACTTATATAAAAATAAATGGCTTAGTTGCCTTAATAAGTGGTACAAATTCTATAACTGAACAACAAAAAAAGTGGGCGGTACGAAATCTGCCGTTCACCTTTGTATAATTTGTTTTTTTTTAAGTTATTTTCTATTTATTTTATTTTCATGTCTACATTAATATTATAAAAAAATATTAATTATTATTATTATTAATTATTATTGTTTATTTAAAATGGGATCTCTATAATTCGATGTACAACTTAATAAAATAATATAATCTAAAATTCGAGGGGATCGGCGTTGAAGGTTGAAAAACAGACTTTGCCTGGTTTGGCCCATGAAGTTATATATACCTTCATGGTTTGGCCTCAAATGCTTATATTTTGTTTAATTTACAATTAGTTTAAACACTCCATTTGTTTAATATGTACAAAATTTCCGTGACTAAAAAATATATTAATATTTTATTATTCGTTAATGTAGTCAGGGAGTTGTCCGGATCATTATAACCTTCATCTAAGATTATAACTTATTGATATTTGACTATTTGGCTTATGTAACCATGGGTCATAACAACACACGCATGCAACTTGAGGATAGTTAGTCGATTATTCATGATTCAAGAAATATCAAAAGACTGAGGTTCAAACTACTACACTGGCTTCGCTCGCGTCGCGCCGTCGCGCTACGTCGCCGAGCCGAGTTGGCTTGTCGTTGTTTCCCTTTCCTTCTTTTTGGCGTGGCTTCGATAGAGAGCGGTTGTGCTCACTGCTCAGTGTTAGTAAATTCGCCGGTCTGATTTCGCGTTCCAAAAAGAAGTTAAAAGTCGTTAAGACTTTTTAATTAATTTGTATCCCTGTGTGGTAAAAAGAATAAGCCGACATGAGGCCACAGCAAAACGGTGGTGACGACGGTTTTGTAAGTATATTTATCGATTAGCTACTTATTCTTTTAGCCTTGTTTGCCGTTTTAATTTCTTTTGATATGTGTTATTTTGACAGTTTCCCTTTACAAATTGTCGAGAAGTATATCTTAAAGTCCATTTTAAAGTTTCTATTGTCGTATTCTTCGTGTATATCTATTTATCTAAGCTGTCCCCGAAATCACGCCGTCCGCCATTTTGTTAACGCCGCGTCCTACTTTTTCAGGATGAGCCCGAGGTGCACCGTAAGATCTTTATCGGCGGTCTCAACTACAGGACCACTGATGAGTCGCTGAAGTCACATTTCGAGAAATGGGGTGAAATTGTGGATGTCGTCGTAATGAAAGATCCGAAGACCAAGAGGTCGCGTGGCTTTGGCTTCATCACTTACTCTAAAGCGCACATGGTTGATGATGCGCAAAACAACAGGCCGCATCGCATTGATGGCCGGTAAGTTATTAATAGTTTTCTATACCTATCCTTTCTACTGCAGCCCAGCTATATGAAAGCTTGCAACTTCTCTTTCATATCGTTTTATGCTGCATATAATAAAAGACACTGCTTGGTGAATGTCGCGTGCAATTTTGTACACATGGCATTTTCTGTGGGGTCGACATTTCATCGAACTTTCATAAAATTATATTCTTTTGTTGGCAGTAATATTATTAAGTGTTTAAATATTTTTTGACAGTGTTGTGGAAACCAAGCGTGCTGTAGCAAGGCAGGACATTAAAAATCCTGAAGCCGGCGCCACTGTGAAGAAACTATTCATTGGTGGCATCAAGGATGACCATGACGATGAACAACTCCGAGAGTACTTTTCTAGCTATGGCAATGTCCAGAATGTCAGCATTGTAACAGATAAAAGTACGGGAAAGAAGCGAGGGTTTGGCTTCGTTGAATTTGATGACTATGACCCTGTTGACAAAGTATGCTGTGAGTATAGTTTGATCACATTCATTTATTTTACTTTCATTCCCACAATTTTGCCCCAGATCTGAACTTTTAGTGGCAGAATCTGGCTTCTCTAATTGTGGAAATTAATTATTGATTTTAGCTATACCTGACTATCATTTCAGTGGCAGATTATGGTACGCAAGTCAATATACATTTTTATTGAAAAGCAAATAATTAATGTGTGGATTTTGTTATATCTATGTATACTAATTATTTAATTTGTTAACAGTGAATGGCCCTCACAAAATCAATGGCAAACAACTGGATGTCAAGAAAGCCCTTCCTAAAGATGGTGCTGAACAAAGAGGAGGTGGTAGACAAGGCCCAGGTGGCAGGAATGATAGCTGGGGCAATGGTGGTATGTACATTTTATTTCACATTGAATTCCCTTCATTGTTTTTTTTTTTTGAGCATCGAACTAATGGCATTTAATTTTTATTTACAGGTGGATATGGCGGTGGTAACCAAGGTGGATGGAACAATTCCAATCCTTGGGATAACAACCAAGGTGGAGGTTGGGGTGGTAACCAGGGTGGCGGCGGCGGCGGTGGTTACGGGGGCGGTGGTAATGGCCGTGGAGGTTGGGGTAACCAAGACTTCGGCAATTACAGCCAACAGGCTTACAGTGGAGGCCCCACTAGGAACCAACAGTATGGTGGTAACAACCGCGCCGCACCCTACAACATGAACCAAGGTGGTGGTGGTGGTGGAGGCGGCGGCTACGGTGGTGGCAGCGGCGGCGGCGGCAACAACTATGGAGGCGGCCAGGGCAGAGGGGGGCGTTTCTAAACTACGTAAGTATTGATTTCTGATTATCAAACCTTCACAAATGTCTCACACCATAAAAATTCATGAACTTAGTTAATGATTTCCATTACTACCTTATCACCAATAGGAAGTTGTGTGGATTTGTTGTTGAATTCTCTAATGACCTTTAGGTTTATAATTGAGCACTACATAGCATTAATTAAGTATAGGAAATGATAGTTACAGATATTTAGTAATGAATAGTACTGTTAGTTCCAATGATTAATGCTATGAAGGTAGCCTGTAATGTTAGTATAACTGTTACATGTCTGATTAAAGGTTTTTTCAATCTCTAGGTTTCGTGCTAAGTACACTAGTAAAGCAGTGTTAACCGCTAGTGTAGGCAGTACGCTCCGGAGCACTAGATACACACCTCATGGTCCACCCGCGAGACCACCTAGGAGAAGGCGTCAGGAAAACCAATAGAATTGTAGCTGGAGCTCTTGACTCTAATCTTTTAAAAGAATATGATTAGAATACTTTTATATGTGTACTGAATTGTAAGATGGTCTTCTATTTATTGTAGTACCTAGGTACTTATCGTGACATACTTTTAAGGATATAGAAATGTAAAACTGAGAATTATTTACGTTTTTTTACGAATTAAGTACAATTTAGGATAAAGCTGTAAGAATCCCTCATATAGACGCTAGGTGAACGAGATCAGAGTTTAGTTGTCTTGATGAAGAATCATGATTATATTAATTTCCTGACCTTACTCAGTATTAAGTTCTCAAATAGCTGTTATATGATTTTATTAGGATTAGTATTATGGACTTTTAGGCTAATATAATGTAATAATAAATTTTAATACAAAACTAGTAGGGTTGTTTCTTTAGATCTGTACATATATTCCTCTTTATTTTACTTTTTTTTTCGTCAGCACTGCCTAAGTTGTGCAAATACTATGAAGTAAGTAACCTTACTAAAATAGTTCGCCGACTTAATTATACATTATGATGTAGATGAATAAATAAACAATTTTATGTCTTAAATAGTTATTGTTGTGCATTTTACCTACTTATTTCGACCCTCTAACTTCCAAGGATTAGTTAACTGTATCTTTCAAAAGAAAAGATGTTATTATAGAAACAGTTACGAATATTTTACGGTATGTATGAAACTGTATTAACCGTTATCTTACGGTATGTGGTCTTAGACCTTGTACACCTGTGTACAATCGTTGAACGCGATAGATGTTGATGAGATCGGATATTTGCGGACAAGATCAAACTAAGCAGGAGTATGTGTTTAGAAAGGTATGTAGTTTTATATAGGTGTCCATTTTCGTATTATTTTATCATAATTCATAGGTAGGCATTTATTTTTGAGTATTTATCTTTCCATTCGTGATTATATACATTGCAGTACTTGTCGGCGGCATAAGATTCGTTGTTTATCCAATAGTCACATTGAACTACAAGGCATTGAGCATAGGTGTCGTTTTTCTAATTGTACACCGCAAAATTACATGGCTTATGTAACACTTGTCAGAAAATCTTACCATGAATATAATTATAAAACCATAGTACATACTCTTTAAATCTTCACTGGTACTCATTCTTCGATAAATTGAGGAAACTGAAATGAATGAGGCTATTTAGGAAGATCTACAAAGTTCAGAGAATGGTTATGCAAGGTCATTTTAGAAGAGTCTTGAAAAAAACAAACAAAACTCGACTCTGATGTTCCACAACACTGCTTGTCTCCCACAACTTAGATTAGCACAAAAGAATTGCAAAGTATATTTTCAACAGATGTATTTCAACCTAAAGCTGCTCTGTGTATTTTCATTTCCTGTGATATATTTATTTGTTTCCGTTTCCTGTGATAATTTGTTTTTTTATTTCAGTTACCTGTGATAATTACTTTTTTTTTTCAAAGTTTTGTTTCATTTTGAGATATGTAGGCATTCCATATTTACATTTAATTTCTAATTTGTTCATTTTATTTCCATGATGAACTTCGGGGGCATCGGGGTCTAAACGATCTGCGAAGTTCCTTTCCTCGCAGGTAAGTTGTTTGATAAGTTTTCGCATAGGTATTTTATTTATTTAGGTACCAAAAGCTGTCGCAATGCCTGTCATGTTTATAAATAAATAAAGTTTTATCAAAATATCCGTTTGTTTTTCTATATTTTTTTGGACGGTGTTTTTGTATTGTCTCGATAAAGTTGATCACTACTACCTGACAAATGTGATTGACTTGTCGGCATTTAACCAGTTGAACGCTGCTGGACATGTCGAATTATACACTAATACCTTAATCCTATTAGTAGGTAGATCCCTTTTAACCCATTCGACTTAAGAACTCTTATGCGTTCAGGTTCAGAAGATCCAATTCCCAAAATGTCCAGAGTGCATTACTCCAGCCAGATAATGGTGTGAGTCTATCTGGCAGGCCCCAACGAGATTTATCAACAGGTGATAGCTTTTCATAAAGGCATTATTTTGTACCCAAAGAAAATAAATAAGAAATATTTTGTACCTCAACAGTTTTTGATTGAATGACGTTTTTATGAAGTGTCTAGCTAGCGGGCCCCTTATGATTATTTTTATTGTTATTATACTTTCAGATCACCCAATGGTGTTAGGAGCTTGATACTATTATGTACCTTACAAATCCGAAATTTCAAATTTCTGTGACCTTTGCTTCAGAAGATATTCGTTATTTAAACAACCGTCCAGCCAGCGGGCCCCTTTTTTAAATACTACTCTTTTATATCATACAATGGTGTTAGGAGCTTGATACTATTATGTACCTTACAAATCTAAAATTTTCGCCTTTCTGTGAGCTATACTTTAGAAGATATTGGTTAATTAAATATGTATTCATCAACGTACCTAGTTAAATTTGCGTTTGCACAATACAATTACGTCTTTGCTTGCTATGCGCATTTGCATGACTAAATAATTTGTATCTTTGCGGACTGTTTTACAGGAAAAGAAAAAATAATTATTTATTCGCTTTAATGTACTTACACTATTAAATACTTAATAGTAAGTATAGTAACATAGATGTGTCTAATTTGTGTTAATTTGTAGGCAACTTAAAAAATAATACAAGGGTACTTGTGAATAACTTAGGTAACCAGGTCCGTTGGTTGAATACTTTTTTAATTAACGAATATCTCCTGAAGTATAGCTCACAGAAAGTCAAAATTTTGGATTTGTAAGGTACATAATGGTAATAAGCTCTTAACACTATTGTATGATATAAAAGAGTAGTATTTTAAAAAGGGGCCCGCTGGCTGGGCGTTTGTTTAAATAACGAATATCTTCAGAAGCAAAGCTCACAGAAAGTTGAAATTTCGGATGTGTAAGGTACATAATAGTATCAAGCTCTTAACACCATTGGGTGATCTGAAAGTATAATAACAATAAAAATAATCATAAGGGGCCCGCTAGCTAGACACTTCATAAAAACGTCATTCAATCAAAAACTGTTGGGGTACAAAATATTTCTTATTTATTTTCTTTAGGTACAAAATAATGCCTTTATGAAAAGCTATCACCTGTTGATAAATCTCGTTGGGGCCTGCCAGATAGACTCACACCAGATAATGTCGAAAATCTTCATCTGAGTGCAATAGATAATTAGATATACGAGTGCGTTCTTCCAGCCAGAGCGTCACACGCTCCGTACGTCACTAGTCTCAGAGATGTTGAAACTTTGTGAGGATGTTGTTCTCAAATTGTTCTATTTAGTACCTTCAAAATAAAAAAGTGTACCTCTCGGGTTTGTGAGAGTCAAAATGGCGGGTGTACCATAGCGAATTAAATAATACCAATTACCAAAAAAATGTACCTAAAATGTACTATTCTGTACCTAGATCTAAAAAATCTGTACCTCCTTCAGAACGAAATTATTTCGAAATTAAGATACACCCGCCATATTGACATCAAGATGGCGGGTGTTTCTTTAATATTTAATTTTTTAAGCATTACTCATAAAATATAATTACACCAAAAAAATGTACCTAAAAAGTACCTCAAGTAAAAAAATCACACACTTGATCAGTTGAACAGTTCCTGAGAAATAAAGCACTCGTGTCTTGTGTATAAGTAAACACGATAATTATCATGAAATATTGATATAGTTATATCTATTTAGGTATTTAAAACAAAATCGTGTTAGTTACACCACTTATAACTCAAGAACGGCTGGACCAAATTTAATGACTTCTGTGTATTTTGATTTATGTTCGTCCGAAATAGGATAATAAGTAATAAAACATCGAAGAAATTAACGATAATTTCCCATTGATTTAGCGAACACAGAACCTATACAATCTCTGATACATGATAGACACAAAGCACACACAAAATGAACATGGCGTTGTATGCTGGTTCCTAGGTTATTAGATTTTTCTGAAATTCATCCTATAATTCTAATATATAAAACATAAAAAAAATTCTACCTATGTCCGTTATAGACTTTGAAACCATCCAATCCAACCGATATGCCCTCCTCTCTCCTTGATATCCAATCAAACCGGTTTCATTAGAAAGGCAATGCGAAGATGGTTTAAGACCAAAAATATATATTGGTGGGTATGTAGGGTAGGATAGGGTAGAAAGGTATGCAGGGTAGGGTAGAGTAGGCCAGTTAGGTTGGTAGGTAGGGTAGGGTAGGTAGGTAAGTACGGTAGGGTAGGGTAGGCAGGTATGTAGGGTAGGGTAGGTAGGTGCCATTTTGCTCAAGATATTTCTCACGTACGGTTAATTATGTGATCTCATATAAATCATCTCGAAGTTGTGGGCGACTATGTCTACCTGGGACTAACGATTCAATTGGGAAGGGCCAACTTCGAGGAAGAGGTCAGCCGTCGAATCCAACTCGGCTGACCAGCGTTCGGGAAGTTGCGCGGTATCTTCTCGTCCATCTTACCACAGTATCTCAAGACGAAAGTCTATGACCAGTGTGTGTTTTGCCAGTGATGACAATGGCTCTGAGACGTGGATGCTTACAATGGGCCTTATCAGAAAACCTACAGTCACTCAAAGGACAATGGAGATGGCTATGCTCGAAGTGTCCTTGCGTGATCGAATCAGAAATGTAGAGATCCGCAAGAGAACCAGGGTTACCGACATAGCCAGAAGAATTGCCAAACTTAAGTGGCAGTCGGCAGGGCATAATGCTCGCAGAACGGATAGCCGATTGGGCAGAAAGGTTCTGGAGTGGCGACCGCGGACCGAGACGTTGCGTTGTAAGGCCTCCCACCAGGTGGACCGATGACCTGCTGGTGAAGGTTGCGGGGATCCGCTGGTTACGGGTTGCACGGGACCGGTCAATGTGGTGACGCTTGAGGGAGGCCTATGTCCAGCAGTGGACGTCTTTCGGCTGATATGATGATTATGATGAAATCAATAGTATTCAACACATTGTGTTAGCTGTATAAACTATACCATTATTAAACAACAATTAAAATACTAAAATACTCAGTGCGTGCAATTTTTTTGGGAATCTTTGAAATCTATATAATTTTATATAAAAGAAGAAACTGATTGACTGACTGATCGATCAACGCACAGCCAAAACCGCAAAGAATCATGGCAGAAAGATTTCTCAAGTGACGTAAGGGGGTAAAAAGGGGGTTGAAAGTTTATACGAAATATTTACAGTTTGTAAGTTGGACAAGTAAAAATTTAGATTCTTTTTATCAACGTAGAATGTACGTTGATAAAAAGAATTAATGCATTTATTGATTTTTGGAAATTCCACTCCTAATTGTTTCAAGTCATTGTTTTTTTATTAATCAAGAGCGTAAACCTACAATTTCAGATTTTTACCTTCCAATCCGAAGAAACTTCATATAAACTTTAAATCCCTATTTTAGGGTTATTCCCGTTCGTCCACACCCCGTCGTCTACACTGCGGACGACTGGGAATAATGCGTTCTGTTCGTCCACAGTGTAGACGAACAGAACGCAACATTCCCAGTCGTCCGCACCTCGTTTCATGTTTAGTTTAAGAGTCAGTGTTTTTTTTTTTAAAATTAAATAAATGATTTAACGGTTTAATTACTTTAAAAACAACATAACTATTAAGTTTTTTTTATTTAAAATCATCAAATGTTAAAATAATTAACAACAATTCTAGTTTTTATCACAGATCAACATAATTTACAATAATTAAAAGGCAATATTTTAACTAATATTTTGTTGGTATTATATAAACATTTTTAAAGTATATAATAACAACATAATATGTACTAAGTAGTGTTTAAATTCAACAGTATTTTTCATCACAGATCATCTTATTTTACAATAATTAAGGGCAACAACAAAGTAATTTGTATCACAGATCAACTTAATTTACAATAATTTAAACATTACCATTTTTACAACATAACTATTTACAATTTTTGTCAGTAATAGTACAATTTTACAAACCTTTTTTTTTTTTTTTTTTTTTTTTTTTTTTTATTTTTTTTTTTTTTTTTTAATTTAACACCTTAACTGCCAGATGCCCGACAAACAATACATTTTCTATTGTGTCTCGTTCTCTGGCAGCCAAACTGTTAAAAAAAAAAAACACTGACTCTTAAACTAAACATGAAACGAGGTGCGGACGACTGGGAATAATGCGTTCTGTTCGTCCACAGTGTAGACGAACAGAACGCAACATTCCCAGTCGTCCGCAGTGTGGACGACGGGGTGTGGACGAGCGGGAATGACTCCTATTTTATCCCCTTAGGGGTAAAATGTCCAAAAAATAATAAATACATGGATTATTTTTAACAACCAAGAGCTTAAATCTAAAATTTCACGTGTCCAACTTACAAACTGTAGAAATTTCATACAAATTTTCAAAACCTTTTTACTCCCTTTGGGGTGGAATTTCCAGAAATCCTTTTAGTGTGAGTTTCTCATGCTCACTTAATTTGGTCGAGTAATGTGTAATGCTACAGTACGCGGTCGGGATTTCGCAGCCAGCCGACCGACCGGCACATTACTCATAAGAAATAATAAGAATATAATTTATATGTATATTTAAAATTTTATATCTTTTACACAATAAATAGGTTTAGTTAGTACCAATATTATACTTACAACTGATCTGTGATTTTCTGTGATTATGCAATTTTACTGTTTGTATTTTAGTACATAAGTAAATGAAAAACTGATCTGTGATTTTAAATAATAACGACTACACACGGTTCAAATAATTTGATTGAACTATGTGTTCTAATATTAAAGAGTTTGTAATTTGATCTGTGATTTCATGCCATAATTACTTTAAGAAACTAAATTAAGAGAATAAAAATAATAATTTCTACATCAACAACCTCTTTCATTTGTTATGGTCACAAGGTGCATTTAATGTATTTTTTAATTAGCCCTCAAAATTTGGTCATACCAACAAACGTTTGAACGCGACTGTACGGACAACAGCTTAGGTTTAATACGTCCAATCAAGAAGGTCATCGATATGTATGAATCCGTCGCTTTTTCGTAGTCATTTGAATTTGGTCGGATAACCAGCCATTGTTTACATGTTTTGTTTTTTGTTTAAATCTACGTATTTGGGAAACATTCCAAGCTGAATATTTTCACTATATATTTTTGACATAACGCACATACTTGTGGTTTACACCTACCTATCATGGGTTAAGTCGGTTTCTTGTATTTAGCCGCCAAAGTTATGACACCCTCGTTTTGACTTTCAGCAATATTATTCGATAACGCAAACATGTATGCTTTTGAAACTTTTTATGGTTATTACAAGCGTCAAGATGGACTGAATACAGTTTTCAGCGAGCTTATACGTTTTCTCATTTAGGCGCTGTGATTTTTTTTCCGGTTTTCAAAAAAGCGCAATTTCTTGAAAATTATAGGTATTTTCTTAGTGAGCGTCAGAATCGCAGGTCAACAGTCTTATTTAGCTTTCAAATTGTGCCTAAAAATTACTTACCAATTGCTTATATTTGCTTACCATAATGAGAGAATTGCTTATTTCATCTATTAAAAGAATTAAAACATTTAAGGTTGACCAGCCATTCTGATATCAGAATAGCTGGTCAATCTCTGTAGAGTAGTAACCATGTGGAATTACTGAAATTTTAATGTGCCAAAGATTGCTTATTAATTGCTTATTTCACAATTTAGAAGCCTAGACCCAGTATATCCTGTTATTCTATCTATAAGCTAGTCAAGAATTTAAAATCCCCTGTGCCTGTTAAATTTATGAGAGCAAAGTGACGTATGTCGAAAATTGCGTTTATATATCAAAAGGTTTTATTACTCGTTTCTTTATTTTCTGAAATAACCGAATGGGGCCTAGTTTCTATATTATTTTTAATCATGGCTGTATTTATTAACTTTGTATATCTTGCTGACATAGAATACTTATGTTTTTAATAGTGGCTTAACCGACATTTTTTTTTAAGTTGCCTGCCAATAAAGAGATGAAATTAATCTGCCGTACATTAATTTTTATAACTTACTGTCGTCGTTTTTTTATGTGCGTGTAGACTGAGGGACCAAACTGGTATGTCGCAAAATAAAAATCGTAGGATTTACTAGTAGACTTAAAACAATTGTAGAACAAATCTGGGAATTTCTAAACAAATTTATTTTTGAATCCTATGAAAATAGATAAGATCTGACCACAAAATGCAGACAGTACTTTTATATTTTGTACGGTTAATTTTATGTTATATTACATGGCTTAAATGTATTTAATAAAACAATAGATTACAAAATTAACTTATCAATTATTGCAATACTAGTCAGCACTTACACTAATTTTGAAATATTGGTCATCATAGCTAATCGTTCGTTCATAAAACAGTGATATCAGTAGATAAAGGCAGATTATGTATTTCTTGTTTTTTATAGCATTTAAATTATTTTTTTCTGTCACCAGGCCAACCGTGATAGTTAGACAGTTGAATTTTTCACAGATGATGTATTTCTGTTGCCGCTATAACAACAAATACTAAAACCAGAATAAAATTAATATGATATTTAAGTGCTCTTGGCCGGTTTTCAGATACTTTTCGAGATCTGGCTGATAATCTGTGAGGACTGAGGGACCACACTTTAAGTTTGCTGCAGCTGTAGTTTTTAATGTATGTATTTGTTTACAAATTCCCAGATTTGTTCTACAATAGTTTTAAGTCTAATAATAAATCCTACGATTTTTATTTTGCGATATACCAGTTTGGTCCCTCAGTCCACACGCACATAAAAAATCGACGACAGTAAGTTATAAAAATTAATGTACGGCAGATTAATTTCATCTCTTTATTGGCAGGCAACTTAAAAAAAAGTCCGTTAAGCCACTATTAAAAACATAAGTATTCTATGTCAGCAAGATATACAAAGTTATTAAATACAGCCATGATTAAAAATAATAGAAACTAGGCCCCATTCGGTTATTTCAGAAAATAAAGAAACGAGTAATAAAACCTTTTGATATATAAACGCAATTTTCGACATACGTCACTTTGCTCTCATAAATTTAACAGGCACAGGGGATTTTAAATTCTTGACTAGCTTATAGATAGAATAACAGGATATACTGGGTCTAGGCTTCTAAATTGTGAAATAAGCAATTAATAAGCAATCTTTGGCACATTGAAATTTCAGTAATTCCACATGGTTACTACTCTACAGAGATTGACCAGCCATTCTGATATCAGAATGGCTGGTCAACCTTAAATGTTTTAATTCTTTTAATAGATGAAATAAGCAATTCTCTCATTATGGTAAGCAAATATAAGCAATTGGTAAGTAATTTTTAGGCACAATTTGAAAGCTAAATAAGACTGTTGACCTGCGATTCTGACGCTCACTTTTCTTAAATCTAATTCCGGCACAAATACGCACAAATCAAGAGCTACTCGTGTATGTTTATTCTACAGGCGCACATACAATGGTTTTAGAGATACACGATTCTGCAAAACGTTACCCCAGCAGGAAATGCAATATCTCAAAAACCTGATGACGCACTAATTATATTTTCGGCGCACATTCTTGCACAACTATAAGCTCTCTGCACATGCACAATATTTCTCATTCCGATCATTCGTTTAGAATTTTCCTGCTGGAACAACGTTACCCCAGCAGGAACCATTTTTTTCGTTTTTTTCCAAAACGGCGACACGCACTTATTTTTTATGTAGGGCACATTCACAGCAGATTACGCACTAACTATACGTTCCACTCATATCACTCTAGGAGTCACTTTCCTATACCTTCTAATCGTGCAAAATTTCTTACGTTTAAGTTTATTTTAACGAACCAAAAAAAAAAGAAATAAGTAGGAACAACGTGCAAATTTTAATCGTAGTAGCATTAATATAAGTGGTTTTTTTAATAAGAATAGCACAAAAATATCAAGCTAATATAAAATGTATCTTTAGTTTTTAAATATTACAATTTATTGGTTAATTCTCGTAATACTCAATGTAGGTAAACAAAGAAAAATATTTAAGGTAGTTTTAAAACATAGTCGATGGATTGCATTGTAGTGAAGTTGTTTGCGATAACTGCGTCCTGGCAAACAGAGTGCATGTACAGTGATTTCATTATCATTATTCCAATAAATTTTAATACTTGAAAACTAAAGATACATTTTATATTAACTAGATATTTTTGTGCTGTTCTTATTAAAAAAAAAACACTTTTATTAATGCTACTGAGCATGCAGAATCGCATCTGGTTCCAGGTTTTTCAGAAACGGGTCTGGCAAGCAGTTAGAACCGGGCGAACCGGTTCCCCGGTTCCGGCTGTTTTGTTTTTGTTTTTATATAGTTTTGGAATAAATCATAGAGAATTTGGCAGGATAAGCAATTAGCACTAGGAATATGGATTAAAATAGTTTAGACTTGTCCCGGATGTCAGCCTCACAAGATTGGGATGGCTCTGAAACAACTTAAGTATCTACAACAAGGCCCTGGGTGATGACGAAATTACGGCCGAACTCCAGAAGGCGGGTAGAAAACCAGTACTTAAGGCCCTTCAGAAGCTGTTTGATTCCATCATACTAATGAGAAAACGCCACAGGAATGGTGCAGGGGTGTGGTGGACTCTTCTTCACGAAGGGCGACGATTCCGGATTGAGGGATTATAGGCCCATCTCAATTCTTAGTCATGTCTGCATGTTGTTTTCAAGAGGCATCACGAATCGCCTTGCGCGCTGGTTTAACGATTTCCAGCCTTCCGAACAAGCCGGTTTCGGAAAAGGCTTTAGCACCGTAGACCACATACATACGCTACGGCAGGTTATACAGAAAACCGAAGAGTATAACCTGCCTCTTTGTTTAGCGTTTGTGGACTACGAGAAAACCTGTACTGCAGTCTTTTCAACGGTGCCAAATCATAAACTACCGGTACATCAAGGTGCTGAAGTGTTACAAAAACGCCACCATGACAGTCCGACTTCAGGATCAGACTTTGGAGCCTATTCTTCTGCAGCGAGGTGTGACACAGGGAGACGTCATATCTCCGAAACTGTTCTCTGCTGCACTGGAGGGTATCTTCAAGGTTCTGGACTGAGGGCTAGGCATCAACGTCAATGGCGAGAACATCACTCACCTTCGGTATGCTGACGATATAGTGGTCATGGCTGAGACCATGGAGGACCTCTTAGACGTCGCGGGGGGAGGCAAACACCTCACTCCCCCTCCAACCCGAGACCGTGGTCCGCAGAGGCGGGCCGGCACTAGCCGGGGGTTGCGGAAGTATCATTGTTCCCGCGACCCCCAGCGTAGGTGTGAGATGGAACACCGGGGTGGTTTTTAGTCAGTAGGAGTCTGACAGACCCCTCCGCCCCCCAGGGCGGAGGACATCCGATGAGGATTTTCCACCCCGGAACAAAAAAAAAAAAAAAAAGGTAGGCCCAACTTCGAGAAAGAGATCAACCATCGAATCCGACTTTGCTGGGCAGCGTTTGGTAAGTTGCGCGGTGTCTTCTCGTCCAACTTACCACAATGTTTCAAGACGAAATTCTATGACCAGTGTATGTTGCCAGTGATTACTCACGGGACAGAGACGTGGTTGCTCACAATGGGTCTCATCAGAAGGCTTAAAGTCACACAAAGTGCAATGGAGAAGGCTATGCTCAGAGTTGCCTTGCGTGATCGAATCAGAAATGAAGACATCTGCAAGAGAACCAAGGTTACCGACATAGCCCGAATAATGGCCATACTTGGCTTGGCTTGGCAGTGGGCAGAGCACATTGCTCGTAGAACAGATGGCAGTTGTGGCCGAAAAGTTCTAGAGTGGCGGCCGCGTACTGGCAGCGGTTTCCCTCTAGGTGGAGCGACGACCTGGTCATGGCTACGGGCGTCCGGTGGATGCGAAACGCACAGGACCGGTAAGTGTGGTGACTCTTGGGGAAGGTCTATGTCCAGCAGTGTACGTCTTTCAGCTGAATGATGATAAATGTACTTTTCATTATAATTTTGATTGGCTTACCTAAATATCGAAAATCAAAGAGCATTAACGAATCTTATGTAGGACTCTTTTGTGTACAATTTGACAAGGAATAAACTTGCTCTGATCACAAATTGCAGTAAAATTAAAACTACGGGAATTAAGCAAAAAAACTGATTTTTGGGCTCTTTGACAGCCCATTTTATTGCTTCTTTGTGATTTTTGTACTTTTCAGGCAACGTTACTGCTACCATAATGAACATAATTCCGGTGAAAGTACTTAACTAGGATTTTTTCCGCAGCAAATGTCTTCAAATCCGAGACTATAACGCGTATTTTGATTCGAAGAAATAATGTGACCCATTTTCGTTTTTTTTAAAGAACCGGAGTAACCGGGTTTTCTCCATCCGGAACCGGTTCTGAAAATAACTTAATAGAACCGCGTATACCATAGCTTGATATTTTTGTGCTATTCTTATTAAAAAAAACACTTTTATTAATGCTACTACGATTAAAATTTGTACGTTGTACCTACTTATTTCTTTATTTTTATTTGCTCGTTAAAATAAACTTTAACATAAGAAACTTTGCACGATTAGAAGGTAGTAAATAGGTATTAAATATTTATCCTTCGAAGATCGAAAATAAATCGCTAATTTACCTGTTACACTAAACAATTAAATCGTCAATTTCGAGGGACCAACTTATATAATCGATATCTTTAAAACGATATATGTTTCGGGCAGCCAAAATCAATAATATTAAGGTAGAATTAAGGTATTATAACACTAAGTAGATAGAACATTCCAGGGAGTAGTCTATCAGTTTGGTCCCTCCATCTTGATATCATGATGGAGGGACCAAGCATTTTGGTGAAATATTATGTATATGATGAGGTAGCTAAAATTATAGCAAAGGTAGCAAATAGTAGATTAATGGTATTATTTTTTATATATGTATGACAGACATTTGAGATTAGGTCCCTCCATTTTGACGCTCACTATTATGTACCTACCTTACAAATCCGAAATTTCAACTTTCTGTGAGCTTTGCTTCAGAAGATATTCGTTATTTAAACAAACGTCCAGCTAGCGGGCCCCTTATGATTATTTTTATTGTTATTATCCTTTGTCGCCCGTGTTACTACCAATCTTACTACCAGTAGTAATACTGGTAATTTGATTCCCTTTCTTACTACTACAGTAGTAAGTTGTTACAAGGGTAATTACAATTTCCCCTTGTTACTACCAATGAAAGAAAAAAGAAAGAAAAGTGTTTATTCGCCACAAAAACTACAATTATTAATACTATTTTTTTTTATTTTTTATTATCGATAGGCTCAGATACTTTCAGATACTTTCAGATCACTCAATGGTGTTAGGAGCTTGATACTATTATGTACCTTACAAATACAAAATTTCAACTTTCTGTGAGCTTTGCTTCAGAAGATATTCGTTATTTAAACAAACGTCCGGCCAGCGGGCCCCTTTTTTAAATACTATTCTTTTATATCATACAATGGTGTTAGGAGCTTGATACTATTATGTACCTTACAAATCCAAAATTTCGACTTTCTGTGAGCTTTACTTCAGAAGATATTCGTTATTTAAACAAACGTCCAGCTAGCGGGCCCCTTATGATTATTTTTATTGTTATTATCCTTTGTCGCCCGTGTTACTACCAATCTTACTACCAGTAGTAATACTGGTAATTTGATTCCCTTTCTTACTACTACAGTAGTAAGTTGTTACAAGGGTAATTACAATTTCCCCTTGTTACTACCAATGAAAGAAAAAAGAAAGAAAAGTGTTTATTCGCCACAAAAACTACAATTATTAATACTATTTTTTTTTATTTTTTATTATCGATAGGCTCAGATACTTTCAGATACTTTCAGATCACTCAATGGTGTTAGGAGCTTGATACTATTATGTACCTTACAAATACAAAATTTCAACTTTCTGTGAGCTTTGCTTCAGAAGATATTCGTTATTTAAACAAACGTCCGGCCAGCGGGCCCCTTTTTTAAATACTATTCTTTTATATCATACAATGGTGTTAGGAGCTTGATACTATTATGTACCTTACAAATCCAAAATTTCGACTTTCTGTGAGCTTTACTTCAGAAGATATTCGTTATTTAAACAAACGTCCAGCCAGCGGGCCCCTTTTTAAAATACTACTCTTTTATACCATACAATAGTGTTAGGAGCTTGATACTATTATGTACCTTATAAATCCAAAATTTCGACTTTCTGTGAGCTTTACTTCAGAAGATATTCGTTATTTAAACAAACGTCCAGCCAGCGGGCCCCTTTTTAAAATACTACTCTTTTATATCATACAATAGTGTTAAGAGCTTATTACCATTATGTACCTTACAAATCCAAAATTTTGACTTTCTGTGAGCTATACTCCAGGAGATATTATTATAAAAAGGTAATATTATTAATATCTCCTGAAGTATAGCTCACAGAAAGTCGAAATTTTGGATTTGTAAGGTACATAATGGTAATAAGCTCCTAACACCATTGTATGATATAACAGAGTAGTATTTAAAAAAGGGGCCCGCTGGCCGGACGTTTGTTTAAATAACGAATATCTTCTGAAGCAAAGCTCACAGAAAGTTGAAATTTTGGATTTGTAAGGTACATAATAGTATCAAGCTCCTAACACCATTGAGTGATCTGAAAGTATAATAACAATAAAAATAATCATAAGGGGCCCGCTAGCTAGACACTTTATAAAAACGTCATTCAATCAAAAACTGTCGAGGTACAAAATATATCTTATTTATTTTCTTTAGGTACAAAATAATGCCTTTATGAAAAGCTATCACCTGTTGATAAATCTCGTTGGGGCCTGCCAGATAGACTCGAGTACGTTACCCCAACAGGAAAGTGACTGCTAGAGAGTTATGAGTGGAACGTATAATTCGTGCGTAGTCTGCTGTGAATGTGCACCACTTAAAAAATAAGTGCGTGTCGTCGTTTTTGAAAAAAGCGGAAAAATAGGTTCCTGCTAGGGTAACGTTGTTCCAGCAGGAAAATTCTAAACGAATGATTGGAATGTGAAATATTGTGCATGGACAGAGAGCTTATATTTGTGCGAAAATGTGCGCCAAAAATAAAACTTGAGCGTCATCAGGTTTTCGAGATATTGCATTTCCTGCTGGGGTAACGTTTTGCAGAAACGTGTATCTCTAAAACCATTGTACGTGCGCCTGTAGAATAAACACACACAAGTAGCTCTTGATTTGTGCGTATTTGTGCCGGAATTAGATTTAAGAAAATATTTATAATTTTCAAGTAATTGCGCTTTTTCGAAAACCCGAAAAAAAATCGCAGCGCCTAAATGAGAAAACGTATAAGCTTGCTGAAAACTGTATTCAGTCCATCTTGACGCTTGTAATAACCATAAAAAGTTTCAAAAGCATACATGCTTGCGTTATCGAATAATATTGCTAAAACTCAAAACGAGAGTGTCATAACTTTGACGGCAAAATAAAAGAAACCGACTCAACCAAAGATAGATAGGTGTAAACCACAAGTATGTGCGTTATGTCAAAAATATATAGTGAAAATATTCAGCTTGGAATGTTTCCCAAATACGTAGATTTAAACAAAAAACAAAACATGTAAACAATGTCTGGTTATCCGACCAAATTCAAATGACTACGAAAAAGCGACGGATTCATACATATCGATGACCTTCTTGATAGGACGTATTAAACCTAAGCTGTTGTCCGTACAGTCGCGTTCAAACGTTTGTTGGTATGACCAAATTTTGAGGGCTAATTAAAAAATACATTAAATGCACCTTGTGACCATAACAAATGAAAGAGGTTGTTGATGTAGAAATTATTATTTTTATTCTCTTAATTTTGTTTCTTAAAGTAATTATGGCATGAAATCACAGATCAAATTACAAACTCTTTAATATTAGAACACATAGTTCAATCTAATTATTTGTACCGTGTGTAGTTATTATTATTTAAAATAACAGATCAGTTTTTCATTTACATAAGTACTTAGTCTTAGTAATAGGGTGCCGTTTTTAACCTTTGGGTACGGAACCCTAAAAACTCAATGCTAATTTATCAAGCCTACGGCTCAGATCAAGTAAAAAGTCAAGATGGAACGTTGTAAATAACAAAGTGACGCTGGTTCAAACTATGCCTTGCCGTACAAATACACAATTACACGCACTTACAGCGAAATTACGCCTTAGCTTGTCATTCGAGCTCACAGATAAAATAATAAAGCTCAACTGAGAAGCTAAGTGTTGCGTGTAATTGTGTATTTATACGACAAGGCATAGTTGGAACAGGCTTCACTATGTTGTTTGCAACGTTCCATCTTGACTTTTTATTTGATCTAAGGCCTACGGTTTAAATCAATGTAGATACCTACGTTGTTTTTTTTACTGTTGTGTTAATTGGCTTTTTATATATAAACTGTATCTGTAGGTTATTTTTTGTAGTAGGTATTCATCACACATATCTTGAACTTTTTTTTTAAAACAGACTCCATCAAATTTTTGGTCTCTACTTTTTTTCTACTAATATTATAAAGGCAAATGTCTGGATGTGTCCACAAAATACTGAATATATTTTAATGAAATTTGGAATAAAGAAGATAGGTTATACCTTGGCAATACTTTTTCTAATGTACTTACCTAATCAAGTGCAAGTCACGGAAACAGCTAGTAGAATACGTATAATCCAATAACAAGTATTTTTTTTATGTCTTTTCAACCTCAGTGTACTCAGGCACAACACGCTACAACCGGTTCGTGAGTAAAGTTAAGAAGGTCATCATTATGTATGAATCCGTCGCTTTTTTGTAGTCATCCGAATTTGGTCGGATAACCAGCCTTTGTTTACATGTTTAGTTTTTTGTTTAAATCTACTAAATGCGAAACATTCCAAGCTGAATATTTTCACTATGTATATATTTTTGACATAACGCACATACTTGTGGTTTACACCTACCTATCTTGGGTTGAGTCGGTTTCTTGTATTTTGCCGTCAAAGTTATGACACTCTCGTTTTGACTTTTAGCAATATTATTCGATAACGCAAGCATCTAAGCTTTTGAAACTTTTTATGGTTATTACAAGCGTCAAGATGGACTGAATACAGTTTTCAGCAAGCTTATACGTTTTTTCATTTAGGCGCTGCGAATTTTTTTCGGGTTTTCGAAAAAGCGCAATTACTTGAAAATTATAAATAGTTTCTTAAATCTAATTCCGGCACAAATACGCACAAATCAAGAGCTACTAGTGTGTGTTTATTCTACAGGCGCACGTACAATGGTTTTAGAGATACACGTTTCTGCAAAACGTTACCCCAGCAGGAAATGCAATATCTCGAAAACCTCATGACGCACAAGTTTTATTTTTGGCGCACATTCTCGCACATAAGCTCTCTGTCCATGCACAATATTTCTCATTCCGATCATGCGTTTAGAATTTTCCTGCTGGAACAACGTTACCCTAGCAGGAACCTATTTTTCCGCTTTTTTCAAAAACGACGACACGCACTTATTTTTTAAGTGGCGCACATTCACAGCAGATTACGCACGAATTATACGTTCCACTCATATCTCTCTAGGAGTCACTTTCCTGTTGGGGTAACGTACTCGATAGACTCAACACGAGTCACGGAGTAATGCACTCTAAGTAGTACAGAAAAAAAATGACGTACGGGGCGTATACGCCCTGTACGTCTTTTTTTGTTTTCCATTTTTTAGCGAAACCCGAGTGAGAGTCAAAATGGCGGGTGTACCATAGCGAATTAAATAATACCAATTACCAAAAAAATGTACCTAAAATGTACTATTCTGTACCTAGATCTAAAAAATCTGTACCTCCTTCAGAACGAAATTATTTCGAAATTAAGATACACCCGCCATATTGACATCAAGATGGCGGGTGTTCTTTAATATTTAATTTTTTAAGCATTACTCATAAAATATAATTACACCAAAAAAATGTACCTAAAAAGTACCTCAAGTAAAAAAATCACACACTTGATCAGTTGAACAGTTCCTGAGAAATAAAGCACTCGTGTCTTGTGTATAAGTAAACACGATAATTATCATGAAATATTGATACAGTTATATCTATTTAGGTATTTAAAACAAAATCGTGTTAGTTACACCACTTATAACTCAAGAACGGCTGGACCAAATTTAATGACTTCTGTGTATTTTGATTTATGTTCGTCCGAAATAGGATAATAAGTAATAAAACATCGAAGAAATTAACGATAATTTCCCATTGATTTAGCGAACACAGAACCTATACAATCTCTGATACATGATAGACACAAAGCACACACAAAATGAACATGGTGTTGTATGCTGGTTCCTAGGTTATTAGATTTTTCTGAAATTCATCCTATAATTCTATTATATAAAACACAAAAATGTTTCTACCTATGTCCGTTATAGACTTTGAAACCATCCAATCCAACCGATATGCCCCAAACCGGTTTCATTAGAAAGGCAATGCGAAAATTGGTGGGTATCACCAATATATTGGTGTGTAGATATAGTGGTGGGGGTGGGTATCTACCTATCTAGGTATGTAGGGTAGGCTAGACTGGGCCAGTTAGGTAGGTAAGTAGGGTAGCGTAGGCAGGTATGTAGGGTAGGGTAGGTAGGCAGGTATGTAGGGTAGGGTAGGTAGGTGCCATTATGCTCAAGATATTTCTCACGTACGGTTAATTAAGTGATCTCATATAAATCATCTCGAAGTTGTGGGCAGCTATGTCTAACTGGGACAAACAATCCAATTGGGTAGCGTCAACTTCGAGAAAGAGGTCAGCCGTCGAATCCGACTCTGATGATGATGATAATATAAATCAATATGTAAGTATTCAACACATTGTGTTACCTGTATAAACCATTCCATTACTAAACGACAATTAAAATACTCAGTGCGTGCAATTTTTTTGTGAATCTTTGAAATCCATCGACTGATCGATCAACGCACAGCCAAAACCGCAAAGAATCATGAAATTTGGCAGAAAGATTTCTGTGATTTGTGTGTGTGGCCATTTGAGCGACTTATTTTCGTTCCTGATTCTTAATCTAGTATTTTTATAGATCGATGATATAAAAAAAATAATTGAACGTTTCGACTCCACTCATTCCTTGTCCAAGCTCAAACATAAATTTTAAAAATTCGAATTTCGAATTGTTTTTTTTTTTTGCACATTGTGATTTAGACTTTAACACGTGCGCGTAAGACTAAATTTTTATTGAACTCATACATTTTTTATTGCTTTTTATACATAATTTTGTGAATGCAACTTTAAACATTGCGTTTAAGGTTGAATTTACATTAATGTATATTTAATCCAAGTAGAATTCTTAGAATTACCTAAACACAATTGGCGTCAGTTTTAAAGATAAGTTTTGTATGGGATCCTCAATCTAGGTGTATTCTTGATCGAAGATTAAAGGCGAGTGTTTTTTTTTTAATTTGAATTACGTCAAGGATTAAAAGTACGTCACTCGACCTTAAAATAGTGTTGCTCTCGAGGTGGACACTACTTTTTATCACCCTCTATGAGGAAATAAGTAAGTGCAACTTATGAACAATAACGTTATGTTTACGTGGGACACTCAGAAAGTTTTGCGAAACTAAAAAAAATTGTTCTATACGTACATATATTTTTATTAAATCTTTTCAAAGTACTTTCCACCAGCCTCTATACAAAGATTCATGCGCCTAAACCAGTTTTCAAAACACTTTTTCCAGTCCGCCGCAGACACCTCGTTTACAGCCTGCTCGAACGCAGCCAGCGCATCTACCGGCGACGAAAATTGTATCCCTTTGAGCTGATTTTTTATTTTTGGGAATAAAAAGAAGTCACACGGTGCTAGATCAGGGCTGTAAGGAGGGTGACCCAGGAGTTTGACTGGCGTGCTGTCCAGGAAGTCCCTCGTTTTGAGTGCGGTGTGCGCAGGTGCATTGTCGTGGTGGAGCAGTAGCCCGCGGAGCCCTGTGTTTGGTCGCTTGTTGCTTATAACAGAGAAAACTTCTGGCAAACATTTGGTAGTATACCATTCGGCATTAATGCTTCTTTGATCCCGTAAGGGAATTGATACCAAGTGGCCAGTCAAATTAAAAAAGCTAGCGATCAAAATCTTACCCCCGCTTCTAGATCGCTTCACTTTGGTAGGCGTTGGCTCATTTTGAAACACCCAAACAGTCGACTGGCGCTTGGTTTCTGGGTCGTATTGATAAATCCAGGACTCATCACCTGTAACGATGTCGTAAACACGCCGAGACGAGCCTGCTTCAAATTTGTTAAGCATATCACGGCACCATTCCACCCGGGCCTGCTTCTGAGCATCGGTGAGGTTGTGCGGCACCCAGCGTGATACTATCCTCCTCACGCGAAGATGGCTGTGTAGAATCTCGTGAACGCTTCCCGATCCAATCTTCAATATGTGTTGAATCTCCTGATATGTAATTCGCCTATTGTCTTGGATTAAATTTTTCACTGCTAGCACGTTTTCTTCGGTAACAGCCGTCAAAGGGCGACCGCTTCTTTCGTCATCCCCCAAAGTTGGTCGACCGCGCTTGAATTCGTTATACCAACAATACACGGTTGCCTTGGAAGGGCCTTCATCCATGAATGCCATTTGAAGTCTATCGTACGATTCATCCGGTTTCAGGCGACACTTGAAATCGTATAAAATCATAGCTCTAAAATGTTCCCGGCGCAGATCCATATTTCAGTGAGACACAATACTTTGAATTAACTCGCAAAAAATGTGGAGGGAAATTTTGAAATTGGAACTTACTTATTTTTACTTATAAATAATCATATTTTCGAAAAACATTATAACTGGCCAGTCTCCCATATATCGCACCCCTAGATAAAAACCCCACTAACTCAAAAAGTACGAGTTTTGAGTTAGTGGCCTTATCGAATTCCTGACTCGAAGACCTATGCATCAATATAACTCGCGTAACGATACCTTCAACCATTGTTAAAAGATGGCGCTAAACGCTGCTTTACTTAAATGACCTTGCCCCGACAGGCGCGAGTACTAGTCCGCCATTTTTAGTTGTCTTCGGATTGGCGTAAGTGACACACGTTTGAATAGTGGCAGATTTTGAGTTGCTGGAGTTTACACGAAATTTATTGAGTAAGTTTCTTATTTATTTTGAGTTGATTGAGTTTTGCTGAAATTTCATTGTAAAAAGTAATAGTTAATTTTGATTTACGGGGGTTTTGATGATTTTATGTTGCAATATTTTTTTAAATATTTCGAGTTCCTCAGGTTTACATGAAAGTAAAAGTAAATTTCGATTTACCGTAGTTTTGTTGAATCTAACTTTAACTTTGTTTATTTTTGCCTGTTCAATGAAATTTGTAATTTTTAAAGAGAAAATAGGTTGTTTATGAAAGGTTCAATTTTTTTATTTTATTTGTTATACAGTAACTAAACACAGTACGTGCTTTTGAGGGTTTTTTGAGTTGGTTGACTTTACTTGATTCATTATTGAATTTGAATATTATTTATTTTTAGGATGATGACGGGGCGAGGAAAACTCATGGTACAAATGATTAACGAAGAAAAAGAGGATCCTGAGCAACCAGCAGCAACAGATGATTCAAGACCTATTACATCTCCTGGTATAGTAACGCTCAATAGTATTAACGAGCCTGAGTTGCCAGCTGAAGGAAGGTTAGCTCCATCACCGAGCATTTTAGAATCTTCTTTGAGTCTTAATGAGCCTACAAACGCTGAGGAACGATCTCAATTTCATGAAAATGTCTAGTATTTAAGTAATAACTGTTATAAAAAGGACTTACCTAATATTTTATAACACTAATTATTGTATTTAGTTTTCTTTGTTATTCATTTAGTACTTAAATAAATAACTTTCTATTTGAGGACACATTTTATTTATTTCAACTATTTTAGATCTATAAAAACTAAAGCTTGCGTTCCTAAGATTAGCACGTTGCAATCACCCGTTCATAGCATAAGTAACTCAAAACCCCCGACAAAAAGTTATCTTATTTTTGGGGTGAAAAGTAACGTAACTCAATTTTATTTCAGATAAAGTAAAGTAACTTGACTTAGTACACAAAAAATTTGCTTACTCCCGCTGCAAAACTAGAGTAACTCAAAAATCCCGTTATTTTCCACGTTTTTAACTGATAAAATACAAATAAGCTAATTAAACAGCTTCAGAAAACGTTACCTTTACGAATCTCTCATTAGATCTTTGATATCTTTCTTATATACCCTAAAAACAGTTTTTCGTCATTTCTGAAAAATGAGGTTTTTTGAGTTG
The DNA here is from genome assembly GCA_949775005.1 of Orthosia gothica. Lineage (NCBI taxonomy): Eukaryota > Metazoa > Arthropoda > Insecta > Lepidoptera > Noctuidae > Orthosia > Orthosia gothica. Next base: position 26,273,565 of record OX459037.1, read on the forward strand.
CCGGAGTCTTCATCTAGGGGTGCGATATAAAAACTTTTTTTCGCAATACTTTCTGAGGGGCCTGGTATTTATTTACGTAAAATTTTGAACCATATGACATAAAACAAAATACTTAGAGGCTAATGTTTATATTTGAACAATTATGAAGTACATCTTTTATAATTCTAAAACCTGAATTTGAAACAACTATGAACGAAGGCAGAATGCATTTAATTTCGCGCGTTGTTTATTTTTCATTAACTTTTTTTTTAATTTGGCGCCCTCGCAGTTATTCAGCCAGTCACTTATATTGTTCCCGCATAGTTTGTGATTCATCTCTTTGCTGATTGGAGCATTTACTATACTTGTTGCACTGTAGCATGATGCGGGTGACAGTTTAAATATTTTTTTACGCATGTACGTATACGCATTTTTTGTAGTTTAACGTCATACCATAGTTGCCTGTATGACGTTAAACTACAAGAAATGCGTATAAAATGTTATTGAAACTGTAACTCGCACCATGCTACAGTGCATAGAGTGTAACAATATTCCACATTCATATCACTTTTTAGTTCATAAGGGATTAATGAGCTATTTTGGTCCTCGTTTACGAGGAATAAACAAAGCTCTTTTTGATTAGATGTGATAAAAATACGGTTATTTTCTAATTTCAAATTAGTATGGTCCAATCATAGCTAACATTAAGACGTCAAAATGCCGCAGATTGCTTTCAAAAATTGTGCAAATAACCACCGTAACTCCGAGATTTTGGAACGAAATATCTTTTTTTCGGTAAGGTTCATTAAGTGTTTTTAAATATGAATCAATTTGTTACGCGGTGCTAATCTATGAGGATCGCCGAGACAGCATCGACCCAAATCAACACTGCACACGGCTCGACCACGCAGTGCAGCATCAGCAGGAGCGTGCCGCGCGACGACGACAACAGAGGTTTCGCAATATCGGAAACGCGGACCCAGATTCACTTTTGATTCACACTTCGATCATTGTCAATCTTTTAGAAATAATTAACTTGTAACTTTTAGTATAATTAAATTCTATTTAATAACCTTTGCTTTTTTTTTGATCCTCCGGTTGTAGCCCACGTAATTGGCGCAGTCGGTAGGATACCAGTAAAGTGGAGTCAGTGTCGTATCGAACGATTAGTCTACGGGTATCCGAACCTACGGGAGCTGCAGTCCAGAGGAGAATCCGACTCTCGATTCGTCAAGAAGAAGCAATGCTGTAAGTCCTCGAATCTTTCAAGTCCTTGCCTACCTAACTCTTAAGTCTCCTTGAATATCTCAAGCCCTAAGTTAATCCTTACTATATTCTTATATCCTGTCCAATCTATGTTCATGATATTATTTTTTTTCTTATAATTTTTGCGTGTGTGTAAGTTTTAGCGTTCAAGATTTTCCATCCTATGGAATATCGATCTGATAGGTTAGAAAATAGTGACCGAAGTAGGAGTAGGCTCGCGGCTACAGACGAGAACAGGAATTTAGGCGCGATGTCGAGCGACGACGTAGACACGATTTATAAATCCCTAAGATTAGTGCCGGAGTTCGACGGAAACCCGCACGTACTAACCCGTTTCATTAGCATATGCGACCAGTTGGTAGTTACTTATTTTAAAACCGCACAAGGTTATGAACTAACGAATTTAGCCCTCCTTAACGGAATTTTGAATAAGATTACGGGACCCGCTGCTAGGCATATTAATTCCAATGGTATCCCGGATACCTGGCAGGGTATTCGATCCGCTCTGATCAATAACTTTGCTGACCATCGAGATGAGACCGCTTTATACAGCGACTTATCCTTGCAAACCCAGGGTTCCAGTAGCCCTCAAGAATTCTATGAAAGGTGTCAAAATTTATTTAGCACCATAATGACTTATATCTCGCTTCACGAGACAGTTAACACCACTATTGAGGCTAAACGATTGCTATATAAAAAGTTAACCCTTCAAGCTTATCTGAGGGGTCTAAAATACCCCCTAGGCTCTAGAATACGTTGCATGCGCCCAGAGTCCATGGAAAAGGCATTGGAATACGTGCAAGATGAACTAAACACGCTTTACCTGCAACACCGCAATGAGGGAGGACCCAGTAGAAAGGACTGGGTTCAACCGCACCCAAATCATCATTTACCCTTGAACAATTTCACCCCCAAAGTAAACCCTTTTAACGTTCCTGTCATGCCTGGACCATCGAGACAATTTGCGTTCAATACGCCTGGCCCGCAGCGACAGCAGTCAATGCAGCCTTATGTTCAAGGATGGAGACCTAGCATGCCTACGCAACAGCAACCCCGTGGCTTAACTCGTACACAACAAATGATGCGCGCCCCCTTGCCAAATTATCACCCGCAAAGTAACGTTTTTAAAATGCCTCCTAGACCTCAGTCACAACCACAATCAAGTTATAATAACGCGCCTAAGCCAATGAGCGGCGTCAGTCCTTTTGTGCCCAAAACCTTGCCACCCTCAGGTCACGATTGGAGACAGTATGGTAATCCACCTCCGAACAACCATTTCAGGACACGCGAGATTAATTTCAACGACTTAGACTACGACTATGATTATAGTAATTGGTACTATGCCGATTACGAACAAGATTGCTATTATACCAACGAACAGTACCCCGAACCTGGATATTATGAGGATTCACATCCCTACCACGACACTCCTTCGGTAAAAGAGGTAGACCAAGATACCCAACCTACTGAAAATTTTCAGAAGGTATCCAAATTAGAAAAACCAAAATAGAGCTCAACTTTCATATACAGAGGCAACTCGGGTTTATTCAGATCCAGGATCCACCACTTAAGTTACTAATTGATACGGGAGCTAATCAATCGTTTATAAGCCCAGAAGCCGTAAGCAAATATTTTAACCATATGCCACTAAACTATGAGCCATTCGAAGTAACAAATGTTCACGGGACGTCTAAGAATGACTATTCCATTACTTTGCCATGCTTTTCAGAATTAAACGAACATTCAGATGTTACATTATTCGTTTACAAATTTCATGATTACTTCGACGGACTCCTAGGCTTTGATTTGCTTGAAAATTGGGGAAGTAAAATCGATCTTAACCGTAAATTACTAATAACCCAGAATGCACAACTACCTATACAGATGTATGATTCACGCAATGCCAATTTGTACGAGGATATAATATCAGCTAATTCATCCAAGTTAGTTAGAGTACCTATTAATACGTTGGACGGTGAAGTAATGATCGAGGATCAGGTCATCTCTAGTTGCTTAATTTCAAACTGCATAACTAGTGTAAAAAATAACCGTGGCTGGGTGGAGATCACTAACCCAACGTGTAACGACATCATCTTTTCAATGGACCGCCCCGTAGAAGCCCAGTTATTTAACATTGAAGTTGAAGATACTGCAATTCCATCAGATCGTGTTAATGCCGTACTTTCTCGTCTTAGAACGGAACATTTAAACCCAGAGGAACTTGCTAACTTAAAAAACCTCTGTGCGAACTATGCCGACGTCTTTTATCTCGAAGGCGAATCATTGACATTCACAAATAAAGTAAAACATAGCATCCGAACAACTGATGAAATTCCAGTACACACTAAAACTTATAGATATCCCTATGTCCACAGACAAGAAGTCAGAGATCAAATAGGTAAAATGCTTGATCAAAATATAATACGACCATCAGATTCGGCCTGGAGTTCCCCTATTTGGATCGTACCCAAAAAGGCGGATGCTTCTGGCAAGGTTAAATGGCGACTTGTCGTGGATTTCCGAAAAGTCAACGAGAAAACGATTGATGACAAGTATCCCATACCTAACATTACAGACGTATTAGACAAATTAGGTAAATGCCAATATTTTAGTACCCTGGATTTGGCCAGCGGGTTCTATCAAGTCGAAATGAACCCTGAAGATATACACAAAACGGCGTTCAATGTGGAAAATGGCCATTATGAATTCCTTAGAATGCCGATGGGGCTTAAAAATTCTCCATCTACATTTCAAAGGGTTATGGATAATATCCTTAGAGACCTAAACCACATCTGTCTGGTATATTTGGATGACATTGTAGTTTTCAGTACCTCCCTGCAGGAGCATATTAATAACCTGGAAAAAGTATTTAAAAGATTGCGAGAATCTAACTTTAAAATTCAAATGGATAAGTCCGAATTTTTAAAGTTAGAAACTAGCTTTCTAGGCCACATCATTTGCAACGAAGGTGTCAAGCCAAATCCAGACAAAATTAAAGCCATAGAAAACTACCCTCTTCCTAAAACAGCAACAGACATCAAACGTTTTCTCGGCCTGATCGGCTATTATAGGAAATTCATCCCGGATTTTGCTAAATTAACTAAACCACTAACTCAATGTTTAAAAAAGGGTAGCAAAATAACTTTGGATCAAAAATACATTAATTGCTTTGAGCACTGTAAAAAACTCCTTACTAACGACCCTATTCTGCAATATCCAGATTTCAATAAAGAGTTCATTCTAACAACCGACGCATCTAACGTTGCGATCGGCGCCGTCCTATCCCAGGGAGTAATAGGCTCAGATAAACCCATAGCGTACGCTTCACGTACTTTAAACTCTAGCGAGTTAAATTACAGTACCATTGAAAAGGAATTGTTAGCAATCGTTTGGGCCACCAAATATTTTAGGCCATACTTATTCGGTAGAAGATTCAAAATAATTACCGACCATAAGCCCCTTCAATGGATCATGAACTTGAAGGAACCCAATTCGAGACTCACAAGATGGCGGCTAAAACTGAGTGAATTTGATTTTTCAATAGAATACAAACAGGGTAAATGCAATACTAATGCGGATGCTTTATCACGGCTTGAAATTAATAATGAAGAACTAATGTCTATTGTAGCTAACCCTACAGAAAATAATCCTGCCCTTGATGACTCTAGAACCATTACGGCTACGGAACCCGCGGATGACTCGGGTACCGCTACAGTCCACACAGATAATGAGAACCCCATCCTAGAGGTTCCCATTTCTGACGATCCATTAAACAAGTTTACGAAACAGATTATTTTTAATATAGTAGGAGATTTAAAGGGTCGAACAATTGTAACTAAACCCTTTGACACCCACACACGAATTAACATTCAGGTGTCAGAATCAAATCTAGAGGAGGAAGTAGTTAATGCGATAAAAGAATACGTCCATCCTAAAATTAAAACAGGGCTATTAATAAATCCAACTTTAGGCATGTACTCAATAATTCCCATTATTCAAAAGAACTTTAAAAATTCATCAATGAACTTAACGTTAACCAAAAAGGAATTGGATAACGTTAGAGAGTACTTGAGGCAACAGGAAATTATTAACAAGCATCATGATGGGAAAACTAACCACAGGGGTATTAACGAAACCTACTTAGCTCTATCTCACAAGTACTACTGGCCGAAAATGCGCGAACATATAACGAAATTTATTAATGAATGTACTATTTGCGGCCAGGCAAAGTACGACCGCAATCCAACCAAACAACAATTTAAAGTAGTTCCACCAGCAAGTAAACCATTTGAAATAGTACACCTCGATCTATTAACTATTCAAAGCGAAAAGTTCCTAACGTTAGTAGACTCATTTTCAAAGTACCTATGCTCAGGCTTATTACTTAAGAGATGGAACAGCTATAAGTGTAGTACAAGCATTTCTTAGCTTCTGCACTCACCATGGAATACCATCTACCATCGTTACTGATAACGGGACAGAGTTTACTAACCAACTAATTGCAGAATTCACAAGGTTACACAAGATTCAACACCATAAGGTAGCACCACATACCCCGAATGAAAATGGTATAGTTGAGAGATTCCACGCTACCATATTAGAGCACCTTCGCATCCTTAAATTTAGTCAAAAAGGTGAATCCGTGACTAACCTCATGCCCTACGCCCTCCTAGCTTACAATAGCAGTATCCATAGTTTCACAAAATGTAAACCTATCGAAGTTATTACCGGACATTTTGATCCCCGCGATTCCTTCGACTTAGATTTATCCGCTCATTTGCTACAGCAGTATATGACTAGTCATAAAGAGAAAATGACTACTGCATATAATGCAATTCACGAGCTATGTATCGAAACCCGCAAGGAGTCTACTGATAGTCGTAACCTTCAACGCGAACCAGAAGTCGACTACCCACCTGAACAACAGATTTTTGTAAAGAATCCATTTGCTTCCAGGCAAAAATTAGCTCCTCGATACACTCATGACGTTGTTATGGCGGACCTCCCTATCCACATCTATACAAGGAAGAAACGCGGTCCTGTTGCGAAGTCCAGGCTAAAAAGGGTTCCTAAAACCGCCCGATTGTTGCAGGAAGCTCCTGATCCTGCACCTGTTTCTGCGAACATCTCTGTCTCAAGAAATAAGACTTGAGAGCCTGGACGATGGACCCGGGATTGTACCCTTTAAATTAGGCCCAGCTAAGATCTTATCACACCACCATTCCTTCATACAATACGTTAATTTAGACACTTTACAAGATAAAATAAACTCTATTGATAGCCAACTACTAACCAGCAGCCCTAATCTTAATAACCAAACCAAATCATTATTCCAGCCTCATATAGACTATCTAAGATCCAAACTCAATAGCGTATCCGAACAATTAAAGTCCTTCGAGATAACTCGTATAAAAAGAGGGCTCATAGATGGCCTCGGTAGTGTTGTGAAAAGCATTACAGGAAATTTAGATTATACTGACGCATTACATTATAATCAAGCTATAAAATCTCTCGAAAACGATGAACACAAATTAGTTACTGAATTCAACCAGCATGTTAGTCTAACAAAAGAGATGTCCGCTCAATACTCTAAAATGATCGACGATATTGCAGATAACCAGGGAAAAATGGCAGCCCTACTAAATAGAATTAACGAAAGCAACGCAGATAAAGATAATGATTTGATAAAGTACGCACATTTAGCCCAAATACTTATTATCCTCAGCGACAACGTAGATGCAATTTCACAGGAACTAAACCGGCTACAGAATGTTCTAGCATTTATAAAGACCTCTACAATGCATCATTCTATTCTCAGCATAGACGAAATACGCGCTATACTAAATAAATTAACAAGTTTATATAGCAGGGAGGAAATAGTAGACATAGATATAAGAGAATATTATAATATAATTAAGTTAGGTTCATATTATACGAGAAATAATATAGTTATAGTATATAAGTTTCCAATATTTCTACCGCAAACATACGATCTATATAAGTTATCAATAATACCTAACAAATATCACGAAGTCCTCATTCCATCCTCTCCTTTCCTAGCCACCTTCCAGAAAGATTCTAAGAACATAGAGGCTGAATGCCCGAAGACCAACAAGTGGTTCATATGCGAGGAGAAACGAAGTCTACAGAGCCATTTCTCACAAGATTGCATACACGAACTCATCAACACGCAAAAGAAAAGTTCTAAATGCAAACCTGTCGCTATCACCTTGGACCAGCCAGCGTACGAGGAACTTGACGACAGACACTACACCATCAGCTTCCCGGTTCCCACGAAGGTTCATCTCTCTTGTGGACAAGACCTGTACAAAGAAGTTCAAGGAAGTTACTTACTCACCATACCGCAGGACTGTTACATAGAGACACCACAGATCACTATCGCCAATAAGAAAAATCGTCTGAAGGGTCACGTATTGAAGATTATGGACCTACCTGTAGAAGACGTAGACAATCAGCCTCCAGTCCCGACACTAAAACTGAACTCAATAAACTTGGACCACCTACATGCAGCCAATATGAAGATAATGCAACAACAGCCACATATTCCAGCGACGAACGACTACGGAATCTACCACACTACGATTCCAATGTACATAGCACTAACCGGTGCATGTGCACTCATGGGTTACTTTATCTACCGACGGTACTGGTCAAAAGCCAAGAAGACTCCAGACGAGGAACCACAATGTCACCCAAGGCGTCCAGAAAGAATTTACGCTCTTCCAGAACCTAAAGAGAGGATAAGCTGCAACCAACCCCCATCTCAATTTACTACGAAAATCATCGGTGGTGGCTGCTCTTCGGGGGGAGGTGTTACGCGGTGCTAATCTATGAGGATCGCCGAGACAGCATCGACCCAAATCAACACTGCACACGGCTCGACCACGCAGTGCAGCATCAGCAGGAGCGTGCCGCGCGACGACGACAACAGAGGTTTCGCAATATCGGAAACGCGGACCCAGATTCACTTTTGATTCACACTTCGATCATTGACAATCTTTTAGAAATAATTAACTTGTAACTTTTAGTATAATTAAATTCTATTAAATAACCTTTGCTTTTTTTTGATCCTCCGGTTGTAGCCCACGTAATACTATAATAACAAAAACAACAACAAACAATAATAACAAAAACACTAACAATAAATAACAAAAACGAAATGAAAATATTCTAAACTCGACAGTACTCTCAGAGCGCAATGAGCATGTGTTTCGCGTACGGACGCAACACTCACACAGAGTCAAAATTCGCAAGGACGCGAGCGGGGTAGGAGGAAGCGCGCGGGTGACCGCGGGGACGCCCCCTGCACCCGCGCTCCTCCTTCACCCCCGCCGATACCGTAGTTTTGCATTCTGCGCAGCGACTCGTGCCTACGTTCAACCCGGCCATAAAGTTTGGCGAGGACTATACCTACGTTGTTTTTTTACTGTTGTGTTAATTGGCTTTTTATTTATAAACTGTATCTGTAGGTTATTTTTATGTAGTAGGTATTTATCACACATATCTTCAACTTTTTTTTAAAACAGCCGCCATCATATTTTGGTCTCTGAAGTACTTTTTTCTACTAATATTATAAAGGCAAATATCTGGATGTGTTCACAAAATACTGAATGTATTTTAATTAAATTTGGAATAAAGAATTTAGGTTAGAGCTTGGCACGCTTTTCTAATATACTTACCTAATCAAGTGCAAAGTCACGGAAACAGCTAGTAGAATATAATCCATCAACTTATTTTTTTTATAACTTTTCTACCTCAGTGTACTCAGGCACAACACGCTACAACCGGTTCGTGAGTAAAGTTAAGAAGGTCATCGTTATGTATTAATCCGTCGCTTTTTCGTAGTCATTTGAATTTGGTCGGATAACCAGCCATTGTTTACATGTTTTGTTTTTTGTTTAAATCTACGTATTGGGAAACATTCCAAGCTGAATATTTTCACTATATATTTTTGACTAAACGCACATACTTGTGGTTTACACCTACCTATCTTGGGTTAAGTCGGTTTCTTGTATTTAGCAGCCAAAGTTATGACACCCTCGTTTTGACTTTCAGCAATATTATTCGATAACGCAAACATGTATGCTTTTGAAACTTTTTATGGTTATTACAAGCGTCAAGATGGACTGAATACAGTTTTCAGCGAGCTTATACGTTTTCTCATTTAGGCGCTGTGATTTTTTTTTCCGGTTTTCAAAAAAGCGCAATTTCTTGAAAATTATAGGTATTTTCTTAAATCTAATTCCGGCACAAATACGCACAAATCAAGAGCTACTCGTGTATGTTTATTCTACAGGCGCACATACAATGGTTTTAGAGATACACGATTCTGCAAAACGTTACCCCAGCAGGAAATGCAATATCTCGAAAACCTGATGACGCACTAATTATATTTTCGGCGCACAGTCTTGCACAACTATAAGCTCTCTGCCCATGCACAATATTTCTCATTCCGATCATTCGTTTAGAATTTTCCTGCTGGAACAACGTTACCCCAGCAGGAACCATTTTTTTCGTTTTTTTCAAAAACGGCGACACGCACTTATTTTTTATGTAGGGGCACATTCACAGCAGATTACGCACTAACTAAACGTTCCACTCATATCACTCTAGGAGTCACTTGCCTGTTGGGGTAACGTTCACGCGAAAATGTGCGCCAAAAATAAAACTTGTGCGTCATCATGTTTTCGATATATTGCATTTCCGAGTGCGTTATTCCAGCCAGATAATGTCGAAAATCGTCATCTAAGTGCAATAGATAATTAGATATACAGCTTCTGTAATTGGTAAGCTGATAGTTTTTAAATTATTTGATAAAAACAGTTCCGGCTGGAGTAACGTTACCGCAGCCAGATCTTTTGTTTTCTAACGGGTATGTTGAAATAAATGTTATCTAAATAATTAGATATCAATTTGAAATAAATGGTACCACTTATTTTATATTTGTATTTGCTATGGTTGCGAAGATATTTAAAATCCTGCTGCAGTAACGTTTGCACGATTGCTGCATCTCGAAATTGACTAAACGGATGATTATAATTTTTGTACATGACATCTGGCTAATTAGGTATAATTTGATACGCAAAAAAAAATCCACAATAATGCACCGTTTTGAAGTTATTTTAGTAAATAGAAATATGCACTCGTTCCACTAGAATCCCCTATTTCAGTCCCCCAGGGGATTCTACAGCACTCAATGTTCCACTACGATCCCCTATGCAGGGTATTCTTTAACTACTAATATGTTATTTTCCTTTAAAGTCCCTTCTAAATAAAAAAGCCACCTATAAAATAACAATAAGTAATACATAGAATTAAAAATCGGTCTACAGAGAGGATTACAATGACGTAAATAAATATTTCTAAAACAAGTTAGATGTTGAAAAAAAGGCACCAAAAGCGTTGAAGAATTTCGCGAGTTCGACTAGCGCAGTATCTCGGTGACGTTGGGTTCGAGTCCCACCTAAGGGATACGGTTTTTATTTATTTATTTATTTATTAAGGTAACCAACAGCGATACTTAAAAAATATTTTACGAAATATGCCTATTACAATTTGTATGGCCAATTATAGGTTTCCCCTGTGTAACTGGGATAAATGTATAAAACATGCGAACGAACTAATGCTACAAATTTAAATTAAAAGATGCAATACAATCCAAATTTCTAAAAGGTTAAGTTAAATCACAATTTTGAAATGGTTAAATAGTTAAATAAAAAGGTTGAATAACAGAAGATAGAAGACCGGTTGACTGTCACTTGTCTCCATCTATAGCCTTCAATATTCGTTTCTTGAATGTAGGTTTATTACAGTTAAATATATCAACTTGTGAGAATTCCGAGTTATAATTTCGAGCAATGCGAGTCAGTACACAGTTCTTGGCATAGTCAGTGGAGTGACGAGGAACGTGTAACATTGGCGTGTGACGAGTGCGCCGTAGGGGAATATTAAAAGCTATCTGTGCGACCAACTCCGGGCAATCAAGGCGTCCATTGAGTATGTCATAGAGCAGACACATGTCCATCACTTTACGCCTTTCTTCGAGTGTTAGCAGACCATATGTTCGACAGCTATCCTCGTAAGACATTGGAGGTTTACGAAGGCGATAGTTAAGATGGTTAATAAATCTCTTTGAATCTTTTCTATTTGGTTCTTATAAATTATGTATTGTGGGACCAGATTGGGCACGCATACTCTAAAACGCTGCGCACATATGCAAAATAAACAGATTTAAGAGCCCCAATGTTTTTAAATACCTTACATGACCTAAGAACAAATCTTAGGTTCTTATAAGCTTTTGTGCTAATGAGGTCTATGTGATCTGAGAACATTAATTTACTATCAAACATAACTCCTAAATCCCTAACCATATGGACTTTATTTACGACAATTCCATCAAAATTATATGAGTAAACAATCGGGTTCCTCTTACGCGTGTAACTTATACATTGACACTTAGCAACGTTTACAGTGATCTTGTTTTTTGTGTAATAATTATTTAAACGATTAAGATCCTCTTGAAGGGCCTTACAATCATCGGGTGTTCTTATTTTATAAAATATTTTTTTGTCATCAGCGTACATTAAGTGATCAGAGTGTTGAAAAGAATCAGTGATGTCAAATAGATATGCGTTGTAAAAAAGAGGTCCTAAATGAGATCCCTGTGGTACGCCGCTAGGGATTTCAATAAAGTTGGAACGGTAACCTCCTAGTACGACAGCTTGTGAGCGTTTAAATAAATATGACTGCACCCATCGTAAAAGATCCCCGCGTATACCCAGGCTGTACAGCTTACTGAGCAAGATGACGTGATCCACACGATCAAAAGCTTTTTCGAAATCCGTGTAGATCACGTCAACCTGCCCCCCGCTATCTGTATTCTCAAGAACAAAGTTTGGAAACTGGCTAAGTTAGAGACAGTCGAGCGTTTCCTTAAAAAACCGTGCTGATTGCAAGAGATTCCTCTGAGTATATATGGATAGATAGCGTTGTATACCAGTTTCTCAAATACTTTACCAATTGTATTTAGTATAGTAATACCCCTGTAATTTCCTATCATTGTCCGCGAACCCTTTTTATGAATTGGAACAATGAAAGCTTTTTTCCATTCATTTGGGAAGGTGCCTTCTTTTAATGAAATATTAAAAATAGTACTAATTGGAGGTGCTAAAGATTTTGCACAGTTCTTCCAAAATATTGGGGGCACACCGTCGCATCCAGGGCCCTTATCAACGCTTAAGGCACACAACGACCTCTCCACAGTTGACGAAGTGAATTGTAAGTTAGAAATTATGTCAGGACAGTGATCCTTTTCATCCGCTATCAAAGAATTAGTGAGGCTACAGTCAGAGGGTTCACCAAATACGTCGTGGAAGAAGCCATTGAAAGCCTCACAAATTTCCCGACCCCCTGAATAATTGACGTTGTTGTGAGATAACATTTTTGGATAATTGGAGCCTCCACGCATGTTTTTTATGTAGGTCCAAAACTTTTTCGGTTCTTTTTTTAAACTGCTTTCCATTTCCTGCACGTGTTTATTATAACAAATTTCGTGGACTTGCCGCTTGTCTATCTCGTAATAATGCGAATTCGTCGTAGTCTAATAAGTTACCATACCGTTTCCATCGCGAGTGTGCCTTGCTTTTTTCTTTAATTATTTTAATTAATGAGTTGCTATACCAGACAGGATTTTATGTGATCCTGACCTTCGATTAAAAGGTACGTATTTATCAACTCCTGTTTGAATTATTTTATAGAATATATCCACAGCAGCATTTATTGATTTATTGTGTAAAACTGAGTGCCAATCAAGTTCAGAAAAATAAGTATTCAACATGCTGAAGTCCGCTTTGCGGTAATTATGTCTAGAAGTGGACAACTCACGGAGCGGAGAAACTGCAAGGTCAGATATTTCGATAGTAATTACTGGATGAGGTAGGTCAGTCTTCACAAGGGGTGATCGACATTCAGTTATTTCAAGTGGCAAGTTGGAGAAAGCCAAATCAAGAGTATGCCCCTTGTGGTTAGGTAGTGTATTGTACTGTGTTACGCTTAAAAACGACAGATCATTTACTAACCGCGAGGCAGCGTTCTGCACTTCGACGGCACCTTGTTTAAGATAAGTCGGCCCGCTTTTATTCCATTTTATACATGGAAGATTGAAATCGCCCACAAGAAGGCAATTCCATGAATTAGTGTTGTGAGTAAATGCATTCGTGACACCTTGCAAAATGTAGTCGATATCCGAGGGTATCCGATGATTATCCGGCGGTACGTAGGCAACGCTGACGCAAAGATCAGCTGTCGCCGACAGCGCGCGAGCCGGTATTACTATGGTCAACAATTCCGTAGCAATATCATTTTGCTCGTGTTCAACGCACCACGCACCCAGCTCGTGTCGCGAGAGTATCATGACACCGCCACTTGAGGATTTGCCAGTCGCGCCTAAATCACGGTCTTTACGAAACACATCATATCTATCGTCACACAATTCCCTATCAAAAATGCCGCCGTGTAACCACGTTTCCGTTATAATAATTAAATCATAACAATTACACATAATGTTTTGATGGAATTGTGCAGTTTTAGTCCTTAAACCACGGCAGTTCTGATAGTAAACATTTAGGGTTCGGGGCTTCATTGTAAAAGGTTTCTTCGACTGAAAGCATATCCAGAAAAAATTACCAACAATGGACAATTAGGCAAAAACTGAGCAAACGCAACGAGCCACTCGTGGGTACAATAATAATAAATAGTAGTAATCGGGTCTGGCAACGACACGGCTCCCGGGGAGGAGTGATCTAACTCCAACGCACTACAATTTACAATAAAAATAATTTGCTTAATCTTCAAACAATAACTACAGATGTTTGGGTTAGTTAATAAATAAATTACTATTGCAAAATAATAATGTGGGCAAGTTGCTAAAAAGTAATAAAAGTACGTTGTAAGATAGCTAACATGTAAAACACATGCGCCACGCGTAGGTGCGTCCCGACACAGCGCGACTATAGCAATAGTAGTGATTTTATATTCTAGGTAAGTCTTTTTATAAGTAAGTGTTTTTTTCAATGTTTAACTTTTTCTACTTAAAAAAAAAACTAGGTCATTGGTCCTTTTAGTGGGAGGCCTTCAAACGCATCATCTTCCGGTTCGCGGTCGTCATTCCAAAACTTTTCGGCCCCATCGGCCATCCGTTCTGCGAGCAGCAATGTGTCCTGCCAATGCGAACCGGAAGACGATGCGTTGGAAGGCTTCCCACTAATAGGACCGATGACCTAGTTTTTTAAGTAGAAAAGGTTTTTTTTATATTTTGCGTTTATCTTAAATAAGTTAAACATTGAAAAAAATCGAAAGCCTTTAAAAAAAAAAAATCTTCATTGGCCCTCTGTAGACCGATTTTAAATTCTATGTATTACATAATTGTTATTTTATAGGTGGCTTTTTTATTTAGAAGGGACTTTAAAGGAATATAACTAATTAGTATGTATAGAATCCCCTGCATAGGAGATCGTAGTGGAACATTGAGTGCTGTAGAATCCCCTGGGGGACTGAAATAGGGGATTCTAGTGGAACGAGTGGAAATATGCTTTAATAGGTCCTAGCACTGCCAATAAGTGGTCCAATGACTAACTTGAAACGTTATTATATAGGTAATTACTGCTTATAAATGGTACTGCAGTTTCATTAGTATCCTATAAGTAATTAAAAAGTTATGTTGAAAGTTCAATTTGTTCCGGCCACGGCGCGCAGCTAAAATATTTGAAGACCGATTAACCGAGTTACCTGTAGTTGTGGTAACTGAATCTTATATCAATAATTAGATATATAGTTCAATTATATACTTATGAAATATCAGACTTGTACAATAATTAATTAACGAGTTAATCGAAAAACAATACATAAGCGTGGTAACCCGACCAAATCTAGAATGTTATAAAAAAGCGGCCGCGCAATACATTATACCAACCTTCTAAAACTTACAGGATAATACGTGACAATAATACGTGTTTGGTACAGACGGGTACACAAGTGCTAAAGTAAAACATAGTTATAATTAAATATTTTTGTTTCTACAGATAGAATATTGATTTCAAAAATAATTATGCGTAGGTTAATAAAGATATGGAATACCTACTTATGTAGATGATGATGATTTTATGCAGATATGTAAACAACTATTTTAAAGGCGAGTGTTTTTTTTATCCAGAGCGGAGCGAAGGATTCTAGAGTAAAGTAGAATTAAGGTATGTAAGTATATAAATAAACTTCAAAAATAATATGCAACGTTATTAACTGGTAAACACCTTCACTATTTTCACTGTATTGTGCTTCCTCCTCCTCGCGTCGTGTTCCGCGTTACTGAGGTTCGTGATTCCCGTGACAGGATACCATCTTTTCTCTGACGATAATTCTCCATTTGTGTCTGTCCTTGGCGACGTGGAGTGCATCGTGCAGCTTGGTGTTCAGCGTTGAACGTATATGGTCAGACCATCTGAGGATCTGAGGTTTTGACCATCGTTTCGGCCAATGTTATTTTGTGTCGTGTTGTGCTTAGCGTTCCGAATAAGTTAAAGTAAAATAGTTATAGCCATATTTAAAATTATATTTTCGCAATTTATACCTTGTAAATAGTAAGTAGGTACCTACCTACCTCATCGACAGAACGGTTAAACGTAGGTAGGTGGATATATGAAGATTGGCATAGTGGACACTTACTTTAAGCAATTTAAAATTCATTTAAACATTTAGTATGGTAGGTTTAATTTTTCAATCAAACTAATATTAGAAGGTTGGTAAAATGTATTGCGTGGCCGCTTTTTTATAACATTCTAGATTTGGTCGGGTTACCATTCTTAAATATGTTTTTTCGATTATCTCGTTAATTAATTAGTGTACAAGTCTGAAATTTCACAGGTATATAATTGGACTATATATCTAATTATTGATATAAGATTTAGTTACCACAACTACAGATAACTCGGTTAATCGGTCTTTAAATAACTCAGCTGCGCGCAGTGGCCGGAACAAATTGAACTTTCATCATAAATTTTTAATTATCTATAGGATATTAATGAAACTGCAGTACCATTTATAAGCAGTAAATACCTATATAATAACGTTTAAAGTTAGTCGTTGGACCACTTATTGGCAGTGCTAGGACCTATTAAAGCATATTTTATATTTACTAAAATAACTTCAAAACGGTGCATTATCGTGGATTTTTTTTTGCGTATCAAATTATACCTAATTAGCCAGATGTCATGTACAAAAATTATAATCATCCGTTTAGTCAATTTCGAGATGCAGCAATCGTGCAAACGTTACTGCAGCAGGATTTTAAATATCTTCGCAACCATAGCAAATACAAATATAAAATAAGTGGTACCATTTATTTCAAATTGATATCTAATTATTTAGATAACATTTATTTCAACATACCCGTTAGAAAACAAAAGATCTGGCTGCGGTAACGTTACTCCAGCCGGAACTGTTTTTATCAAATAATTAAAAAACTATCAGCTTACCAAATTTAAAAATCTGCTTACCAATTACAGAAGATGTATATCTAATTATCTATTGCACTTAGATGACGATTTTCGACATTATCTGGCTGGAGTAATGCACTCTGCATTTCCTGCTGGGGTAACGTTTTGCAGAAACGTGTATCTCTAAAGTGAGCGTCAAAATGGAGTGTGCATCAGAATGGCGGGTGTATGACTACAAATGGTCCCCTCCGGAGCAACTGGACAGATTCGCGGCTGGACAGATTCTCAGCTGGACAGTTTCTCAACTGGACATATTATCAACTGGACAGAGTATAGTCGAGAAAAAAACGGATCTGCCAAATACCAATTTGATGCACTTTAGTCGATTGACAGACGAGCCAAGAGACTGATCAGTAACGATGCGCTGGTCGACTCAAAACTTCGCCTTGAACACCAACGACGAGTTGCCAGCCTGTCGGTTTTCTATTGGTTACATTTCGGGGAGTGTGCGATGGAACTGCACAATTTGATTCTGCCTAGCCCTTTCCATCATCGGACAACAAGACGTACGGCAATGCGCCATCGGTACATGGTGGATATCCCACCCATACGCACAAAGCGTTTTGAAAATACTTTCATTGTGCGTACAGCTAAGGAGTGGAATTCCTTGCCGGCACGGCGTCTTTGTTTCCTGATAGCTACAACCCAGGGGTCTTCAAGTCAAGATTGAATAGGTTACTTCTAGACAAGCGTGCTTCACCTTCCACCACATCATCACTTAACATCAGGCAAGATAGTGGTAAAACGCGAGCTTATAACGAATAAAAAAAAATTAAAAAAACAAATGTCCGTGACTACCGCAGGACCCCGACAGCAACCGCTTCCATATTTGGTAAATAATTACTACTCAATTGGTACCAATAAGTACCCGAACAACAAAATTGGTACCTTAGTAGTTTTCGAGAAAATCGACTTTGAAGGTGGTCCTGCGGTAGTCACGCTCCATTCAGCAGGACCACCATGAGCGCAGAAAACGGCGGCATGCTACAACTATTCTAAGTATACAAATAATTACTACCCATAAATGTGATCCATTTCGTAAAAAAAACAGAACTGAATCATTTTTATTTATCGAGAAATCAACGATGATAAGTTTCGCTCGCTCGTTCAGCAGGACCACGACTTTGAATGTTGATTCCAAGTTGGAGGAGCCTGCGACTTTCCTCAAACCTACATAGAAAATTACTACCCTGCAAGATAAAATTGATACCCAGAATTCACAACTAGTACTCCAGCAGTTTACGAGATATACCATGCCATTGGTGGGGTGGCGGTAGTCACGGTGTTAAATTTTCATTTCAAGATTTCTCTATTAAAAACTTAGTGAATTCTGCCCAAATGTATACAAAAATTACTACAACTACAGAAGATAAAGCGACCAAAAATTCAGATACCTAAGTGTTGTATTCTAAGAGAAATTAGCTTTCATTACTTTTCCATACTAAATCTTCGCGTATAACCCGACCATATTAAGTTGTCAATGGTATTGAGCAGTATACTCGTGCACAAAAGTTTATGGATGTCGTTATAGTAATAACAACAGTTCACAATCTATAATTTTTATACAAAATGTGTACCTAGAGTCTGGCAAACGAAAGTAAAGACTGAAAAAGCGCGGCAAATTTAAAAAATCTCGGCATAGTAACCCCAAAACTAGTATGAAATACTTGGAATAACCTAATTTGATACTTTAGAATTATTTATTATTAATTCTATATAAATAATTCTAAAGTATCAAATTATTACTTACAATACAGAAAAATAATTATTAGAGTACCTACCTACCCACGGCATTAACAAAGGTATTATAGGCCATGGGTAATGAAATGTAATTTTTTTCTTGTAATGTGCCTAGGTACACATTTTGTATAAAAATTATAGATTGTGAACTGTTGTTTCTACTATAACGACATCCATAAACTTCTGTGCACGAGTATACTGCTCAATACCATTGACAACTTAATATGGTCGGGTTATACGCGAAGATTTAGTATGGAAAAGTAATGAAAGCTAATTTCTCTTAAAATACAACACTTAGGTATCTGAATTTTTGGTCGCTTTATCTTCTGTAGGAGTAGTAATTTTTGTATACATTTGGGCAGAATTCACTAAGTTTTTAATAGAGAAAGCTTGAAATGAAAATTTAACACCGTGACTACCGCCACCCCACCAATGGCATGGTATATCTCGTAAACTACTGGCGTACTAGTTGTGAATTCTGGGTATCAATTTTATCTTGCAGGGTAGTAATTTTCTATGTAGGTTTGAGGAAAGTCGCAGGCTCCTCCAACTTGGAATCAACATTCAAAGTCGTGGTCCTGCTGAACCAGCGAGCGAAACTTATCATCGTTGATTTCTCAATAGATAAAAATGATTCAGTTCTGTTTTTTTACGAAATGGATCACATTTATGGGTAGTAATTATTTGTATACTTAGGATAGCTGTAGCATGCCCCCGTTTTCTGCGCTCATGGTGGTCCTGCTGAATGGAGCGTGACTACCGCAGGACCACCTTCAAAGTCGATTTTCTCGAAAACTACTAAGGTACCAATTTTGTTGTTCGGGTACTAATTGGTACCAATTGAGTAGTAATTATTTACCAAATATGAAAGCGGTTACTGTCGGGGTCCTGCGGTAGTCACGGACATAAAAACAAAAATTACCAATTGTAACTATTCAATAATATTTTTGTTTTCTGTGTGGGGTTGTACTTCTGCCTTTATGCAAATCTGTCCTTCTGCTAATCTGGGATTTTGCTATTCCGGGATTTTGCTTATCTGCCCTTCTGCTGCAGAGGGCAATGTACGTTATCATATTAAAAGCATAACCAGATGCTATCAACGGTTAGAGTTATTATAAAAATAAAATTTCTCCACATTTAGAGCCTGTTCAATTTTATTAGCAACAAGTTGTGTCTACGTAATACGTTGCTATGTCTAAACTAAAGGGATTTCTTGTGTTAACAAATGTCCATATTGGCCATACGATATGCGTGAGAGAAATGTACGAGCAATGTACCGAATGTACGTAAAATTTGAAGCAATGTACTATTTTAAAACCACAGTTTCTAGAAAAGGTATTTGAGCGTGTGCGTTTCGATAGCGCGGCCACGGCGTTTTTTTTTAAAAATAACTATTCCAAGATTATGTAAAAATTTGTAGAAGATGATTCCCAAAACCATAAATTTGTCAAAGTTATGGTTAAAAAGTTATAAGGGTTTTAACGTGGCCGCGCCATTGAAACGCGGCGAACCGCGCGGCCACGGAGATCTTTAAAACTGAGCGTTGCAGAGACCTGAAATTTAGGTTAAATAACAGACTGAATTTGTAAAAAAAAAATAAAAATATACAAAAAATTCCTAGGTTTATATTTTAGGAGCTGTAAGACGAAAACCCCATGGCCGCGCCATTGAAACGGTGAAAAACACGTTATCGCCGATATCTCGATGAAAAAGCATCGCAGAGGTCTGAAGTTTTTTGTAAGACCTAGATTTGAATTTGTCAAATTATGTAAAAATACACAAAAAAATCCTAGGTTCATATTTTACGAGCTGTAAGACTAAAACCCCATGGCCGCGCCATTGAAACGGTGAAAAAATACATTATCACCGATATCTCGCTGAAAAAGCATCGCAGAGGTCTGAAGTTTTTTGTAAAACCTAGATTTAAATTTGTCAAATTATGTAAAAATACACAAAAATATCCTAGGTTCATATTTTACGAGCTGTAAGACGAAAACCCCATGGCCGCGCCATTGAAACGGTAAAAAAATACATTATCACCGATATCTCGCTGAAAAAGCATCGCAGAGGTTTGAAGTTTTTTGTAAAACCTAGATTTGAATTTGTCAATATATTTAAAAATACACAAAAAAACCTAGGTTTATATTCCAGGAGCTGTAAGACCAAAACCCTATGGCCGCGCCATTGAAACGGTGAAAAACACGTTATCGCCGATATCTCGCTGAAAAAGCATCGCAGAGGTCTGAAGTTTTTTGTAAAACCTAGATTTGAATTTGTCAAAATATGTAAAAATACACAAAAATATCCTAGGTTTATATTTCAGGAGTTGTAGTACGGTAACACGTAGAAATTAGTTATGATTATCTATCGAAGAAAGTAAGGATTAGCGAGATCTCTTTTTGTAAATACCCCTTATTAACATGTAGAATTACCGATAATAGGCAAAAAGTATTTTTTTTTCATATTATAAAACCTTTAATACGTTTTGAATGTTTCGATAGGGTGACCATGGTTTATCATTTACAGAAAACTCTCCACCTGTAAGTATTACAAATTATAATTCAAGGATTCTTAATTAAATTAAAATGAAACGTATTTTCTTCTTTAAAATCACATAAATCACTGATTGTTTACGTACACTAAGATATAGGTACTTATCATTTCTTTCAAAATCACAAAACATAGATTGTTTACCTACACTAAGATGTAGGTACATACTTATCATTTCTTTCAAAATTACAAATCACAGATTGTTTACCTATTTACACTAAGATATAGGTACTTTATAGTAAACCACCCCGCAGTGTTGCCAATCCGTTCCTCTCGCGGCCGTTTGCCCGCGCGTTTCTTAGAATAGTGTGCTGACACAGCGTCTCACACACACTCGCACTGTGTCCAGTGGCGGTTGCGCCAGTTGAGTCTGAGCTGTCAGTTTTGAATGTCGCTTACTACGAACTCTAAGTCTAAGTCTCTAACGGTCGACACGGGACTCCACTGGAACGTACCTACGATAGTTACCTATAAGTTTATTATGAAAAGTGTGAAAACCCAGAATATATACACCTTTTGCCCTGAGAGTTTCTCGTTTTTCATTTACTATGAGGAGCATGCCTCATAACTTATCATTTCTTTCAAAATTACAAATCACAGATTGTTTACTTACACTAAGATGTAGGTACTTATCATTTCTTTCATAATCAGAAATTCACAGATTGTTTACTTACACTAAGATATAGGTACATATTTATCATTTCTTTCAAAATCACAGATTGTTTACCTATTTACACTAAGGTACTTATCATTTCTTTCAAAATTACAAATCACAGATTGTTTACTTATACTAAGATGTAGGTACTTATCATTTCTTTCATAATCAGAAATTCACAGATTGTTTACTTACATTAAGATATAGGTACCTACTTATCATTTCTTTCAAAATCAGAAATCACAGATTGTTTACGTATTTACACTAAGATATAGGTACTTATCATTTCTTTCAAAATCACAAATCACAGATTGTTTACTTACACTAGTTTTTATTAAAACGACGGTTAAAGATTTTCTTTATGGAACAATTGCAAAATCTTGCAAAAAAATTGGCATTTCATAGAAACCATAACTCGGAGGTCATGAATAAAAACGCTAAACGCTAAAACGCTTTTGCGCTTAGCGAGCTTAATCCCACAGTATACCAGTCTGTGTTGTTTTGCTTAATTCCTTAAAATAAGTTTATTCCTTGTCAAATTGTACACAAAAAAAGAGTCCTACATAAGATTCGCTAATGCTCTTTGATTTTCGATATTTAGGTAAGCTAATCAAAATTGTAATGAAAAGTACATATCATCATTTCAGCTGAAAGACGTACACTGCTGGACATAGACCTCCCCCAAGAGTCACCACACTGACCGGTCCTGTGCGTTTCGCATCCACCGGACGCCCGCAGCCTTGACCAGGTCGTCGCTAAACCTAGAGGGAAACCTTCCAACGCTGCCAGTACGCGGCCGCCACTCTAGAACTTTTCGGCCACAGCTGCCAGCTGTTCTACGAGTAGCCAAGTATGGCCATTATTCGGGCTTTGTCGGTAACCTGGGTTCTCTTGCAGATGTCTTCATTTCTGATTCGATCACGCAAGGCAACTCAAATTTCTCTTCGGTTTTCTGTATAACCTGCCGTAGCGTATGCATGTGGTCTACGGTGCTAAAGCCTTTTCGGAAACCGGCTTGTTCGGAAGGCTGGAAATCGTTAAACCAGCGCGCAAGGCGATTCGTGATGCCTCTTGAAAACAACATGTAGACATGACTAAGCGAGATGGGCCTATAAGCCCTCAATCGGGAATCGTCGCCCTTCGTGAAGAAGAGTCCACCACACCCCTGCACCATTCCTGTGGCGTTTTCTCATTAGTATGATGTAATCAAACAGCTTCTGAAGGGCCTTAAGTACTGGTTTTCCACCCGCCTTCTGGAGTTCGGCCGTAGTTTCGTCATCACCCAGGGCCTTGTTGTAGATACTTAAGTTGTTTCAGAGCCATCCCAATCTCGTGAGGCTGACATCCGGGACGAAGTCTAAACTATTTTAATCCATATTCCTAGTGATAATTGCTTATCTTGTCAAATTCTCTATGATTTATTCCAAAACTATATAAAAACAAAAAGAAAACAGCCGGAACCGGGGAACCGGTTCGCCCGGATCTAACTGCTTGCCAGACCCGTTTCTGAAAAACCTGGAACCAGATGCGGTTCTGCATGCTCAGTAGCATTAATAAAAGTGGTTTTTTTAATAAGAACAGCACAAAAATATCTAGTTAATATAAAATGTATCTTTAGTTTTCAAGTACCTATTACAATTTATTGGAATAATGATAATGAAATCACTGTACATGCACCCTGTTTGCCAGGACGCAGTTATCGCAAACAGCTTCACTACAATGCAATCCATCGACTATGTTTTAGAACTACCTTCAATATTTTTCTTTGTGTTGACCTACATTGAGTATTACGAGAATTAAATAAAATTAACCAATAAATTGTAATATTTAAAAACTAAAGATACATTTTATATAAAAAAAAACCACTTAAATACATTAATGCTACTACGATTAAAATTTTGTACCTACTTATTATTTTATATGTTTAGTTTTTTGTTTAAATCTACTAAATGCGAAACATTCCAAGCTGAATATTTTCACTATATTTTTGACATAACGCACATACTTGTGGTTTACACCTATCTATCTTTGGTTGAGTCGGTTTCTTTTTTCATTTTGCCGTCAAAGTTATGACACTCTCGTTTTGACTTTTAGCAATATTATTCGATAACGCAAGCATGTATGCTTTTGAAACTTTTTATGGTTATTACAAGCGTCAAGATGGACTGAATACAGTTTTCAGCAAGCTTATACGTTTTCTCATTTAGGCGCTGCGAATTTTTTTCGGGTTTTCGAAAAAGCGCAATTACTTGAAAATTATAAATAGTTTTCTTAAATCTAATTCCGGCACAAATACGCACAAATCAAGAGCTACTAGTGTGTGTTTATTCTACAGGCGCACGTACAATGGTTTTAGAGATACACGTTTCTGCAAAACGTTACCCCAGCAGGAAATGCAATATCTCGAAAACCTGATGACGCACAAGTTTTTATTTTTGGCGCACATTTTCTCACAAATATAAGCTCTCTGTCCATGCACAATATATCTCATTCCGATCATTCGTTTAGAATTTTCCTGCTGGAACAACGTTACCCTAGCAGGAACCTATTTTTCCGCTTTTTTCAAAAACTACGACACGCACTTATTTTTTAAGTGGCGCACATTCACAACAGATTACGCACGAATTATACGTTCCACTCATATCTCTCTATTGAAGCAAAGGCTCAGCTGGCTGCCAAAAAGTTGGGGATCCTTGCGAAGGTGAGAGGGTACTTCACGCCGGAACAGCTGCTCAACTTGTATCAAGCGCAAGTTCGATCATGCATGGAGTACTGTTCTCATCTCTGGGACGGATCTGCCAAATACCAGCTTGATGCACTCGAGTCGATCGAAAAGCGGGCGAAGAGACTCATCGGCAATGAGGCACTGGTCAAGTCAAAGCTCCAGAGCCTTGAACATCGTCGCCGTGTTGCCAGCTTGTCGGTTTTTTATCGGTTGCATTTCGGGGAGTGTGCGATGGAATTGCATGATCTGATTCTTCCCAGCCCGTTCCATCATCGGACTACCAGACGGCGATGCGTCATCGCCCATCGGTACATGGTGGATATCCCACCCATATGCACAAAACGTTTTGGGGACACTTTCATTATGCGTACAGCTAAGGAGTGGAATTCCCTGCCGGAGTCTGTGTTTCCCGATAGCTACAATCTAGGGGTCTTTAAGTCAAGAGTGAATAGGTTTTTTCTAGGCAAGCGTGCTTCACCGTCGACCACATCATCGCTTACCATCAGGTGATATAGTTATATATAGTGATATAGTTATAGTTATAGTGGTCAAGCGCAAGCCTATAGACGATAAAAAAAAAAAAAATGCCTTAAAAGTGACCATTTCGTTGTCTGTCTGTAAGAAGACCCTTTTTCTCTGGAACTCGTGGATGTAAAAAGTTGAAATTAATAACAAATTCACAGTTCTGGAATCCCTTGAAACTGTGAAAAATCAAACTTCTAACTCAACGCAAAAGATACGACTACCTCTGTGAATTGGGTATTTCCCGTTGATCTGAATTCATGGAATTTCGCAGAGGCAATGTCTAAAAGCACAAGTACAGCAAACAATTTATGAGTATTCAAATTAGTCTAATCTGGGTACCTACATCACAAAAATATGCGACTATATACTTGCAGTTGGTTAGGTACTGACCGCGAATTATATGGATGTATTGGGACAACAGTTTTCCCACGGGAAAACTAATTTGGTTCCTCAGTCCAGTTTATCTTTTCGTTAGAGTAATGTTCTGTGCTCTCATAGTTTATGAACTTGCCTAATCTGACCTCATTATGTCAATGTACCATGTATGTACGGAACCCTCAGAGCGCGAGTTCGATTCGCACTTGGCTGGTATTTTTTATAATCTGGAAACAGTAAGCACTGTAAGCACTATGGACAAAATTATGTAAGGTTGATAATAAAAGATGTTCATGGAAAGGAAGGAGAAGATGGTAGGACGCCTTGGATGGCTTCCTCGAGAATTAGTAGGATGAGGCGCAGCGCCGAGGAAATGTAAGGAATGGTGGGAGGCCTTTGCCCAGGAGTGAAAGCTTATAGGTTGAGCATTTGGCGAATGTAGAAAGTAGCTACCTACTCTCAATTCGCCCCCTATCTAAGTATGTTTAATATAGGGCCGAGCCTATTGTCATCCACCAAAGGGAAGGTACAAAGACGTCGTTCGAGTAAGCACAAAAAATGCCTACTGTCTGTCCTAACCTGGCAATCGAACCTAGCAGGCCCAGGCTTGGCAGCCGCGCATGTGACCATTATATCAAGGGCATTTGCTTGGGTTACTTAGTAGATCAACTAATTGCTAGACGTGGTCTGGTCAGCGTCTATAAAATCGACCAAGGGAAGCTAGACATACGAGAGTTATTGGAACTCTCGTATGTCTAGCTATGTTTTGTCGGCAATTATTTCGGGTTTGGGGACAAATTGCCTGAAGCGGTTAGCGGCTTCCAGTCTAACCGGATTTAGCTGAGTACCTACCAGTGTCATCGCAGCTGTTATCCATCCAATAGTTTAATTGCCTTGGCCGAGTTTATTACTCGTATAAAGTGGTTAGGTAAGCACGAGAATCCTGGCAACCTCGAATAGAAGCTTTCTTAAAAGGTTATAGTCGTCTCCAATTACTATTAGAAGTGCTGAAGACGATGACTACTTACATAAAAAAAATCTCAGATCACCTAGGAACAAGTAGGTCGGGTTAAGTAGGTCTTTCAAAAGATTTTCTTGGGCAAACTAGAAGATGAAAAGGCATGAAAAAGCTCGAATTCTGTCAACAGCAAAAGGGAGTTTACCAAAAACTACCGACAACAAAAAAGTACTACGTACCTATTGAAAGTTCACGACGTCCCGTAGTCTTGGAGTGGTTGGTTGCTTGGTTGTATTAACATCGCGATTACGTGTCGGTGGGAGGCACGCTCGCGTTGCGGAAACGGCGCGACCGTTGATTTCACTTTCATTTTATCAGTGTGGAAAATCCAGCGTTATCCGCCGCTGATTCCCACAGACGTAACTTTTTTTTTACTGTCTCTAGATTGCGCTTTTTGTTGATTTGTAGGTAAAGCGGATGGTTATTGAAAAGAAAGGTTACCTAAGTTACCTCAAATGTATCTACCAGTAGAGACCTTAGTGGCAGTTAGTGGGGACAATATAAAATTGCCTGGAAATCTGCCTGAGTAAGCAATTAATCGCTCATAAGCAAGAGCCTTTGTTACAGTATTTGCCCGCGGTCCCCCAGTTTAGTTCCCCTTGGGGTACCACGAGCAAACATTTTTGCCCGTGGAACCCCCAAGGGGGACAAAGAGGTACTATGGGAAAATTATTTGGCACGTGGTACCCCCGCTAATCACCATATAAATTAATTGCAAATAAATCAAATGAAGAGGAGTGTTCCATCAAAAATATACTTAGATTTGTTTAGCTTTAGCCTAAAGCTATAAAATAGGCACTTATGCCAACTATTGTGTCATGTGTAGAAAGATTAGTTAGTCCAGTCTGATATGGACTAGATATAGGCCAGAGAATGCTAGGCTACAAACCATTTTCACTCTATGGGCCACATTAAATAGAAATGCTTACCGTGTGTCACTGAGTCATATCATTGAAGAGATTGCTATAAAAGTATAGTACTTTGTAATGCAATAAAAGCCTCAACAAAGATTGGTTGTACCATCAACATGCTGTTGAGAAGACTGCAAAGTGCACGTGCGTTGTAGCACCGGTGCAGCTCAGGGCGCGAGTGGGGGCTGGATCTCGGCAATAGGTTTTTGGCGCGGAGAGAAAGTACGCTTGGTGGTGGCGAAGACCCCTGTTCGACGCACTCGGTGGACTCCGCGCGGCCGCGGCCGACACTCGGCCGGCGTTTCATGGGCAGCCCGTTTGCGAAATAATGCCATTGAATCGCTGACGCCGAATTTGCCAGTGAACGCGCTGAGCGCGGAGATGACGCGCTAATAAATAGTTGTGCGCACCAATGATAACGAGCTCTCGACCCCGGATACCCATTACAATGTGCCAATGGAGTATAGTGACTATAACGTACGTGCTCCTTGTATTGAAGTCGTACGATGCCAGGGAGATCAGTTCGCCGGACGCTACAACCCTTGACAACCATGTGAGTAGAGGCTGATTATCATAATGTCACTATCAGACCGTGCAAGCGGTATCGGTCACAGCTGCATGTGCTTCGGTGCATTGACTTTGAATGCACTTTTACTTGCATCAGTTAGTGCTTCTTGCATTTCTTGTCTTTATCAACAATAGATTGTTTGATCAAAGCGTGTTTGAATCTTCGTGTACCTACCTAAATAAATCATGGATCAATTAGTATTTTCCCATTAGGTCCAATAGATACCGTATTTTTTTTAACAACAGTAGATATAATAGCTCCCTACAAAACAGGTAAGTACTACATTGGGCGGTAATCTTTAAAAATTCAAAATTCTACAAAGTTTTGCTCCTTCATCGGATCAATACGATTCGTTGAAGTGGCCTGGCCTAGTTCGTATGAGTAATTATTAAGTAGGTATTTGTACAAAGATCTGCATTTATTATGACTGTGTGATGTTACATACACATTCGTTATTTTCTAGAGGGTAATTTAAACCTACCAGATATACGGCCTACATAAAGCCGGTTGATTTTTATTAAGGAAATCAATTTACCATACGCAATAAAAAACATTGAAATGATGTTGCCTACTTCTGCTACGTTTACTGTATTTTTCACGGTTTATTTAACATTTCTTTCCGGAAATTTCGAGTATTTTCTAACTTGTTCATCCGCAACTGCAAGCGTTACATTCAAATTATATCTGTTCTGTGTTCAAATTAACCGCGAAAAGCGATTTAAAACTACATATCGTTTTTCTTGTTGGAAATGTTGGCATGATATCGATGATTAATCTACAACATATGAAGGTCAAAAAAAAATATCTTAGTGTCATGCCTCATGAAGATAACTTCGATTACGAGTTTGTAAAAGCTACAGCATTGTTTTGGTCGCATGCAAGGCTATAAAACAGGTGTTATTGGCATGGGCAGCATGAGACCGCATAATCGTTGTCATTGCCGACCTATTGACACAGTTATAAGTTAACAATCAAGTATCGATTACTCATTATTATATAGTAGACAACATAAAGTAAGCTATGAATGGAAAAGAAACCTACATTTAAAATTTGCGCAGTCTGATGGTGATTTTTTCTGTTTTTGTATCAAAGTTCATAAAACATACCCCTTCATATTTCGAACAAATTATAACTTGCGGCAGTCAGCATATTAATATATTACATAATTACAGTTTTCTGTAGATCATTATAGTATCAGTGATGAGACATAGTACCTACAAGTAGAATCTTATGCTTTTCCGAAACATTCAAGCGTTAGTTGGTCATATTTAATCTTTTGTAGATAAAACAAAAGCAGCTCCTAAATGTTGGTGGTAAATCTAATGTGTTCTTATGTTTTTCATGACACCTTGCACCCATTAGCTATCAGCTCGTTTAAGTACCTAAATCATTATATAAAACATACATAATACCTTTCTGCTGAGGTAATTAAATGAACCGATGGCGCGGATATGTACCACTTTCGCCGGTTACGTTTTTATAATTGTTATGTAATATTTAATTCGGTAATTTGGGCACCCATTACAACAATCTAGAGAACAATGCCGATTACCAAGCTAAGTTGAAAATAATTGCCAACTTAAAATAATTGCCTCTGATAGTCTTCTTCCACGTCTTCTTTAAAAAAAGTGACAACGCACAAACACGCAGAATTAGATGGGTCCAGAAGCATTATATAATGTTTTGAACAAGAGTTCCCGTGTATGTACCTATAACGAGGATGTGCGTGGAGAAAGTCTGTAACTTTTGTTTGGATTGGAACGATTGGAGATCCGATTTTGCACATGCATTTGTGTATCTAGGTATCAAACTGTAAAGGCATTTCCAAATCACCAGTTACATAATCCAAATTTAGAGCAAACTCACATGCAAAATATCATTATGAAATAAAGAAACCCAGTATGAAATACAAAATCCCGATATGAAAAACAGACGTGACCTTTGGGGCTTTTTTGTTTCAAAATGATTGCATGAATTGGTTTTGAATGTGTATGACTAATGCTGTGCTTTGACGAAACTTTGGCTCTGAAGAGACGATGCCATATGTGCAATTTCAAACCAACCATTTTAGGATTGCTAGGAGTTACATCTTCAAATGTCATGACTTATAGACATACCTATTATCTACATGAGTACGTAGTTCTACCTACTGTCAGGACTCTGTAACTTCAGGTCCGTGTCACTGGGGCTTAGATTTATATAAACGATTATTTTTATTTCTCCTTTCGCAGTTATTCCAAATTTAAAGGTCTAAACAATAAATTATTTTCCTACTTATTCGAATCTTATTTTGAATTCACGTATTACTTCAAAAGGAGCCATAGGATTTTTCTGCCAAACTGCTTGATGTAAGGTTGCAGCAACCTTCATATGCATCCCAGTACCTGGGCATCTACCAAGGTACCTTTATAGGTACCTATACATTTATGCTCTAGTATATTATTTTTCTAATATTAGATATTGGGCTTGAACGCTCTACATAAACTTAACATATATTAATAAGACCATAACAGGGGCCGGTCTGATTTTGAAAACAAGGCTTTTATTTTTCTGTTGTTAGATTGTGTTTTAAGTTTATACTTTTAGAGCACTTTTTTATAGAATTAAAAACCTACCCACTTAAATGATTTATAAAATTTGGCTAAGTTTGATATAGCTCTTAATAAGCTTTACCGGAAGATTCCCGAAGAATTTTGTACCCAATCCTCATGATCAAATGTCAAGGACACCTTTTTGAACGTTCTTGGGCGTAAATGAAAATCCATATAAATATTAGTCTTTATGTCCCAAGTGGGTTTATCCTAGGAGATATGGCGGCTATTTACAACCAAAATAAACTTCGTCCTAAAGGCATTGGGTAAATTGAACCCCTTAATGATGAAAGTTTTCTTACTGGCGTTAGTGAACCAAAGGCTGATTTAGTATACTGCGCAGGTCTATTCTATTTCCATTCCTATTTCTTACCTACCGTTATTCTTCATGCTCTTAGCAGGAGTCCGGCACCCTGAATTCATTCTTTCGGAAACTAACAATTCTATATTATGATATTTTTTTGTTAAAACTTGGCAAGTAAACAGTAATTAGGTATTATAGGTAGCGTAAGAAACAATGTCCGTAAGGATTGAGGAGCCACTTTTTGTATCTTAATGAAATTAATTTACTTATTTAGTAGTAAGTTTAAAAAATTTGTAGGTTCGATCCTCGATTTTGTAGTATAATACTTCAAAAGTTATATGGACATAAAGGTGGCTCCTCAATCTAAATGTTTGGATTGAGGAGCCACGTCAGAACTAGGAACATCATGGATTAATATTTATCATTATTAGGTATGATTTTGTAGTATTTGAGAGTATTTAGTAGACAAAATCTGAGCTCGGTTGCATTGAAATTAAAAAAGTTATCATACATTATATGTGGCTCCTCAGACCATACATACGACTCGTCAGTTTTCAAAGAAGCAGTAGTTCAATTAATGCGCAATTTCTTCGTCATTTAGTAGTAAGTATATTAGATTTGTAGGACAAGAATCAGTAATTAAAAATGAGTGCATTGGGAGATATGGCACATTTTAACTGGCTCCTCAATTGAGATGCTTCGGTAAATAGATCTGCCTCTAATCTACTTATACTTGTGACGAAATTTGGAAAAGAAAACATCTTATTCTGTATAAATATATACTAAATGTACGTATAATCCTGCCATAAAAAAGTAAATATCTACGAAGTTATTAGCAATCCTTTAATTTCCTATCAAATTCTTTTGTAGGGTGTCCATGAATAAATTTTTTTTTTTCTCGTTTCCTGGCTTTAACAAAAACACAAATAAAAATCTATTAGTTTTTAAATTTAATTTCAACTTGTTATTGAAATCCCTGACGGTACAACTGATTGAATATTATAAATTTTCCTGTCTATTCCATTTACAAATTAGAGTCTCCATTCTCACTAGGTATAAAATATTAAAAATAAATTACGGTCACC
Source organism: Orthosia gothica (assembly GCA_949775005.1). Classification (NCBI taxonomy): domain Eukaryota; kingdom Metazoa; phylum Arthropoda; class Insecta; order Lepidoptera; family Noctuidae; genus Orthosia; species Orthosia gothica. The sequence goes on from OX459037.1 coordinate 26,305,426, forward strand.
AATTCAATAAGAAAAAAATGATAAATGTATGAATTATTCTAAAGATTTCGCGCCAACGTCTTTTTGGGTTCCGTAGCCAACAAGGAACCCTTATAGTTTCGCTGTGTCCGTCTGTCCGTCCGCAGCTTAGCTCAGAGACTCTTGGTACTATAAAGCTATAGTTTGGCATGGATATACATATTAATCACTCCGACAAAATATTGTTTTTTTTCTCGTATTTTCCGTAAGTGGGATATCGATGAATAGGCCTTTATGAATAGTACATTATTGTATAGCCGGGAAATTGCAGATCGAGTATGAGTTTGAAGGACGAGCCGTAGGCGAGGACTTCACTAATACGAGAAAGGCAATTGCCATTTCCGCCGAGGCATATATAGTGCTTTTCTCAAAAGAATGCAGGTAAATAAAAAAGTAGTTAAATTTCCATAATTTTTCATGTTAATGCCGTTTTTAACATGAACTGTACATTTCAGTATGGAATTAATTGCCCATAATGTAGATGGCTCTTTAGTATTAGCATTATCATAGAATTTCGCCAAAAATACTGTTTCGGAGAAAATGTTTACTTTTTTATCGTTTTTCCAATCATAAAGTTCATATCTATATGCTGGAAGCGGGTTTTCCATTGCCAATTTGGCTTCTGATCTTAAACCTGGTGGAGTACAATCAATGTCCATTTCACTCTCAGAACCATTGCAACACATTTTAATTATTAAATTTATATTTATTAAATATATAAATAACAAATCAAGACGAATTCTCAGTTTGGCCGCCGATTTTCTATTTATCATCTGTGCCGAAAGGCAAACGCATTTATGGCTATACAGCCATTTGATCGTAATTTGACTTTGGTATGTCAAGAATGATAAAAGAGATCCAATCAAAGAGTATCTAATAACCCCAGCACGCCGTTTCATACAACATTGCTGGAGCGTTGTAATGTTCCAAATTCAAAAAACGCTCCAGCAATGCATATGATTTTCTTTGTCCGGCAATTCGAAATTTTGCGTGTTCTTTTTTTTAAATAATGACAATATTTCCATGCATGTTTGTGAAAAAAATATTACGGTTCTGTTAAAACCATTATTCGATTCAGGGATCCGTTTGCGTAAAATTAAGTTTTAAATTGCTAATTTTTGTTAGAGTCAAGTGTCCCCCCTGCCAGCTAAATGGTTGCTTTTGGATATGTGAAAAAAATCATGGCAGTAGTATATATAACGGAATTAAAAGGAAAACTATCACAGCTAAGTAGGCTTTATAACTTTACGAATAATAGTCGATCAACTTATAAAATGAACTTGGAAAAGAAAAAAATGTACAAAAGCCGTTGAAAAATTACTTATATGATGTTGTTAGTTGTGTAAAACAGATAGGTAGTAAATGTAAGTTTATGAACCATGTAAAAATATACAATAATAATAGAAATTGATTTAAATACCTAAAACATATGAAGAATATCTGTAAATACCTACCTAAAACATATGAAGAATATCTGTAAATACCTACCTATATTTCTATACTGCCGATTTGTTAAAAATTTAAATTCAAACACTTGTCATCCTGGTTTCATTCATATAACATGGTCACCCTTAATAGCGAATTCTTAAGGAATATCGAAAAGTAATTTGTTTTTCAGATACCGAATATACAGGGTGACTTGTAATTAGAGCACAACCTTGTAAGGGGATATAGTACAGGTCATTTGCAACAACTTTTGTAGGAACACTCATATGCAAAAGTGCACCAACATTGAGTTATAATTTTTTTCGTGTTATTTTGATAAACTCTTATGGGGTAACCTTAAAAATTTAATAAATAAAAAACTTGACATAATTTTGTTAATTTTCTTTTTATTATTTAGTCTATAACGTTCCAGTTACATGTCAGCATCATCAAATGTACATTATTGACATTATTTTAGACACAGTGCTCCAAAATCCAAAAAACTTAAACAAATTTTACTGGCATTATTACACAAAACAGCCTGTTTAAAAAAAAAATCACTATGACACTTACTCTGCGTATTATTAAAAAAACATCTACATTTCATAAGCTTTCAAATGAGATATAAAACCCTAACATAGCTAGTCCAATAGGGAAGATATTCGCATAACAAAGGCGCACGGCCAAAAAAAGGTCTGTTTCTACTAAGCAGGTAAAAACAGCCGGTCATTGTTTAATCTCTTTTGTGTTGTTTAGGTTAGTCCGTCCTTGTGATTCGTTGCGATCGGATGCTTTTGTGTGTGCTCTGCAGTTTTGTTTTATCTCTGACGACCCGGCTTGTGACTGTTTTTGTGATTGATTGCTCTCCTGATGACTTGGCTTTTCAACTGGTTTCCGTGTGTTATGCTCATCTGTGGTTTTGGCGCGTATCAAGGACTATGGCTCAAAGACAACGGGCAAATTTTACGAATGAAGAATATGCCGATATTCTGTACACTTACGGCAATTTTAAAATTAAAATCAAGTTAAAATGTGTTGTAAAATTGTCACCACTAAGTGCGTGGATCACATTCTACTTAAATTTGTATTTATTGTGTTTTAAACATTATGGCCATTAATTTGCGAAACTTTCGATATTCCAGCCTGTTCTATTCTTTGGCTAATATCTTTAATGTTAAACTAGCTATGTTAGACTTTTACACCTCATTTGAAAGCTTATGAAATGTAGATGTTTTTTTAATAATACGCAGAGCAAGTGTCATAGTGATTTTTTTTTTAAACAGGCTGTTTTGTGTAATAATGCCAGTAAAATTTGTTGAAGGTTTTTGGATTTTGGAGCACTGTGTCTAGAATAATGTCAATAATGTACATTTGATGATGCTGACATGTAACTGGAACGTTATAGACTAAATAATAAAAAGAAATTTAACAAAATTATGTCAAGTTTTTTATTTATTAATTTTTTAAGGTTACCCCATAAGAGTTTTTCAAAATAACACGAAAAAAATTATAACTCAATGTTGGTGCACTTTTGCATATGAGTGTTCCTACAAAAGTTGTTGCAAATGACCTGTACTATATCCCCTTACAAGGTTGTGCTCTAATTACAAGTCACCCTGTATACAATGTTGATCTCTACTTAAGTATTAAGTAGACATTCATACTAAATGTTAGTGTCTCTGGTTTTTGATTCCGTTGTAATCTCAGTTAGGTACAGTAACGTTGTGATCTCAGGTAGGTACACTAACGTCAGGATTGAGGAGCCAGTTAAAATGTGCCATATCTCCCAATGCACTCATTTTTAATTACTGATTCTTGTCCTACAAATCTAATATACTTACTACTAAATGACGAAGAAATTGCGCATTAATTGAACTACTGCTTCTTTGAAAACTGACGAGTCGTATGTATGGTCTGAGGAGCCACATATAATGTATGATAACTTTTTTAATTTTAATGCAACCGAGCTCAGATTTTGTCTACTAAATACTCTCAAATACTACAAAATCATACCTAATAATGATAAATATTAATCCATGATGTTCCTAGTTCTGACGTGGCTCCTCAATCCAAACATTTAGATTGAGGAGCCACCTTTATGTCCATATAACTTTTGAAGTATTATACTACAAAATCGAGGATCGAACCTACAAAAATTTTAAACTTACTACTAAATAAGGAAGTTAATTTCATTAAGATACAAAAAGTGGCTCCTCAATTCTTACGGACATAAGAAACATTTGTGTGTTATAAAAAATGAAACAGCTTCACAATCATATTCTTACGTGGATTACTTACACATCGCATATTATCATCTTTGGTTTGGTTTGAAATTATTCTGATTTCAGTACCTACCTACTGTTTTACATTATTCTGATTATGATTTATTTCATATTAAACAAACTTTAAGAACTCCTCCAGAAACAACTTCTTAGCTAAAATCACCATTAATATTGGATCGTAATTTTCAAACCACGCATTGTCTGCGCTACAGTTACTAATACAGATACAATGGCTGAAGGTATTACTATTTCTCTTATTATTTACCGCCAGCTTATAAATCCAGCTTGTTCGAAATATATCGCGGAGGCTACTTACTTTCTTACCTTTGATAAACGGCCACGGATAACAAAAACGAGAGCACCACAACAATTACCTCGTGAAAGGCACCTCGCAATCATACTTTGGAAAGTAGTTTACTTGCTGACCTTACGAATTCACGGGTATCACACAATAAAAGCGAATGCGGTGAAAATGACGCCAGTCAGCCGTAACCACCTACTTTGATGATTTTGATTGTGTCAAGTGTCAGTTGTTTTGGTTTAGATAACATTCTATGCACCATTTTATTTTCAATGGCATGTAATAAATTAAATTCGGAATAGTTTTTGTGCTTCCTGTTTTTGTTGTACCTATTGATGTTTTCACACTGCTGCACTGGTTTAAAAATAGCAGCTTAAGTGGTTTTTATCAAATCACTAGTTCACAGAGTTAACTGAAGAAGCTCGATTATTATGGTTCTCTTTGATAGTATCTCTATTCAAGACGTTGAGACCTTTGAAAACGTCGTGCCTTCAAGATGTACAACGACCTTACGTTAGTGTAGCCTCTCTAAACATGCTCTGAGGGCTTTGAACAGCAATTGTTACGCAAAAGGAAAGGCATTTCAGTAGATACGGGCAGACCAGTTTTGTAGTCTCATAGCTGATACAATTAGAAACTATAGTTCCCTAAACTAAAATAATTAAATTAGCAGAATTCTTTCTTCTGAGAATAGGTACTGCACAAGGAGATGCGCAATGATTTTTTACACGATATTCATAAATTGGACAACTACGGACACAGGTTTTCAATAGATTCCAAACGATCTCATGACCTATGTGCCTTATACCTGTGCTGTGCTTCTTTGCCAAACTATTCGTACTGGACTAAACTTGAATATATACATGTCTTACCACCAGTACCTACATTCACCACTTAAAATAATAGGAACCAACCTGTTACAGCCCCACTGCAAGGCAAAGGCCTCTTCTCATACAGAGAAGGCACTAGCATTAATCACCACGTTTGCAGAAGGTGGGTGATTTCAAACTTATGTTAACTAAGTATATAAGTCCAGCCCCACCATGCGTGAGCTTGTGCGTAAGGAACATATGTATACAAGTCATATTCATCTGTCCCAAACGCACAATGAATGTAAACTTGCTCTAAAAAGCTCATGGTAGGGCCCCAGGTTTTCTCACGATGTTTTCTTTTAACGATGTCAGCGATGTCTAAGACTGCTGTATCTTGTTTAATTCGGTGTGCAGCATTAGGCAACGTGTCATTGTCTCAGCTCCATTGTCCGCGGTCCTCGCCACTCGACATTGAACTTCAGGCGCCAACTGGACCAGTAATCGCTGCCATGGTCAATTACGACACCTATTCATCACTAATAGGGTCACGGATCAGTCTTTCAGGCGAATGTGTAGTGATTTCTAGATTTTATTTATTTTCATTTAGGACCTTGACATTATTCAGTTATTTAATATAAATTTTTGCTGCTTTACCTATTATGTTTTGGCTATTTATTTCTAAAGGCGTTATCGTGACGCGCTGGATATATGCATCAGATCTTATAATATCCGCTCTGTATGATTGTCTTTCATTCAAATTTTAGTAGTGACTTTGATCTATTTAAAATCAATCGCACTCGGTATTGAATACAAATATTATCTAACTTCCTACACAGTGGCACAGATGACCGTATAAGTGGCTGTGTCCACATGGCACATGGACAACCTTAGCCTCATAAGTAGTTATTATGTCACGATATATTGTTAGCTAACTAGCGACAAACAACACGCGGTGTCAGTTTCGTCACAACATTACATGAGTGGGTCACCAGAGGGAAAGTAAGTTTCAATGCGCATCCATCAGTTGGCGACGACGTGCAGTCGTCTGCTATTCTTAGGTACAGGTTTGACTGACAGCCCTGTTTGGCAAATTACACAAGGCGGGATTTCCAGAATGGGACTTGGTTTTAACCACTTTCGTGTCCATTTTGGCAGAATTACGAAAGATGTCAGACAGTTTTGGTATCAAATCTAGTAACTCAAATAGATTATCCTTAATTAAAACGTTCTAGAACTTGATTTCTTTTCCAAATCAAAATATATGTAAAACATTATTCATTCAGTCAGTGACGCATTCAAATACATTCGTCTGAACTAACGATTTCCTAATGTACTACAAATTACCCGTCATTGGCACTCGTGAGATCAGCGAAAGTTTAAGTGCGTCTGAAATTAAAATAGAATAAAAAAGGATAATAACGAACCGGAACACGGCTGTTAAGATTGTGAAAGCAACATTGACATTAGTCGCCAATTAACATCGGGGATTGCGCAACCATGGCGTGCACGAACCTGCGAAAGTAAACCGCGCTGCCAACATTAAAGTGGTAAACAAAACTTATGTAAGTGCATTTCCGACGGAACCATCAGATACCAGTTTTGTTATTACGTAATACATAATATGCACAAAAGTCAACACAATAATTTACATGAACCTTTACGAAATTTAGCACGATTACCTACTTCCGACTGCAGCGAACATGCAATGATGACTGACGACGAGTATTTGAAGAGTAATACGTTATACGTTACGATATGCTAGCAAGGTACGTTACGTAGGTATGTAGGTACTCACGTCAATCTTCATAAACAGAAATTGTGTTCATCCGTGCCCCGTCAATCTTAGGTTCTTTAGGTTTTTTACCTCAGAACTTTTTATTAAGTGAATCGATTTTAATGATTCTTTTTTTATTTGAAAGTTGGCGCTTCTCGTGCGTGCTTTCTCGTCATCAGATCTTGATCAAATTTATATGGGATCACATTTGATCATATAGGTCTAATAAAGAACTTCGGAGATATACAACAGAAGTCTTCAATAAACAACGGCAAATCTCTCGGGATTGCTGCAATTGCATGTCTGTTTATTATTTACGTCATCTCATAACATTACAATACACCACCGTGCGCCGCCGGTACGCTCTTAAGGGGTATGCAGATATGTAGGCTACGGTTGGGGCCGCGGCAGAGTCTCTTTGAAACTCCGGTAGCCCGTACAAACATATTAAAGTTTGCTCCCGTGTGTCGGGCAATTACGATTATTAATAACATCTCTCAGCGATTGGACATTTTGGCGGAATTCCAGAGGGTGACAGTGAATGTATTGTCCTCTATGTAACTTGTCGTCACTGTATGTAACAGTGCCATTGTATGACTACTTTTATTATCTTGGGGTTTACCTGTAAAAATAAATGTATGTGTAAATGAATAAATAAATAAATAAATAAATGTACAGTTCACCCTGGTACACTCTCATTTCACCGGTATGTTCAAGTTTTATGTTATTCCGGTAATCTATTTAGGCATAACTTTGGGCATTTTAGCCAACAAGATCTTACTATTGAACTTGCTCATTATGTACAACAACTAAAGTTAAAAATAAAAACTCTTTTGCAAACAACACTCTTTTTTAAAACATACAACCGACTTCCAAATAAAAACACTTTTGTACACTGATAGTCCTAAATTCATCTCCTATCGTTTAGTCCATCCAAAGGTTGTCTGTAAGAGATTGCCCTGTGCGATAAGACCGCCCATTGTACACTTTTTTTTGTGAATGTTCTGTACATATTTTGTGGTGTACAATAAAGTATATAATAAATAATAATAATAATAATTCCAAAGAGGTAAAATATTTGTTTGTAGAAGACAATCTACGGAGGTACTGACCTGATTACGAACATTGTCTGTGATAGAAAGTCACACTATGTTGAGTACCATGGGCCACATTTTGTCCCGGAATAATCCACGGTTCCTATAGGATAGGCTACGGGAGTGGGAAAAGGGATGATAGGTGAATAAAATTATATAGTAAGGCATTCAAAATCTTGAATTTAAATAGCCATAAAAACGTGAAACCCTTACCCATGTAACCCTTCTAGGCAAGCGTGCTTGACCATCAACCACATCATCGCTTACCATCAGTCGAGATTGTGGTCAAACGCGAGCCTAACGTCAAATATAAAAAAAAAAACCTATGTAGTTTAATATCACATTGTATTGAGTATTATTTTTGGTTTAATTACAATATGAATTATGAAACCTTACTCCAACAATGAAATGTGAATCATTGAAAGTAAAGTACTATTCTATAATCATTTCAGGTATCATCAGGGAACAGAACTCAGCGGTTCCTGTTCGATGCCATATTTGGGCTGGAGGTGCCGATCCTGGAGGAGCAGAGCGTTGAAGACGATGAGGAGGACAATCAGATTAAGGAGTGCTCCTGTGGTATGTAGAAATACCAATAACCTGTATATATATAGCACTAGTCCTAAGTTTCACTGTAAGATTAGAAAATTTTGTTAAAATTCATTTTGGTTTAAGTATTTTATATAACGTCATCATCATTATTATTATCTTCATCATCAAACATTCAAAATATTTGAAAGTTACGTCCGAATCATATCGTTCGTAATCTGCAGATATGGAATCCATTTTATGATTCAGAACGGTTCACATCTCAGATGTCTTAGATTCCACTAAAACATGATTTAAACTTCATCACAATATATCGCATAAATGTAACAAGTGAACCTGTGAATTTCTTAAGTGTATGCGTGTACATCAGATGTAAAGCAGGTATTATTAATTAGAATAATTCAGCACTCTAGTTAGAAGTTGCAGATTCTAGTTTTCCAATCTTAGTATTCTAGTTAGCACTGCAATTCCTATTAGCCACTATAAGGGCCTGAACTGACGGTCGAATTGGTTGATGATTTGAAATATTCACTAGCAAATTTATCCAATGATCGCTTTAGTTAAATCAATGATTGTGCTATTCTCTAAGAATACAGCCTTGAGTGCAGCGCTGCGCCATAGTCGAAACTACTAGGTTTGTATCTACTAGTTTCGTCACTGGTGCTACTGATTACAAATCTGTAATATGTCTAAAATTCGGTTATCAGCCTGAGTCCTTACAATTTCAAGCAATTCTAATGTTCTTCATCCACGTTCACGTTTTAGAGTGCGGCAGGGCAAACCCACTCCCTAGAAAGATGGGTAAGTTGTATCTGTGTACAGCACATGATTTGTACGTATGTATTATGTTCACCTGTAGAAGTAGACAGCACCCTTGTATCTTCCCTGTAGTTTTCACTTTGGCGATCATTCTTTCATTAAAAAGATCTTCCTCTTTTTTTGAATTTGTCATTGTTTTAACCTCTAAACTACTTATATAGAGGACCATCCTAATGCATAAAAAAATACGAAAAAATATATTTTTGCTATGATCGTCGATGTGTCTCGTATTTATTATTTGTACTTACAGTTGTCTTGTAGTTATTCCAAATAACAATCCTTTAGTACTCATAATAATTTATCTTTAGCACGTTATATCTAAAGCATTCGGTTTACCCATATATTTGGTTCCCTGTTGCCTTTAATATTACTTATGTTTTTAAGATTTTTATCCATTTCTTACCTTTGATCCTACAGTGGTTTATTAACTGCCTAAAAAAAAACTACGAATATATTGGTCATCTCCAAACAAATCAATTGTCGATGTCTTTTTTTTAAATTGAATTATATGAGTTGTGTACTTTATCATTGTTTGTAGGCACAATAACATTCCTTGCTTCTTTTAAGTACCTAATGATTGTTTAATTACTATGTCGTTGACTGTAATTAGGTCCAGGCATGCCACCACACATTTTGAAGAGTAAAAGTGTCAAGTCGTTAACAAGTATTTAAAAATGTGCTTCATTATCATTGACTAATGTTAATCACTCAAATAGAACGACAATACATTTATCTATCTGTTCTACAGAGAAGGAATCTGGTTTGATAAGAGATCTATTGCAATTGATAAATGTATGCAGACGATTAGTACTCTACACTATTGAGACTCTAAATTGCTATATAATGATAATGAATTGGCAAAACTAAAAAAGACACAACAGGTTTAGTTATTTACCCATTTCAGAATTAGAAGTAGAGCTCTGGGTTTAATTGTAATAATTTCTATGAAAATTTTATAATTCAATGTTCGACGAGGTAATGACGTTCGATAAGAAATATTTGTATTAAATCTTACAAAATTTAATAGGCATTTTTTATAAATAAATTACATAAACGGTTGCTATGAGCTCAAATACCTTCCTTCCTGTAGATACAAGAGCTAAGATAAATAAAGTTCAATAAGAGCCATTAGTGTGTTTACACGTAAACAGCTGTTCTGCGCAAGTAGTGGGTAGCTCTGAGCATTGAACCGCCGGAGCCGTTCATCACAGTGAAAGTGTAATGGACTCGATCTGCGCTCGCGCCGGATCGCCAACAACTCGCTATTAACAGCTATAACTTGTTATTTATACACTACTATTTCCCGTTCCTGTCAACGTACAGACGGTAGCAGAATTGCTTTTAAAGACAAATGGTTGGATGTTTGAGTTGGAATATAGCGGGTCGTAGACCCCCATGGTTGAGATCTGAGGTGCTGCATTCCAGTTTACCATCGTGAAGGAGAATTCCAACGCTTTGGGACATTTATATTGATTACTACTTACTTATCTATTCATTTATTGTTCGAATACCTCGAATATCAAAGTTATGATACTGTTTTGAAGACAGTCAACTCTTTAGCTGAAAATTCTTCTTTCGCCACGAATGGTTTAGGATTCTGTAAAGTAATTTCCACAGTATTATTCCATGTAAGGTTAACCGCTAGATAATGTGCAGTCGTAAATTACGTTTAAGTATAGCTTGTTTAATTAACTTACTTACACCCTGTAGCATTAACTTCACGCTTGTATCAATGCACAGTTCAATCAAACATAATCAGGCACTAATGATTAATGAACCTTATCTATAGATTGTTGATAACTCTATGTATTTCTAAATTATTTTAGAATTATGGTCCTTTATAAAGTAGTATTAATTTTATACAAAAGGTGGCAAATAATTTAAGTCACATAAGTAATAAGATTGACATAACAAAAAAAAAAAAAACTATTGGTTACCATAAATAAAAGGCAAGCCAGTAATTAATAAATGTTTTACAAGCAAAACTGAAAACAATCTTCCTGAATATAAGAAAACAAATACAAATTATATAAGAAAGAACTAAAAAAATAAGAAAGATTTTTTTTTTTTTTTTTTTTTTTTTTTTTCCTTTGATATTAAGAACAGAATTCTTAATAATTAATTACGATCTAGCCTAAAAGGCTAATAAGCAATTTAACTCTAACTTAATATGTTACGTTATAGATTATGTTAAAACTAAGAATAGTGTCCATTTGCACTTTTACACAAGTCCGTAGCACTTTCTTAGAGTCTGATATAATTTATAAAAACACTATGTTCATGTGTTATATGTATAGCACAGCGTTGTCACTATTATGCATTCACTTTGTACACTACACCAATTCATAAGGTTTAGTTCTTTTTAGCCTACGCACTAAGTCTGTATTGTCTAGCAGCTGGATAGCCAGCTGCTAGACAATACAGACTTAGTACTTACAAGAAAGATTAAAGAAAAGATTTGAAAGAGGAATTTATTATAAAAGTTTCCTACAGAAAAGCAAAAAATACCATCTTCCTGAACTAAGACAACAATGCAAAACATTCACAAACAGAAAAAGAACAAGCTATCAGTCGGCAATGATACAGCCACCGCTAACAGGAAATCTGTAGCAACTACTGACGTTGACGTTGGTTCAACAAACTGCGTTCACTTTCTAGAGTGCGGCGGGTCGAATCAGGAGAACCGCATCGTCGGCGGGATGCCGGCTGGCGCCAACCGGTACCCTTGGATGGCGAGGATCGTGTACGATGGACAGTTCCACTGCGGAGCCTCACTCCTTACCAAGGAGTATGTGCTCACAGCTGCTCATTGTGTCAGGAAGTAAGTGCATCATCTTATTTTTACTAAAATTTTCCTTTGCATGAGACGATGTACTGATGATGGCTCATCTGGTGCACTTGCATCTGTTTTTTTCTGTTTAGGATTTTGTCACTACCCGGAAGATGGATTTCGTTAACATAATGTAAAAATTTACATACAACAACAATTTGTTGATAGTTTAACATCTAATGAGTGCTCTAATATATTTTTTTAATAAAACACTTACCATTAAAGCGGATATAACAACTTCCACGAAACTTTTACTGAAAGTGGGCTTCATATTAGAGGAACTTCCTTTAACATTATTTCCTATATTGACATAACCTTTCCTTTTGCCTGCACTATGTTTATTACAGACTTGTTGAGGTCGGCTTCTAGTTTAACCAGGAAGTTAGCAGATATGCAATCGAAATGATAGGTTCGATGCAGCCAATTACTGTTTAGAAATCGAAACGTTCAAGTCATATATACTTTAAGGGAAAATCTTTGTTATTCAATCGATCTGCGTTTCAATGCATGCTCAGAGATTGGAGTATTAATAAGAGTAACTTTATCTATAATAGTCCAAATGTTGATGAATGGAGACGGAGAGGAAGGGGAAAAAAAAGACGGATGGATTGTGTGAGGAATTACGTGAAATAAATGGGAGACATTGATAGCGTGACGAATGACAGGGAAAAATGGAAGCAGTGAATATTTTGCGCAGAGTCTAAGTAACATGGGACAAAGGCGGGAAATTGATGATTAACTTTCAATAGTCTAGAATAGATGTAGAGTAGATTCATGATATTGATTGGAATTTTCTTGGTGACTTCTCTGTATTTCTATTTTGGGTAGACATACTTTCCATCTGACCATAAAAAGTGATCATTACTAGTAACAGTATTATTAATAGGTAAACAAACAATCGAAATCATCGCGTTAAATTTCCCGTGATAATTATATTGTTTTCAACAGTATTATTAACAGAATATTCAATATTCGTTTACGCATATACCTGCGTAAAGTGCGTTTACTGTGAAATACTCATTTATTAGGCATTAGCTTTTGTGTAAAAATTGCGTGTCGGCATAAATTAAGCAATTTGTATTTAATAAGTGCTTATCTTTATTTACTCAACAAGAACGATTTGGTCACTTAACACATCATACGTCGTGTAACCTCATATTTTGCCCTTGTCTCTGTCTTGCATAACAAAGAAGGTGAGACCTTCTTTTTTATGTCTCTTACAATACATCCATCTTTTCTTCGGTCTTCCTCTTTATCTGCCTGAATTGTGTCCATCGTTCTCTTAGTTACGACATTATTTATTCTCAAGCTTCTTAATACGAAACAGTAGTTAAGATGCAACCATGCAACTAATACAAACAGTTATACAATGTTGTTATATCGTTGCTACGTGGAACGGCGCGTGCGCAAACACACGCAATGTTGCATTATGTTAAATATTAGGTATCTTTGCAATTCAAATACCAAGCTCATATTTTTCCGGTTGATATTTCGCATATTCTTGTTAGAATCATTCTTCAACTACACTTTATCTTTGTAATATGTATGTAACGTGGGTTCGTTATATGGAACGAGTAGTTCAAATATTGCTTTAGAAAAACGAATAATTGATTCTATTTTCATAAATCTTTCATGTAAAATGTGAAGTGCGATAATTTACGAGACATTTTCATACGATTTTATCTGCCTTCTTATAAATAAAATAACGCAGTTTTTCATAAAACCAATGTTAATTCATCATTTGAATTCGTCGTTGGCAATATGATTTTTTGCCTGACTAACGCACCTCATATAAATGTCGTATACAAGCGCAAAAAGTTGCAAAATCATTTTCAGGCACGACATTTACAAATTCATTTTTTTATTTATTTCTTTTGTTAGATGTCGAAAGAGGAAAGTTTTAGAATTACATGGATGATGAACGATCATTCTCATAAAATATTAATAACATTTTGATATAACTTTTTATTAGTTCCAATAACAGTAAAATCATGTAACAATGAAGCAACAGTAGAAAAGTATTAAGTATTTTTATTTGGCTTTATATATATTTGTCTTTTACATCATATCCGTATAAATCCCGCTAAATCCGACGCTGAATCCGATATGCGTAGTTTTATATTTTTCTTAAAAACTATTTTCTATTTATTTATTTGGAAACTCAACAGCTTATTACTAATTTACATGAATAGATGACAATTATCTCTTAAGCCTAAGAATACTGAGTTTCACGGCATGGATAAAGCTAGGTTAGGTTATGTTAATTAGCTACACACAAGTGCAGCAATTAGTGATCATGTGGGATTGAAGACTCATTGGTCACATTAAATCAGAGTTAAAAGTATGTAAATATTTAAACATTCAAATATGGCTATATTAATTAGACAAAGGGAAAAACAAACAAAATATTAGCGACATCTAACATCATGCTTTGTCGAAATATATCACACATAATCCTTAATCCTAAGAGTTAAGAGTTATGGCACAATCAGTTTTCTAAACAATCAATTTACTAAACAATATCTGCTTGACTTGTCTCCGGTATGATTGTTTGGATAAATTAAATGTATCGACATTTTCAAAACTCTCAGAGTAGATGCGGGGCAGTCGGGTCATAACAGCATTTCTACCGTATTTTGTGCGGTAGCCAGTGATACTGAATAATTTTGTATGTCTGGTACGTGTTTTTGGGGTACAGAAGTCCATACATGATAGCAGATCACTGCTGTCCAATCGACCTCGCAGGATATCAAAGAGCAAAAGCCTATCCAACATCCAACGTCTATCCACAAGGGGAAGCATATCATAGTGTTTGCAGTCTTGTGCATAGGAATCATGACGTTTAACGGGATTTGAAGTTTAGAAATTTTACGAACTTTTTCTATAGATTTTCTATTCTTTACCTCGTTTCCTTTACAATACTTACCAATTTTTTTCAAATATTGGTTAATTTTTATTTCTGTTCCTTTCTGAATCTTTGGATTTCTAGAAACTGTTACTTTTATTCATTATTTTGTTTTAATTATGTTATGGCGTATATATTCCCCAATGTTAACGCAGTACTGGCCGCGCGCCCGCCTGGTGCCAGAATATCAATATTTAACCTCCTTTTGGACAGTTTTGTTTGCAAATTATTCTTTGATTTACATGCTATTTTAGTTATGAAGAAATTTTAGCCATCTTCATTTCTGTGTAATAAATATTTTTAAACATCAAAGTCGTTTTGTAGAAAAAATATTGTGTTGTTATTTTTTTTTAAAGCAAATCTATTAATTACACGAAGAAACCATGTTTCACAAATAATGTAAATGATCAGTAATATTTTATTTTTTCAACACTTTTAAAATATACTTTAGAAAGTAACCGTTTTACGGTTCTAAAGCGGTGGAAGGCCCTTAATGTTCTAAAATTATTTTTCTTCATCCATGATCCAGACTGAAGCGTTCAAAGATCCGCATAATCCTGGGCGACCACGACCAGACCATCACGACCGAGAGCGCGGCCATCATGCGCGCTGTTACCGCCATCGTCCGTCACCGCAGCTTTGATCCCGACTCTTACAACAACGATATTGCACTCCTCAAGCTGCGCAAGCCTGTCACATTCTCCAGGATCATCAAACCAGTTTGTTTGCCACCTACCGGTAAGTTGAACTTCTTTTAAACCACGCTCTACTGTGGTCGCATGAGGTTCAATTCTCGGGTTGGGGAAAGTGTTATATCCCCTATTACAGGGGACTTAAATTTAACTGGCAAAATAACTGGCGTGGGTGTACTATAGGAGCATCTTTGCATCTCTGCTGCTCAAAGGATTGCCTTTGGGAATATTTTATTTTATTTCTACTATGGTCTGGGTATGCAATGTATATATCTCGCCAAACTTCTTGGCCGCCCTGAAGTTTGTAGCCAACTTCAGGACGGCCCAGAAGTAAGGCGGGAAGTATAAACCCTTCCTGTTGATCAGTTTTTCTTTCAAATATGTAACTTTTTACTTTTTCTAGTATCTTCTACCAAACAACCTGGGTTCCGTACCACCCAAATTTTCAAAATACACGTGTTCAATTTCGTTTGATGTATTCGGGCGTCTGGCGGTTCCGTTAGTTGCATTTCTGGAGATATAACTAACCACTTGTAAAATTGTTACGTTCTAGGTATAGATCCTTCTGGAAAACAGGGTGTCGTGGTGGGATGGGGTAGGACATCTGAGGGAGGACAGCTGCCTGCCGTCGTACAGGAAGTGCGAGTGCCCATCCTTTCTCTGAACCAGTGCCGGGGCATGAAGTACAGGGCTTCGAGGATTACTAACAATATGGTGAGTTTACACTTGAGAGTTCAGAATCAATTATGTCTGCTATTGATGTGCCCATATCCAAAGATCCAGAGTTATTAAACATAGAGCGTACCTTGCATATGGTTTACAGTATTTTTTTGAGTTGGCCGTAAAGATATCCCCCAAAAGCAAATTAGGAGTTCCTCTGATTCTTCAGTGTGTAATTATTTGTGGGGTTCCTGGAGACCTCTTACTCCGTTTATTGATTTTCTGACCTGGATTTTATCGCTTACAGTTATGTGCCGGCAGAGCATCAACGGATTCCTGTCAAGGTGATAGTGGTGGTCCTCTCCTTTTACAACAGGGAGACAAATTCCAAATCGTTGGTGAGTACTCAAACAGTGACTAAAAGAATACAAGTAAGAGTTTTAATATATTTAGCAATGAAAAAGGGTACAAGTTTAAAACTAAACCCCCAAATATTGCCACAGGGATGTAGGTTAACTCCTTGCATACCTTGGCCTATTAACTTGCTATAATCGAGGCCAGGAAGGAAAAATAGTACCTATAAAGTCATTTGTTGTGTTCGGTAAAAGTTGTTTGATTTTGCTGTAGCAGTGCCATCTTTTGTAGTTTCGTCAATTCTATATGGATGTGGCTAAGCATTCGAGTATACTGCGACATACATAGATGGCGCTAGTGCACCAATAACGGCTAGAACATATATCATGAACATCAACGGTCTTACCAACGCCTTTGTACTAAAAAAGTAAAAGTAATTAATATAATGTTTGTTACCAGGTATCGTTTCATGGGGAGTAGGTTGCGGTCGACCGGGCTACCCGGGTGTCTACACAAGGATCACTAAATATCTACCGTGGCTTAAAGCTAACTTGAGGGACACCTGCCTTTGTGGCAACTAATTTATGTTAACCTAGACTATGCTATTACAGACCTAAAAAATAACAAAATTATGGTGAATTTGCCGAATTAGTAGACAATTTTTCTGAAAGTTGTAGTTAGGTTATTTATACACAATTTTAGTTTGATATAACTTTAGATATTTGGTATATAGGATTAATTTTCATAATATGTTTGTACATATAAATTGAGAAAATTGAACAAAGAATTTACAAGATCTTTTAGTCGACAATTTAGTTTAAGTTTCCGTAGTTACATAATTTAACTAAGTACTTATTTTATAAGTAAATATACATATATTTCAATATAATAATAATTGTAGTGCCAAGTTAAAATCATGTTCAAATGTGGTGAGTGCCTAACATTTCATTGTGTGTATGTCGAGAGCCAAATCTGAAATAATACTCGTAGTTTAGATGTTCCAGATGCGATAGAAAAGTGACATTTCTGTCATCGAAAGTGTAAGATTGTAGAAATTTCAAAAATGTATGGGAATGTCAAGGCGCTATCGAAAAATGTGATCAATCCCTGAAATTTTGGTATTTCGACCATCGACATCGCTGATAGTATAAAAAAAATTCTGGACCCTTATATTTTAGTCGCAGTTGTAAAATATTATAGAACTTAAATGAAGAATATTTTGAAACTTTTTTATAAAAGCTTGAAGAAAATTTTGAATGTATTTGGCACTATAGATAAATTTAACAACCAATGCGAATCAAGTAAAAGATAAACATAGATAGTAACTACTACTATGAAGTTGTGTAATATAATTCTCATGATGATGACGAGAATTAAATTTCAAAATTGATATAAGATCAAGTAGGCAAGTGAATTGAGTAATAAGGCAAGTGAATTTTCCATGACCATTGAAAACAATGAGACTTGATTGAGTCCTTGTTCTCAATTGATTCAAAGACCTTATCTAGAATTCTTGAAACTTAATAATTGTCATTAATTTGTAGTTAGAACAAATTAATCTGAACGGAAAATTCTCCACGGTTTTTTGCATATCGTAATTTATTTCGATTTCTATTAACGTTAGCTATATATACAATGGTTTCGTTAAATTATTTTAGCTTCATAAATCACTTGACATTCTTCATTATTTATAGATAACTTTCTGTTTATGTTAGACTAAAAATTTATAGATATTTTAAATTAATTTAGGAGATATTTAATTCTTCGTGGGCGATGGATTTTTATCGCCTTGTGTGACAAAGTCATGACAACTAAGTTTTATTACATATTTTTAGTTACTTTTAAACCTCGTTTACCTAATCGTAAGTTAAATGACTTCGGACAGGCCGGTGGTGCAGATTACCATTAGAAAATAAGACGTTGTTTACTACCTAAGTGTTCATTACGTTTTTTTGTACATAATATTAATTTATTTGTAATGTAACTTTACCCCTATATTCCAAGTAATGTTCTCCAATTTTAATCCATCTCGAATCATCAAATTAGCCGTATCATCTTGTTATTTATTGACAATATTCCAGGTTTTTACCTTGTCGTGGCAATTGACTAGAGTTGAGGTCCGTAAAATTGATTTGGAATATGGGATTTAGTATATTTTGGAACAAAAATTTCGATCCTTTTACGCACTTATCGTTTTGATCCGAAGCTTTCACATGTACGTTTAAATAGCAGTTCGTGACTCGGTACCACGTCTCTGTTTAACGTGGCATGTGCCAAGTGTTCAGTGAAAGGATAAGTTCGAAGGAGATGAATGTAGGAATTTTGTTCGCAGATAATTTATTTAGTTCTGTATTGACGACGTGTTACCGCTACATTTGCTTTGGGCTTGGCGCCAAACCACATTTCCCTCTTTTTTTAAAGTTTTCCTCGATCTCGATGTTCTGTTGGAATAAGCTTTTAAAAGATTAATATACTTAAAAATAAAATTATTCATTAAAAATCTCTTTTTAAACAAGCTTTTTACGTATTCTTCTCAGCAAACCCTTTCATTTGATACCCATATCATGGCAGTGCACAAAAATAACTAGTCCGCCATCTTGGGCAATCCGCCATGTTGGATTTAGAATGACGTCACTTTGCTAACCATGCATTGTCATCCAAACTAAACGTGTATCCAAAATTTCATCTTAATCGGTGGATGATAACGGTTTTAAAATTCATACATTGCAAGTTAAAAAAAAAAAGCTTCAGCAACGCCATCTATTTTAACTACACAGAACCATTATTTAACTTGCCTGATGGCGCGACGCAATTTAAATTGCGTCCATAGGCGATATCGCGCGCGTATTTTCTAATAAAATTCAAGGGCGTAATCGAATTGCATCGCATTTTGTCTATGTGAATATTTCAGTTCACATATAACTATAATAATACAATTTCGTTTAGTAAGAATCGCTTATCGGTGTGATATAATTCAGGAAAGGGCCTAACTTAGCGGTTAAAAATCACGATGTAGCTGTAGCACGTTTTAGATTTAACTCTAGCTTAAAACCATTCTACACAGTCGGACGGTTGTTCTGGCCAAGATGCCCTTGGCACAAAGTACGTAAGCGGCGGCGCGCCGCAGACAGAGGGGCCACTCTTACTTTGACATTTCGGTTTTACAGGGAATATTGGGCAATATTGGACCGAGCTCAGTCGCGGCTGTCATGATTGCTTTGTGCATGCGTTTGTCACGTCATTCATACATTAAGTATTGTAACGAGGTTGGTTGCATTGGATGGGTTACCTTTATTATTTGTTACAGACCGAATTTACTTTTTTGTTTTTAATTCTTACTTTCAATTATTTTTAAGTTATAAGGTCATTAATATTTCAAGATGACAAATTAGAAATTAATTATCTAGGATTATAATAAATTATTTTAAGCCCATAGATGAAATTGGGAACTTGTCATAATAACAAGGTTCAAGTCATACAGCTTACAAATATGTTTCCTCCGACTGCACAGCATAATTTTCTTCTTGTTTGAGATCATCTTTGGTTTTTATATATTTTTGTCGAGCTTGGAGCTTTTTACAATTTATTTTTGTAAGTGGGATCATTATTACACTATTATACTACGTCTTTTTACTCTCCAATATTCATCGTATGTGGCGTAATATTAAATGTTTCGTGATATTAAATGGATGGTTGATGCCCTGTCTACTCTAAGGCATGTAAGCATGATATGATGTATGTTTAGACGAATCTATATATTTATGTTTGTAACTTGGGCAACCTACTCTTTTTTTTAATTCGGAATCAATATAGTAGCAACCCTAGTGAATCTGTCAAGTTTAGCTGTCAATTTTCTAAACGGCGAGAGTGGCCCTTCTGTATACTTACTATTTTGTGCCCTTGGTCAGGCACCAACCAAAAAAGATCGTGTAGACGGTGGTTGGCCAACCAAATTGGTCGCAAGCGCATTTCTCCCAACCCCCTTGTTGGAAGGTCAACTCAATTTGGTGTCACCAATTGGCGGACCGCGATCTTCTTTAGTTGGTGCCCCGACCAAGTGTACATTGGTCTTAACCTTGGTCCAACTGTGTAGAAGGAGTATTAGTAAGCAATGCTCTTTAGGCTACGCCTGTGATCCCTATCACGATAAAATTGTTATTATTATATCGATAGTTAAGTATTTATTTTAGATTTATTGTATAATGTTTTATATGACAATGTTCAATAGATATAAATTATTACGTTTTAAATACAAATTATTTCTAATAACTAATTCAATTAACTTTGTTATAATGTGATTTTTGTTTTTTCAAAGATGTTAACTACCCTTAAATTGTTATAGAGGTGCTCTAATACATTAAACAGATTAAAAAAAGATTCTTTATGACTTTATTTTTCACCAAATTAAAAAAGGAGGTTATTTTTATCAAACTTTAAGTGTAGGGTCTAAATTTTATGACCAAGTCGATATATTTATGTGATTGGATCGAGTTGTAAAAGGTGGATTAAGGAAAACCACTAGCTTTTTTGGATTTTATTTTTTGGATATGGAAGCAGTTGAGACCCAAAAATAACTGCTGCGTATTATCAATTACTCAGATATTTTAACTAATTTGGTTTAACCCAGGGCGTCATGTTCCTACTTCAAGCATACAGGAAAAGAGATAAATCAAAGATTCACACTTTGAGCTTCCGATGGAGCGTAAAATTGTTTTTCTTCCAACTACGTAGTAATGTTATCATTAATCACTACAAAACTGATCACAAAGGACGTATTTATTGCTTAGAACCAAAACAGTGCAGAAATGTTATAAGAAATCTCATTGTTGCACTGTTTTTCATTAATGCACTGTTTTGTATTTTTATCTATACTAATATTATAAAGCCGAAGAGTAGGTACTGTAGGTAGGGTAGGTAGAGTAGGTAGAGAAGGTAAAGTAAATAGAGTAGGTAGAGTAAGTAGAGAAGGTAGGGTAAGTAGAGTAGGTAGAATAGGTAGAAAAGGTAGAGAAAGTAGAGTAGGTAGAGAAGGTAGAGTAGGTAGAGAAGGTAGAGTAAGTAGAGTAGGTTAAGTAGGTATAGTAGGTAGAGAAGGTAGAGTAGGTAGAGTAGGTAGAGAAGGTAGAGTAAGTAGAGTAGGTTAAGTAGGTATAGTAGGTAGATTAGGTAGAGAAGGTAGAGTTAGTAGAGTAGGTAGAGTAGGCATAGTAGGTAGAGTAGGTAGAATAGGTAGAGAAGGTAGAGTAAGTAGAGTAGGTAGAGAAGGTGGAGTAAGAAGAGTAGGTAAAGTTGGTAGAGAAGGTAGAGTAAGTAGAATAGGTAGAGAAGGTGGTGTAAGTAGAGTTGGTAGAGTAAGAAGAGTAGGTAGAGAAGGTAAAGCAAGTAGAGTTGGTAGAGAAGGTAAAGTAAGTAGAGTAGGAAGAGAAGGTAAAGTAAGTAGATTAGGTAGAGAAGGTAGAGTAAGTAGGGAAGGTAGAGTAATTAGAGTAGGTAGGGTAGGCAGGGTAGGCAGGTAAGGCTAGGCAGTGCAGGCAGGGTAGTCAGGATAGGCTAGGCAGTGCAGGCAGGGTAGTCAGGATAGGCTAGGCAGGGTAGGCAGAGTAGGCAGGGAAGGCAGGGTAGGTAGGTAGTGGTAGGTAGATAGGTAGCCAGTTGACAAGAGCGAAGCCGCGGGGGTTAGCTAGTTTAGATATAAATTTACCACAGAGGGTAAATGTCTCCCATTAAGTTTAATATAAAATGTATGCAGTTGATCAAAAAAGGTACTGGCTGACAAAAAAAATCGGCGTAAATAACCAATTAGGTGAAAAAAAATGCCCCGCATTTTGTACCATAGTAAAACTTTGATAGGTACTTAGGTAGGTACTTCATATTTGGCAAGAAAAGTATAAAAAATAGACGAGGGGTAGATTGGTAGTTGAAAGAAAAGTAGATTACGCACCTCGCTAAAGTGAGTAATTAATGCACTTGTGTTAATTTAGTGCCCTCTCGTGCGCTCGGGCACCAACATAACACTCATGCATTAATAACTCACTTTGCGCTCGATGCAACAATCTACTATTACAATGCATGTCCTCGAAAAGAGCGTTTTCCAAGCAGCCAAACTGTGCGGCAAGTGTCACTTTTTTTCACTAGTGCTTTTTGCCTTCCTGTATTTTTTAATTTTTAACTCACACGTCAGCCCGACGCATAGAGTTTTTATTATTTGAGAAATGTTTTACAAATTAGTTAAGGTTACACTAGTCGATCATTCTTCAATACAAACGTAGTCTGGCGATTACTCTTGTTTGACGATGTAGGTTCAAAATAAAAAATGATATCAATTTGCCTCATCATTATCTAGCCCTGTATGGAAAAAAAAGTAAAAAAAAAATTGACGGTTTTCGAAAATTCCATATTTCAACACTAATTTTAACGCATCTTTGGGATAGATTAGTAATTCAACAATGCAAATAATTTTATTTTGAAAATATACATTTAGTAGTTTTTTCATGTTATCATTTTCATGTTATCTAGACTCCCAAATGTCTGTTTATAAAATTTCGCACGCTCGTTTTCGTCTTAAATCATCATCCATTTGGATACAAATTTGCTAATTCGTACGCGATTTAGCTTCTTACTGCTCATCACAGCATCTACCTCTTTATCACGTTGTCGGATAAGATAGCATGCATTTTAACCTTGCGCACAAAATAGTTCGTGCCGTCGAATAGGGGAACCTTAAGTACAGATTATCATTCATATAAAACGTAAAAAAAACTAATACTTCATTAAAGGCGTTTTTAATTACTCTAGATTTAGATTTTGATCAATAAATTAATTTTAAATATTCATTAAATATGTTTGGCAGAACGTATATTTTACTCGTGTCTTTTTGCGTTACTATGTGACAGCTATTTGCACATGCGCAGTAGATATGCCCGAAGAACTATTAGTTAATCTGTGGATATGCCGAGCACGCTTGTGTATGCCCGCCGTTTTATTAATTTCATTTTATTAATTTATATTTTTTTATTTCCTCGCACAATGATTTGAGATGATTACCGACTCGTGTCTCGAACTTGAAAAATGCCACTCATCGGAAATCACCTACCTTCCGTACTTGTAGCATAAATAACTATTTTGGCGCTAATTTGTGATTTATTTATTATTTACTAGCTGTGCCCGCGGCTTCGCTCCCGTCAACTGCATACCCTACTTACCTACCCTACCTACGCCTTACCTACCCTACTTACCCTACTTACCAACCTACGCCTTAACTACCCTACCTACCTGCCCTACGCCCTACCTACCCTAACTACCTACCTACCCTACTTACCCAACCTACGCCTTACCTACCCTACCTACCTACATACCTACGCTACCTACCTACCCTACGCCCTACCTACCCTAACTACCTACCTACCCTACTTACCCAACCTACGCCTTACCTATGGGAGCCCCACTTAAATATTTATTTTATATAGCGGCAACAAAAATACATCATCTGTAAAAATTGCATCTGTCTAGCTATTACGGTTCATGAGATACAGCCTGGTGACAGACAGACAGACAGATAGACGGACCGCGGAGTCTTTGGGTACGGAACCCTAAAAAAGTAAAGACAGTTTTGCTGCCCGCCGTCTAGTAGATCTCCAGAACGCTGCACCGAAACGAAAACGTTGATTCGAAGTATAGAGTTGACACCCCCTGTCTACCTGCCTACCCTTGCCTTAATTGCCGTGCTACTTATCCTTCCTACCATATTTTTTTTTAACCCCCGCCGGAAAAAGAAGGGTGTTATAAGTTTCACGTGTGTTGCTGCGTAGTATCTGTGTGTCTGCGTATCCGTGTGTCTGTCTGTGGCATCATAGCGCCTAAACGGATAAACCGATTTTTATATAGTTTATTTTGTTTGAAAGGTGATTTTGTCGAGAGTGTTCTTAGCTATGTTTAAATAAAATCGGTTTAGCCGTTCAAAAGTAATGGGCGTTTTATTGTTTGAATCGGGGTGTTTTCGCTAGATAAATGTGTCGGGTTTTTTTTTTTAAATTTTGGAATTTTACTTGTTTCAAGTGTCATTCTGCCGCGGAGAACAATATCACCGCCATTCAGAAAATAATGTCAAATGCACAACACCATCTATCGAATACGGAGTTCAACTGTCCGAGTATCTGAATTGCATGTGTCGACTTTTTATTTGATCTGAGGTGTCACAGTTCAGAGACATGGCGTGTGTTGTGATATTTTACTTCTTGAACACTTTAAATTCATCTATCTTTTGATAGAGGGAACCGATTGCGATGAAACAAAAACTAAGTTATACGTCAAGTTACGCATAATGTTTATGTATAAAAGTTATCTACATTGGCTTCGTACATTTAACTTGATGCGTGCACAAACAAAAAGACAAACAGATAAACATTTCAAAAATGCTGGAAATGGGTTCTGTAGGTTATCCTTAAACACCCGGGCTATTTTTATTTTAATATTTTCAATGTACAAAAACGATTTTTCTACAGATTTTATTATATGTATTGATTAATTTATTTGTTTACCCTCGCACTGGAACGCCTTACAGCAATTACACCAATGGAGCTCAAACTTATAAATACACTATAAGTCCAGGTTTCCTCACGATGTTTTCCTTCACCGTTGTCAGCGATGTCCAAGATAAACTTAGAAAGTACATATGACTTGAAAAAGTCACATTGGTACTTGCCCGGATTTGAACCCACGACCTCAAGCACGAGAGGCGAAGTCTTAGCCACCGGGCCACCAGAACATGGATGGATCGATGCGGGGTGTTATTCTGATTACATGTCGACAATACAAACGTTGGGAATACCTACAACACAGAGTGTACCTATAGACATAGAGGAATAGGGAGATATTGCAGAGAGAGTACTTAGCAACAAGCCCTTAAAGGGGCCCTTAAGGGGGCGTCTTGGGGCCCTCCCAAGTAGGGAGTGAAAAGTCTTTATGGTCTAGTGTTCTCCAAACTAGACATGATAATTTAGAGCCTTAATTATGTCTATGAGTAAGTTCTAAAATCTAGAACTTACATACTCATCGACATAATTAAGACTCTTTAGCTGTACGCAGTGTTAGTGAATGTGCTAAAAGACCGCGACCATTGTGAATTTGAGACATGTGACGCGTTCGAAAGTGACACTTTCGCCGCGGCGCCGACCGGTCGCCGAAACGACTGCACATCACTCCATCTCCTTTATCACTTGTTAAGACTCCTTTTGATAGCCGATTTTGATCCTACTTAAAGGTATTATACATGAGAAAGTTTGTATATTTGCTCAACAATCACACCTTATTAGCTAAACGGGGTGATAGAACACGGGTAGATCATGACCATGCTTTGGGTACATTCTTTGCTTTTCTTCTTTCTTTCTTTTTCTTTTTTTAAAAACGTTGCCCCACGCGTTTACAAACATATAAACTTTCATACATAACAACCAGAGCTGGAACAACTATCTGTAGGTCATACAAATAGTTGTACATTCCCGATGGATTATTTTTTTGTACAAGCTAGGCTTTATAAGTGGGACTAGGCTCGTCTTATCACTTTGTAATTATTACGATTGCCTGACTGAAGTATTTTTTTCTTTACTAACAGTAAAAACCCGTGAATGTTATTATTATATCGATCTTCGGGAGCACTTGATCGCTTGTTTTTTTGGGGCTTAGGTACCTACAGTCCAATTTTCATCACTCCACTGCTTATGTTGTCAGAAACAGTGGAAACCCGTAAAGGTTATTATTATATCGATCTTCGGGAGCAGTTGATCGCTTATATTTTTTGGGTTTAGGTACCTACAGTCCAATTTCATCACTCCACTGCTGACAAATGTAGGATTTCCACTTTAGTAGAATAACTTCTTTTAATACCTACTTTCCACAAACTGATCAAATTTCAGGCATCCGTGTTATTTATTTAAATCTTCAAGCACACAAACGTACAGAGCCGGAGTTATTACCAGAAAACATTTGGGTGAAATTGATTTCAATTTCATTTACTCTCCAATTTTTTTGTCACCTTGGCGCCAGTAAGTAAATTCTCTTTTCGAAACCGTTCGATGTACAAAAAGTTGCACCAGTAATAAATATTAGTACCGTTAATACTCTGAATTAGTAATTGGTCAGCTATCTACTTGATATCAAGTGTAGAATACTTAAATGCGCATTAGTTGAATACATCTGTGTTGGCAGACATGTTTTCTTGATCCTGTTTCGCAGCTAGAATTAATTTTGAACCTGACCTGAAGAAGATTTTTGCACATTCTGTGAAAAATGCCTTGGACTGACCTTTTGCTCTTCTTTGTGTCACACTGGTGACGAAACATAGAATGTTAACAAGGGTCTGCTAGCGGCATTGAAAATTATCTCAAAGGAACATATTCCCGGGATAAAAAACATCTTATGTGCTATTCCGTACGCAAAATACGCGCTTGGTCGTGGAGTTGCGGAAACCAGCCCGTTTTAACCTAACCTAACCTAACCTATGTGCTATTCTAGACTATAATCTATATCTGTGTCAAATAATACCCAGATCCGTCCAGCAGTTTGAGCGTGAAGAAGTTACAAACATACAAACACACCACACACTCACTCACAAACTTTCGCCTTTATAATATTAGTGTGATATAGGCAAGTTTTCGCCCCATTGGTGTAATTGCTGCGAGGCCTTCCAGTGCGAGGATACACGATTAAATAAATAAATGGCAACTAGTTTGGCAAAAGTAGATCGATATAATTTTGGAGTTAATACCATATCTCTCTTGTTCTTATTCTTATATTTTCTCACCTATACTACCTATACTTACAAGAAGACATCATTGGGTACTTTATTCTCAAATTTATGCATGATCCATGGCAATAGAAATGTCAATTTACCATAGCAAACCGTACATTGTGTTCTAATTGAAAAGCTTTGCGCGTGTTACTTTTAACAATAACGTTAACAGCGCAACGTTGCAAGAAAATTCTAGTGTATCGTCAATTCGTCATGATGCCTGTAGGTATATAGATAGGCATTTTTTTGGACGGTCACGAATTCAATTTACGCTTAAAATAAGATCTATGACGAATCTATTAAAAGGTGACTGACCGAACTGTCCAGGATATATTATGTGTGTGGCAATATTTGAACTATATCGTAGATATCTTAAAAATAACTTAGGTTCTCTAAAGTTAGACCCGACTGCAGGATGCTCAAGGTTCAATTTACCTGCGCTGTATCCTATCGTGGTCATTTTGTGTTATCGTTCTGACATTGCGCCTGATTTGTTTCCTGTCATGTAAAATGAGCATTAAGTTGCTAGTGGACTAGTGGGGTACGAATTGACGAATTCAAACACGTCCGTTGTTTGAACACGGTGTGGACGCAACGCATCTCAGTGTGTGTCCGTAGTGAGCGCGCGCGACAAGTTCACCTGCCAGTACCATGCGCTAACCGAGCGCCAAAATCTGAATTCAAATTTAGAATTTTTACTTTTTTTTGTTTATTTTTTTTTAAAACCAGAATCAGAATGTGGAAGTGTTTATTTATTTTAGTGGTTGTGACGTTGACTTTCACTTGCTCTGAGGTTGGTAGCATTTTTTACTTTCGTTTGGAACTTGGTCATAAAAAGTCCTGTGCCGTGTTTAATCCTTTGATATCAGACGGCGTCCAATTAGCAGTCAAAATAATGTTCCATAAAATCGTCTTGTTGGTCCAGTTTGTGGCGAAATTTAATTAATTGATATTCACTTGCTTTCTCAAACTAGTTATATTAATACCTACAAGATTAGCAAGATTTTGGCAATTCTAGACGCGACACCAATATTGAATACTTAATTTATAAAACCTGTTGCGAAATCGTTTGTTTACAACTGTAAAACTCATGATAGAAGGCGTGTTAGGCTGGTTTTTCTAATATTTGGATTGCCGATATTCGATAAAATACTGTTATAATAGAGCAGTGTTCAAAATATAAAATATCGGTCATTCTCACAGTAAAGTAAACTTTCCAAATATTATTGAAGCAGTAACATTGGTGCTGGATGGATTACAGGACCATGGACATTTTTGGTCCTGAAGTCCTTTTTGGTAATGATTGGTTTAAACTTTACGGCCAAATCAAAACTATTTAATGACGTATTTGTGAGTGTGTATGTTTGTTACTTCTTCAAGCTCAAACGGTTGGAGGGATCTGGATGAAATTGGTACAGGAATAGATTACAGTCTGGAATAGCACGTAGGCTACTTTACATCCCATTAAAATGTTCCTTTGGGATAAGAAAACACTTTTTACGCGGGTGAAGCCGCTAGCAGAAGATAGTGTTATATAAAGGGCAGTTATCTCGTAACTGAAAGTTTCAATCAAGTTGGACAGGTGTAAGGACATACGACCTTTCATTTACTTTTCTTACTCACCATAAATAGATGGCTTAAGCTGGACACTCTCGTTTCTCAATCGAGGTTATCCCTAAAAGATGAATAGGGTTTATGCTCGAAAGATCAAACAACACTGTGTCCGCGTGGTAAATATGTTCCAGTACTTCTAACAGAAAGGCCTGGATCTGAGCTCCAGAAGTGGGAATATTACGTAGGTTGATTATTAACTTTGTCAATCAATTTGGTTGGCAAATGTACCAATTGGTGGTGCTCAATCAATATATATAATATGCAAAAATCATCAAAAGTTTTTGCTTATGATGATGTTTGCATGATGATGAGCTTTTCGATTTAAATCTGAATGAAACTCCGTACATAACCGGTCTAGACCGCTAACGACTATGCACAGAAAGTGATGCATTCTGCGACAGCTATCACACCTTAGGTACCTACTCATGACAACTTATACTGTAGAGATTTATCTTTATTGAACGTCAGTGGATTACGATTTAAACGATTCTTTGCAAGCAACGCAGGCGTATATTTGAAATATGTATGCTATATATTATGGATAATACAAACACGCAACAGGAGATTGTACCTACTAATAACTATTGATAAGTTATAGGAACTGATGGCAAAACGCACGATATTGTTCCTGCCTGATGAAAGAACACGATGCGAATGAAATTACGAACTACGTAAAGGCAATATCTACTCGCATTCTTATGCCATCGTTTTAACATGCCCAACCACATGACATTTCATCAAAAAAAAAAAAACAAGCGAATAAATTTTCGACAATGTTTATAGCTGATTCTTACCTTTATGACCCATTTTGAAAATTGCACGTTTAACACAGGGAGATGTCGTTCAAGATGCAAGGGATATGTACTCAAAGAACATCTTCGGCGGCGTGTGGGGCAACCGTCCGCCGATGATGGAAGCCAAGCTGCCGAGGACCACGTGCTCTTGCAGTTAGTACCATCTCTTTATAACATATAATGTCTAGTCGGCTCTTGATTAAAAATTCTTTGTTGAAACCATTGAATAGCACGTGGTTATCCAAGTCGTATCCATTTTTCTTCATGTCGTTCAGCATTTCAATAATCCCTACATACTCTGGTGTCCTGGTAAAGTATCTAAGTATTGGAAGGTAAGTAAGCACTAAAGCAGTCTAATATGACTCGATTCTGATTCATGGTTATTTCTTATAAGAATTAATAGTAATATGTTATTTACATTTACCAATTCGAGATTGCTCCTGCTGTGATGTTTTCAGGACAATTGATTTACAGAGGACATAAGTTGTTCACTTTGCATTATTGCAAATTGAATAAATAAGTCCATTCAAAATGAGGTTTTGTTAGTAAAGCTTAAAATAGAAATTGGCATTACGCCACCAAACAAGTACATTTAAATCCATTGGGTGGCTAAAAAGTTCAGTTACGGCAGATTGTAATCAAAATAAAGTATACATCGAACTCAAGCAAGCAATCTAAATACTCAAAGCATTATAAATGCATCGAATAATGACACGGTATTTTGAATAGGGGAAATCTATGACCAAGAATTTGTGAGTACTCATTCAGCAATGTGCTTGAAGTTTGAAGAGTCTCTGAATAAGTAAAAGGAAAACTTTTTCTCTTTAATGTATTCAGATTGTTTACTGCTGTCTTTAATAGGTGGTTGCATAAATTAACTTTGCCTAGCAAACAAAGGAAATTACAATTAGCGGCTATACGCGAACTGTGGCTTTTAGGACCATAAACGAGAGAGTGTTGTCCAATATGAAAAAGAATCCTTAGGTTTAGATATATCTAGCAAACTAAGTTTAGATAATTCAAAAAAGATTGAGTAAAAATGCATCATTTATCGTAGAAATTCTCTTAAATGGTTCATAAGTAGGCATTATTTTGTGTTATGAATCCTTTATGTTGTTTTTACAGAACATATAATATAAAGACGGGCTGCTAAGCAATTCTAATTCCAAGAGATTAAATAAGTGATTTTGCCGCTAACCATGAACGCGGACAGTGCCGAAAGACACGAAATATTCCTGTAACCAGGATGGTTACACAAGGCGAAGTATAACAAAAGATGGATGATCTAATTTCTCCTTGAACATGATTTCAGAATGTGGCGAAAGGAACGAGGTGCCTCGTATCGTGGGTGGTGAGGAGGCTGGCATCAACGAGTTCCCCTGGATGGCTCGTCTGTCCTACTTTAAGCGGTTCTACTGCGGAGGGATGCTCATCAATGACAAATATGTGCTCACTGCCGCGCATTGTGTTAAAGGGTGAGCAGAGTTTATTAAACATTTTATTTGTAGTGTTAGCGATAAATCGCCTTCTGTCAGTAGAACGGATATTAGAAGAAATCTCTATATATGCCAATTTATGCTGGTTATTCGAAGAAATATGAATGTGGCAATGCGTTAACGTATACTATTTATTATTTTTAATCAATGAAGCAGGTATCATCATCTGTTATGCTTTGTTATTGGGATTTAATCGATAGGATTATTTATTGATGTAGTAGGTGTTTCATTTCAAGATTTTATAATTCGACGAATCGACTACGCGTCATCTAACTTGGTCCATTATGGCCATATAAGTTTAAAAAAATACAAAATCATATTATAATAATTTATTTCTTAAAATATTTTCAACTTTCATAATAAATCGTGTCCTAAAAAGGAGTTTTAAATGGAATTATTATTCAGATCATTATGTTAGAAATAATGGGTATTTTTCCATAATCCTACTTTTCTATAAGCCTAGCTGTTTATAGAAATAAATCAGTTTTATGTGCATAGATTCTTGAGATGGCACAGAAGCGTTAACGTGTTTGTATGTTAAGTGTTTGTTCAACGAGACACTTGGCAGGGTGTTGACTCGAAACACAACTTCCTACACCTCCTCTTATTTTTATAGGCATACCTATTAAAACATCAAAATTTTACTTAACTACAAACTATTCTAAAGGCTCACTATAATTAAGGCTAATTGAAGCTGGGTGACATTCATATTAGTTACAAAACGATAAAAGAATTATCTAAAAGCTATTGACATATAGAAGTAGGTTAATGACAATATAACGATGATGAATGATTTTAGGAAAAATCATTACTAAATATACGAAGCCATTACATTTTTTTAAATGATCTGTTTTTGTGTATAGCAATAAAATCTGTTTAAAACTAATAAATGCAAATCCACTAATGTATTTCTGGAGCTCTAATTGCTCTCAATATGTTTTATGACTAATACGACGGATCAAACTGCAGATGACATCGTTAATCATCGGTATACGAGTCCGATAACCTAAGAATTGGCAAACAAGTCCAAAATAAATTCGTGTGAATACCAATCAGTATCGATAAGTACGTTCACCTTGGAACCGGCCCAGGAGCAGGCTCCAAACTTAAAGTTCATTATCCTCGACAAATGACCATTTTTGGCGCTTTGTGATAGCTTTTTGTTTTTGTCGACAGCTTTATCTCAGGTACGGAACTCATTTTCGGACGGCCTTAAATGCGCAATATCGGAGGGTTCAAAAGGTGTCCAGTTCCGAACGTCTCGGCTCATAAGCATTGTTTGACAGTAGCGGGGACTAATGTACGCAAGTGAAAGCGTAAATGAGGCACATTAATAGTATTCATGACCGTTGCCCGCCAAAACACTGGCCGTCACTTTCGCTCAATGGCGACACAATCTGGACTTGGTTAGTTTTCGAGGGACACTTAACAGAGAAATATACAATCAATGACACAATAGATGTTCACCTGGTGAATTTATTATCTGGCACGGTAACAGAAACGACTGTTTTATTGTGGAATTTCCAATTCGTTGGGAAAGTTAACGAATACACCTTTTTACTGGTATTATAAAATTTTGTGTTTGACTTTGAACAAGTATTTGCTATTGCTCTTCCTTTCCTTATATGTTACTTGGCATAGATGCAAAACGTTTTCTTCTTTCATTCTTCCCTGTAAACATTCTTTCATTCTCCCTTGTAAGCTGTCACTTTGTTGCCAGTGAATAACACAAGTAGATATCAATTATAATATCGACGAGTCTCCTATGGAATGAAAACATTCGAAATGCCTTATCATATATATTTGCATGAGTGCGGTTTTTAGTCTTGGTTTTAATGAGTCATCCTTGTTTTTACATTAAAAGCTTAAGGTCGTAATTCCGTGTGTTCATTTATGAGTTTGTTTTTGTGAGCTGCAGATGCGATATATATCTATATTCGCGCGATCAAATATATCTATATTTGATCTACATTTTTCTTTGAGGATTTCGACGTACGACGTAGTAAAACAGGTTCTTAATCTACTGTTATGATTTAAACAAACTGTAGTGTCACAGTTGTTGTTAAAGATGGCCCGAAATATCCCAAGAGAGAAAGGAGTCACCTATCAAATTAGGGTACCGTAGTCAACCAGGAACCCTTATAGTTTCGCCATGTCCGTCCATCCGTCCGTTCGCAACTTAGCTCGCAGGGACTCTTAGTACTAGAAAGCTATAATTTGGCATGGATATAGAAAATTAGGCAAAAAAACCATCGGTAACCTCCTTTACACGTAAAGTGGGGATGTTATTTTTTCTCTTCTATCCCGTGGGTATCATTGGATTGGCCATTCAAAAATATTACGGGTCTGTGAAAACCATATTTCGATTCAGCGATTTCGTTTGTGTAAAATTAAGCTTTAAATGGCAAATTTTTGGTGGAGTCTAGTGTCCCGCCGGCAGCTAAATGCTGGCAGGGGCAGGCAGGGGCAATAGACTTTAGAAGGTTGCTTGCGGATATGTGAAAAAAAACACGGCAGTAGTATACATAACGAAATTAAAAGGAAAACTATCTCAGCTAAGTAGTTACAAGTTTACGAGTAATAGTCGACTAACTTATAAAATGTACTTGGAAAAGTAAAATTTTTGTTATTGATCTATCGGGAGAACAGTTTTCGAACGGCAAAGTTAATTGTGTCTCTTCGTTAGAGCAATGTTCGGTGCTTTCATTGTTTATGAACGTTAGTAATAATACATTATTTTTGGTGGTTTTGGTGAAACGTGAATTGGTGTGTGTTTATACGGAACCCTCTGTGCGTGAGTCAGATTCGCACTGAGCCGGTTTTTTGAAATACCTACAACATTATCGAGTGACCTTTTGAATTCCACCCGCTTTTCAGGTACCTATTAGTTTCAGTACCTAGGGCATTACATTATATAACAAAGTAGTTACGCCTAACGGCAAGAACGTCACCTCTAGAATCTTTTAACAATTGACCCGCTAATTAGCAGACACAATATAAATTACCATTATATGCCGCCAAAATGGGTATTTCGACAGATAAGCGGGTAGCTGCAAATTCAAAGCGAAATGCGCCGCGACTTTGTGGCCTTCTACGACCACTTCGTTCCATAAAACGCCAAGATGTAGGACGCTTGACCCTGGACCAGAAATTTACCTGTATCACTATCAGTGACATATAGCAATACCAATTTCCAAAAGCTCAAAAGTATGCTATTGACCACCTGTTATATCGGTAATGGTTAATCCCCATAAATTTTGAACTTTTTGACAATCATGATCCTAGAGGCTTTGCAAAAAGTGTAATTCTATCAGCAACGCGGCGACGCCCCGTTTGTTGAAATACCAACAAGTAAGGCATTAATTACCAGAAATTTCGATAATGCTTAGAAATCCCATACATTTTTCACATCGCACTGATTTTGTTAATATAATGTCACTTGTTATTTCTTTCGCCTCAGGTCACATTGTCTAGACTCTACCTATCTTCTTCTTCCTGCCTCGGGGTCGGCGCAACACGTTTTCTGCTTCATACAATCCTGTCCCTCGTCACGCTATCACTGACTCCCTTTTCTTTCGTATCACTCCTCACATAGCCCATCCATATTATATCTCTGGCCGTCCCCTTCCTCTCCATCAATCCACATTTATATTCATAACAGTAACATGCGTTTCATCCCTCCTCATCACATTACCATACCAGGCGACACTTTCAAACTTCCTCTAATATACTCATTTCTCATTTTATCAATCTCAGCATTCTCATCTCTGCTACATGCAATCTCTTTTGATCCATCTTTTTCACAGCCCAACATTCTGATCCATACAGTACGACAGGCCTAATCACGGACTTGTAAATTTTGCTTTAACTTGAGGGGCAGTGACCTGTCGCCATTTCATTCATCCCGAGTTGATCCGGTGCGTTACGTCTTCGTCTACCTCGCCATCCCCTTGGACAAGCGACCCTAGGTACTACCTATAAATCTTGTCTAATATATTTTTCTTATAATATTCCAGGTTCATGTGGTTCATGATTAAAGTAACCTTCGGGGAGCACAACCGCTGCAACGCTACAGTTCGACCAGAGACCCGCTTCGTCCTGCGCGCCATTGCCAACAAGTTCACACTCACTAACTTTGACAATGACATAGCTCTGCTGAGACTGAACGAGAGAGTGCCCATCTCTGAGGCCATCAAGCCTATCTGCTTGCCTACTAATGCTCGTAAGTAATCGCAGTCGTAAAATGAATCAGGGGCTTCATTAGAGTAAGTTTGAAAACACATGTTGTTGAAAATTTGACACGCCATTAGAGGAAAACTAGAAAAATATCTTGAAAGAAGTCTTTGTTAAGAACTTTGTCTATGACAGCATAGCCAACCCATTCGGTATGTCGAACCTAGATCATTGAAAGTACTCACAGTGGATAATTTGCTTTTAAGGCGGTACCCCGAGCAAAACGCCGCGCAAGCCGTTTTTTGTGCTGTTTTTAGGAGCTATCTACTCGTTATTTAAAAAGAAATATCAATTAATAAAAATACATTAAATTTCTACATAATATTGATTCTAAAATGGTAGATTTAGTTTTTTTTTAAATGTTGTATATATTTCACTAATCTACTTCCAAAAAAACATAAAAATGAGAAATAATTATTGATATTATGCATCTCCTCGTAAAGTGTTCATTGATTATTTTTTGTACTAACACTAATAGATAGACAATTTAATAACGAACATTTTTGTAGAAATATTTTTTTCAAAAGACCTAAATTCGATTTTATAAAGATTTTATTCTAAAATCTGGGCGTATTCACTACTGTAATTCATGCGCCACCAGTGCCGCTAGACCAATAGGAACGCTCATATCTCATGCCGATTTTTTGGTCAGGGTACCGTCTTAAATAAAATCATTAGTGGCAGTTATATAGTTGGGCGTAAGTCTGCTAATTTCCTGATTTACATAAATCGCACCGTCACGTCTTAGTAAACCTCTCCACAAGCAGTAAATAACTTATTTATTTGTAAGTATTTTTTTTTACTATTTATAAGCCGGTTCAGCCTGATAAGACATCCTTTTCCAAATTAACGTGTGTTACCCGTGTCAACAGATAACTTATACGTTGGCGTGAAGGCAGTCGCATCAGGTTGGGGTACCCTCACGGAAGAAGGCAAGGTATCCTGTACTCTTCAGGAGGTGGAAGTACCGGTCATCAGCAACCAGGAGTGCCGCAACACTAAGTATACCTCGTCGATGATCACAGATAACATGCTGTGCGCTGGATACCCGAAGACAGGACAGAAGGATTCTTGTCAGGTACGATAACCAATCCTATTATCCTAGGGTGGACTAAAATCGTGGATCAAACGAAACAGGGTGATAGTAGGGGTAATAAGCAGCAAAAAAAAAACAATAAAAATAAAATTGGTACTCTAGGACCTACTGCAAATAACCATATAGACTTTTACATTTATACGGGGTGGGTATAAAACGAAACAGAGCCCCTGTTTCGTTTGATCCCCTGTTTGTTGATCTATCACGCCTTTGGATATTTTTTTTGAAATTTAGTCATCTAAGAAAAACTTCTTAAAAATAGAGGTGAGAAACTCGGCCTAAGTGCCTTAATTTGTTTTGCGAATGCACAAACTGTTTATAATCCATCACTTTTGATTCCAATAGTTTATATTCTTATTATTGTAGTAAATTAAACAAAAATTGCGATTGGTGTAATTAAGCGTAAACAGATAACTAAATTAATGATTACGGATTAGGTAGTACCAATTCGGATACCCTAATGCCAATGTAGTGCCAAATTATCGAATATCAATTGATCCACCACTGTCAACGGTAAAGAACTTAAGCTATGCGTTAAAACAATAATATATAATATTTTGAACACTCGATAAACGACTATAAGAATTTATTTTATTTCAATATATTTATTTTGTATACGACGACGCTACCAATAGCGCTACGACAAAGCGAATTTGCTTGGATAACGATACGACAGAGCTGCGATAACGCTACGCCAAAACCACAAAGCCACGACGATGAATAAGAATAATAGTGGTCGATTAATTGATAATAATAGATGAGAATTTAGCATAAACCGGGATCTACTACCCCGTCTTTGTCTCGAATTACAAGATGGAAAACATGCTAGAGTCCAATATAATAAGATCTTGGAATCGCCTGAAGGAAAATGCATTGCTTGCCTGGGTCAGTCCGTAGATAGGTGCATCGTGCACCATGTAAGTCCTCCGGGCCTCGGATTTCTGCTGTCATTCTTACTCAGCTTTACCAAGGGCGATTGTGTATACCAGTTAGTGGGTTGTAGAGGTCAGATACTATAGATAGTCGTTCCATGTAAAAAAAAAAATATTCATCTGAATCTTGTTGGACTTGATGCCGACTTTAAAATAGTTAGCGAAAAGAATAGGCGGATTATGAATGCCTTAAGGCAAACGTTTGAGCAAGTAATATTTTATGTTTCAGGGTGACAGCGGTGGCCCGCTGATAACTGAGAGAAAGAACGACAAGCGCTACGAACTGATTGGTAAGGAACAAATATATATTTTAATGGATGCTTAATGTGCTGTCCCATTGAGGCAGCCTAACCGTAGAGACAATGCTCTGGTGTAGCGCTCTGACGTCACTGTAATTTAGCATGATGTTAAAGTTGCACTGGGTAAAAGTATCAGTGGCTTGTCGGGTTTAGAGTCCTTAATATAGTGTGTTCAAGGCATCGTGACCCTAGTGTCAGAGAAAGAGAGAGACTGAGCTATATTCTTCTTTGTCGGTACACTCTTGGCAGAGCGGTCGTGGTCATCATGTTGCAGTGAGACTTCGGGTTGCCAAAATTTGCCTAACGATGCGACGCCAACCCTCTCTATCGGCTGTTATTCGTGTGCACTTATGCAATGGGCCACCCACTGCAGACTTAATCTGGTCGGTCCATCGCATGGGCGACCTGCCGCGCGTTCTCGTTCCTTCGTTAGACTGAGCTATACAGGACGTATAACGCGATCCCTTTTTACCCGGCTACAAGGAAAGGGTTATGTTTTTCGCGTGTGTCTTGTATGTGTATGTATCTATGTAATATTCTTTATTACCTCGTATCTTTCAAACCGCTTGTCTGATTTATATAATTAAGACATCGTTAGATAGTTCTTGGCCGCCCAAGTATTCTTAGATAAGTGCCGTTAAAAAAAAAAACATGGCGGATTTTGGGCGCCATATTGTAGGGGTCGTAATTTTTTTTCTTCGAAGCCCATCGAGTGGGGTATCAAAATGAGGAGATTTTAGAGGTGATTTTAAAATATATAAAACACTTGTATGTTTAAATGTACCTAATTCGAAAAAAATAATAACTAAAAACGAACATAAAAGACGTAAACAAGAAAAATAATTCTATGCAGTCGGAGGATACATCTGGTTTTTATCAGCCAGCTCGCGAATATGTATCCTCCGACTACACAGCATAATTTTTTTCTTATTTACGTCTTTTAAGTTCGCGTTTTAAGCAGTTGGGTTTTTTGTTTTTTTATTTATTTAAGTAGTCATGACGATGTTGACACACCTTACTACGACGCGTCGTAGTAAAGTCCCTGAACTAGTTTCAGTTGCTCAATCTCGGTGTAACAGCTACTCAATTAAAGCAAAGCATTATGAACTGGAGATAAAGTCCGTCTCTCTATCTTGGAGTAGGAATTAATATTGTGCTTATTCGAGCCAGTCCGGGGCAGCGAAAGTTATATTCGATCTCGGAGCTCCCTCCCGACGAGAGTACGAGGGAATACCAGGGGTGGTCTTAGGCAGTTAGAGCCTGAAACACTAGACCACATGAGTTTCGGTTTCACCCCGAAAATAAGGCATTAATTATGTCGTTAGACGGTTATCTTGCCTGTAGTTGGCCGGTTACCTAATTCTTTTGAATTTAGATATCAGCCGAAATCAAGTTGCTTCGTATCGAGAGTAGAGAAAATACTCATAAATCATACGGTGCTACTTAACTTAGTGCCATTTGGAAAACATATTAGAACAAAGACGTTAATATTTTCTATGCCTAATGTTTTATGTATTTAAATTTTAGCATAATTCGAAATACGCTTTCTAAAGACTACGTTTCTTGCAGGTGTGGTATCATGGGGCAATGGTTGCGCAAGAGCAGGCTACCCAGGTGTTTACACCCGTGTCACTAACTACATCGACTGGATACGTGAGAACACACAGGATGGGTGTTACTGCACCGATTAGGACGTAAAAGATGCATCAGTGCCTATCACTGACTTTATAAAACATGCATTTATTTCCTGCGATTTTAGAGTAGTAAACTAGCGCCATCTATGTTGGATTTGTCGAAAATGTGTATCCTGTTGTGTTGGTATCCCGGTAGATGGCGTTATATTTTAGTTTAGTTTAATATCATTGTGTATTTTAATTTTATTGTTAGTAATTTTAAAACCAAATATTTGGAGAATTACATGACGAATTATTTAGACTCGTATTTATTTTAAAACTATGAATTAAGCGTTCGAAAAAAAAAACGTATTTATTTTAACTTATGTCGATAACATGTTTTGAAATGTACAAAAATATCAATGAATAAATAATAAGGGTTTCATTATCATGTCTAGCAAAGTAGGTATAACAATAGGATCGTTATGTCAAGAGTATTGCCATAAATATATAATTACAGTTTATATTATCATTAGTTGTCTTATTTTATAACTTTGTACGAATTTTAAACCAATAAAGTACCTCGAATCAATATTAATTTGCGTTTTATTTCACTATAGCCTTTTCAATAGATGAAGTGTTCTGCCCCGCCTCGTTGGTCAGTGTCGTGGTCGAAAGCGCTGTTGTCCTGGGTTCGATGCCAGGGTCGGGTATTTTTATCGTGTTTTCCACCTGGAATTTGTCAGGCCCGGTTGTTGACAAAAGGCACTCCCCCTTTCATACGTGACTTGAACATAACTACGGGGTCCCAGCGCTAATAAAGAAAATTTGGTTCAAATATATATCTGGATAAATATATGGAGGCAGTCTCCGAATGGGGCGATGCCAATCTGGTCAAGTTCAAAGCCACTAAAACACAGGCGTGTCTTTGATAAAAGAGCCAATTTCACCTGGCTCCATCTTTCCGAGGTGTCACCGTACCGACAACGGACCATTTAGAGCTTCTTGGCGTAACGTTGACGACTCTCAATTTTGGTCCACATATTGAGGCAAACGCACAACTAGCTGCCAAAAAGTTGGAGATCCTTGCGAAGGTGGGACGGTATTTCACGCCTGAACAGCTGCTTAAGTTGTATCAAGCGTAAGTTCTCTCTGGGACGGATCTGCCAAATACCAGCTTGATGCACTAGACTCGATCGAAAAACGAGCTAAGGGGCTCATCGGCAATGAAGCACTGGTCGGGTCAAAGCTCAAGAGCCTTGAACATCGTAGCCGAGTTGCCAGCTTGTCGGTTTTTTATCGGTTGCATATCGGGGAGAGTGCGATGGAATTGTATAATCTAATTCCGCCTAGACCAGGGATGGCGAACCTTTATTAGAAAACGTGCCATTTATATTATATATTTTCTAATGTGACAATGAAGTGTCACCAAATTTTTTGACTTTGTCTTAATTGATAAAAAAATAAAACTCTTAACGCTATGAGTTAATCAAATCTTTATTTGTACCCAGTTATTTACAGTTTTATGTTGTATTTAAATAAAAGTAGGCGTTGGTGTCATTTCTGCTGTTGCAAATTACCTAGATTCTAAATAACCTCGTTTTAGCGTGCCCAAAATATTTTATCGTGTGCCTCCACAGGCACGCGTGCCATAGGTTCGCCATCCCTGGCCTAGACCATTTCATCATCGGACTACAAGACGTATGGCGGTGCGCTATCGATACATGGTGGACATCCCACCCATACGCACTAAACGTTTTTGACATATTTTCATTATGCGTACAGCTAAGGAGTGGAATTCCCTGCAAGAATCTGTTTCCCGAAAGCTACAACCTCGGGGTCTTTAAATCAAGAGTGAATAGGTTACTTCTATGCAAGCATGGTTCACTGTCGACCACATCATCGGTTACTATCAGGTGAGATAGTGGTCAAACGTGAGTCTAACTATAATAATATTAAAAAAAAAACGCTAGATGGCGTGAGATGCATCGATTTGTTATTGAATTGTGTGTAAAATTAACATTTTATAGAATTTATCATAAAGTTTTTATGTTCTTGTTTAATCAACTCTCTTATGCCCCAAATTATAGAATATTGGGTTCTTAATTCACATTTCAATTATTACTTTAAGGGATAATTAAAAATGTATGTCAATAGATGGCGTGGTTTTAAATTTCTGAGGCATGCCACTCGATTTTTAAATTTGTACTGAAACACATTTTGGTACAATGAAACTGAAAACGTGCAAAAAACCGGCCAAGTGCGAGTCGGACTCGCGCACGAAGGGTTCCGTACTTGGTAAATTGCGGTTTACGATTTATGACGTATTAAAAAAAAACTACTTACTAGATCTCGTTCAAACCAATTTTTTGGTGGTAGTTTACATGGTAATGTACATCATATATTTTTTTTAGTTTTATCATTCCCATATTTTAGAAGTTACAGGGGGGGGACACACATTTTACCACTTTGGAAGTGTCTCTCGCGCAAACTATTCAGTTTAGAAAAAAATGATAATAGAAACCTCAATATCATTTTTGAAGATCTATCCATAGATACCCCACACGTATGGGTTTGATGGAAAAAAATAAATTTTGTTTCAGTTTCAAGTATGGGGATCCCCAAAATTTATTGTTTTTTTTCTATTTTTGAGTGAAAATCTTAATGCGGTTCACAGAATACATTTACTTACCAAGTTTCAACAGCATAGTTCTTATAGTTTCGGAAAAAAAGTGGCTGTGACATACGGACGGACAGACAGACAGACAGACATGACGAATTTATAAGGGTTCCGTTTTTTGCCATTTGGCTACGGAACCCTAAAAATAGGGGTACAAGTGGATTTGTCGCGAAGCCAGGGTTTGGTCTCATATTCAAAATGGTTCATATTCATGAGTTACTCTGATAGACTGTGCATGAATTTTCACATTGTAAGGCGGATTTCTCAAAGCTATGATTGTTTGACTGAATTTTTATGTTTTTTTAGGGTTCCGTACCCAAAGGGTAAAAATGGGACCCTATTACTAACCCCCAGTTTCTCAGCTCAAAATTATCAACAGGCAATCACAGCAGATAACACGTGCTTGACAATTTGTCACATTAATTCTCCGATAATTATCAGCTGGGCAACTGGGGGTAAGACTCCAGTGTCCGTCTGTCTGTCTGTCACCAGGCTGTATCTCATGAACCGTGATAGCTAGACAGTTGAATATTCACGGATGATGTATTTCTATTGCCGCTATAACAACAAATACTAAAAACAGAATAAAATAAATATTTAATTTATAATGTATTACACATACATAACACATACATACAGCACGTATTCGCGCTCATCTTAGAGAATTCGACGCGTCTCTTCGCTTCGAATCTGTCTCAGCTTGATTTGACCCTAAGTGCATGTATGTGTCTAAGCTACCATCGAAAACAATGTTTAGTTTACCCCCGCCGGAAAAGAAGGGTGTTATAAGTTTCACGTGTGTTGCTGTGTATCTGTGTTTTTGTATCTGAGTGTCTGTGTATCTGTGTGTCTGTCTGTGGCATCATAGCGCCTAAACGGATAAACCAATTTTAATTTAGTTTTTTTTGTTTGAAAGGTGATTTTGTCGAGAGTGTTCTTAGCTATGTTTGAATAAAATCGGTTCAGCCGTTCAAAAGCTATGGGCATTTTACTGTTTGAATCGGGGTGTTTTCGCAATATAAATGTATCGGGGGTTTATTTTACTTGTGCTTTATAAATTTGTAGGTCCAATTGTGGCAAATAAATACTTTTTCATTATTTAATTCTTTGTTAATTATTTAATTCTTTAATAACGGCTTAACGTGCTTTCCGAGGCACGGAGGAAACTCGGCAAGGAAAGATGGTTACCCATCCTCGGAACGACCTCGGCAAGAATTGCTCATCAGATTAGATTCAGATTCAGATTATTTATTTGTAAACATAGATTACAGATATACAGGTCTGTGAGATGTTACATTTTTGCACTTTGCAGGTTTTGTGGTTCAAACTTTGCTAAAAAGACTGAATGGCATTGTTGAATATAAAATTTCACTTTTGCCAAAAATATTCGTTTGAGGTTGTCTGTAATACCTTTTCTTTTTTTGTTATTTATCACCGTTCTGAAAAAAGAATTGTTTGGCCATGGGTTCCTTGGCAAAATGACATAAAATATCATCACGACTGTCCTCGAAGGGATAAGTAGAGTTGCACCGATATTCCCAAATTTTACCAGGTATGTTTCAACCAATTTGCCTAGCTTTTTCCCAATTATATTGGGGTCAGCTTTGAGTCTACTCAGATTCAGCGGAATACCAGTATTTAAGGTTGCCCCAGTCGATGGCACAAATTATTTTGTGCGCGGGGTTAAAATGCATGCTATCTCATCCGACAACTTGTGCGAAAGAGATAGAGGTTGTTATGATTAATAAGAAGCTAGTTCGAGTACGAATACACACTTTTGAAAATTTGTAGCGAAATGGATGATGATTTCGGACGAAAACGAGCGTGCAAAATTTTATAAGCAGACCTTTCTGAATATGGATATCATGAATAAATGACTTAATGTATAAAATTATTTGCATTGTTGAACTACTAATCTATCCCTGTATTGTGACTGTTTTGCAATTATCCTTCTTCTTATGGTATTTATTTGCGCCCAAAAATGTATGAAAATTAGTGTCGAAATATGGAACTTTCGACGCTCATAACTTTCAAATATATATCTTTTTTACTTTTTTGTTTCCATACAGGGCTAGATAATGATGAGAAAAGTTGTTATCTTTTTTTATTTTAATCGTACACCTTTTTACAGTAGAGTAATCGCCAGACTACGTTGGTATAGAAGAATGATCAGCTAGGGCAACCTTAACATGGAACAACCGCATATCGGACCTCCACAACTCAGTAATTGGGTAACATGATACCTCTTGGTAAGGCTGGTGT
This sequence comes from Orthosia gothica, assembly GCA_949775005.1. Lineage (NCBI taxonomy): Eukaryota > Metazoa > Arthropoda > Insecta > Lepidoptera > Noctuidae > Orthosia > Orthosia gothica. The sequence goes on from OX459037.1 coordinate 26,349,746, forward strand.
CAGATGGCCGAGTCTCAGTAAAATGACTTTCACTCTTGTCTACATATAAGGTCAGGAACAGACCGCACCAGGTTAGGAGGATGCTGCGTTATTCTACCGTAGCTAAGCCAATATTAAGCTACGGTTATATGACTCTCTTAGTATTTGCTTTAAGAAGCTAATGTTTACTGACTCGTCTGTTAAGTAGTAGTTCGGCAAAAATATCGGTCAAGGAGGTCTCACACAAAAAATACATAAAAAACGTTTGCACTTAAATGAAAATGACTAAAGCGGGCCAAGAGACTCATCGGCAATGAGGCACTGGTCACGTCAAAGCTCCAGAGCCTTGAACATCGTCGCCGAGTTGCCAGCTTGTCGGTTTTTATCGGTTGCATTTCGGGGAGTGTGCGATAGAATTGCATGATTGATTCCGCCCTGACCGTTCCATCATCGGACTACCAGACGTACGGCGATGCGTCATCGGTATATGGTGGATATCCCACCCATACGCACAAAACGTTTTGGGGACACTTTCATTATGCGTACAGCTAAAGATTGGAATTCCCTGCCGGAGTCTGTGTTTCCCGATAGCTACAATCTGGGGGTCTTTAAGTCAAGAGTGAATAGGTTTTTCTGGGCAAGCGTGCTTCACCGTCGACCACATCATCGCTTACCATCAGGTGAGATAGTGGTCAAGCGCAAGACTATAGAGGATAAAAAAAAAAAACTAAAATGCTACTTCACCTAAAAGTGTAACTCTCAGCCGTGAAAAATAAGGGTGTTTAATGTTTGAAATCATAACAAAAATTCTAATGATCATTATGACCTAATTTCATATATATTTTTTTTAATACAAATGAAATAATGACTTATTGATATAATTTCATTTCACCTAAATTAAGATGGTTTAATGAACATTTTCCACATTTCAATTAATATTCAATTAGTATAATATTCAGTTAATATTGTTATATTATATAAAAATCATTTAAAAGTAGAAGTTTCAAAATATAATTTAGAAACGTCTGCTTTGTTTTGTATATTTTTGCAAAACTTGATTAGATTTATTAGTCCAAGAGCGAGTTAAACGAGCTCAGGAGCGCAGGACACCCCGACACGGATAGATAAGGTTCGAAGGGGATGATGGGAGCTGAAGTGAGCAAGCAAAGCAAGTGAACTCAGCTCCCGTCATATCCTTTATGTTAAACCTAAATGTGCTGTATGCCTTGCAGACAGAAACAGGAGCCGCCTAGTGGGGCTCCGTCGTTTTTTTTGCTTAGATAGTAAATAGGCTTGTGTAGTACATGTACTATGTACTATCAGGAAGCAATTCCTTTAGGTGAACGAGAACGAACTATTCTGTTTCGGTCGTTTAAATCGTTCATCTAGTACAGTAATCCAAGCGACATTGGAGTGCTGAATCAGAACGAATTAGTACAGTACAAACTAAGATTGTCTGAGCCTGAGCGAGTGAACGAGTTGAGAGATTTGAGAAGCGTGCGCGCGAGCGTGATGACTGATGAACGACGAACTAGAACAGTTTGCTCTGTTTACGTACGATCTCGATGACCGACCTGGTGCACTAGAATATTTAATGAACGGTAAACAAAAAAAACCGGCCAAGTGCGAGTCGGACTCGCTCACGAAGGGTTCCGTACTTGGTAAATTGCGGTTTACGATTTATGACGTATTAAAAAAAAACTACTTACTAGATCTCGTTCAAACCAATTTTCGCTGGTAGTTTACATAGTAATGTACATCATATATTTTTTTTAGTTTTATCATTCTCTTATTTTAGAAGTTACAGGGGGGGGGGACACATATTTTACCACTTTGGCAGAGTCTCTCGCGCACACTATTCAGTTTAGAAATAAATGATATTAGAAACCTCAATATCATTTTTGAAGACCTATCCATAGATACCCCACACGTATGGGTCTGATGAAAAAAAATATTTTTAGTTTTAGTTTCAAGTATGGGAACCCCCAAAATTTATTGTTTTATTTTTATTTTTGTGTAAAAATCTTAATGCGGTTCACAGACTCCATCTAATTACCAAGTTTCAACAGCATAGTTCTTATAGTTTCGGAATAAAGTGGCTGTGACATACGGACGGACAGACAGACAGACAGACAGACAGACAGACAGACATGACGAATCTATAAGGGTTCCGTATTTTGCCATTTGGCTACGGAACCCTAATGAACTAATAGTACTAGAAGACCGAACTAGTTCATTTCAACGATTGTACTAGTTCGGAGCGTTCTATTCAGTGTCCGAGTAAGAACAAGCCTAATAGTAAACGTACTTACCTATCATACTGAACATTATATAAAAGAAAGAAAGAAGACTAGTTTATTTGGCACACATAGATACACTTAATGTAGGTACAAATAAAAGGGAACTTAATTTTAAAACAATTACATACATATTGTGCCCCGCGGCTGCGCCAAAAAGGTCCAGTTCAGCAAAATGCCAGACAACTTGGAGTTGCCTGACGCTGGTTTTCAACTAAACTTTACTTTAAAATATAACGTTCAATCAGTAAATGGAAGGTATTACACAAATTGAAAATTATGTGAAAATAACGTTGTAGAAAATGTTATTAGAGCAAATGAAAGTTATATGAAATATAACACTATACTTCATAAAAGATAGCTTGATCTCTGCGACAGCTGCCAGTATCAATACACTAACAATAGCGCTTGACAGGCTAACAATGACGTAACAATAACGTATACGTCAGTTTGACATAATATGTCGCAGAGATGAAGCTATCTTTTATGAAGTATAGATCAAATAACCTAATTTATATCATATGAACGGTATTTCAAGTGTTATTTATACTATCTGTTATTATGCCATTTATATCACACCCGGAAAATAAGGGGTGCGTTGATGTCTTTAATGGAAAAAAGAGTTTGTCTAGGGAGGATTCTTTTTAATTTCGTCAAATTATGGAGACAGTGGTGACTTAAGTTTGATTTTGTCAATCTTACTGCGGATAATTTCCATTTTTTTAAATTAATTTGAAACATTTAGGTATCACTTTTTTGCCAGAGTTAATGATTCGCATATTACGCTCTGGTTTCTTTGAACAGCACATAAAATCGTCTTATCAGTGATGGTGCAAGATACGAGACTTTACAGCCTCGTGTCAACGGCACAGCAACGCAATATTTTCTTTTAAAAAAATAATTAAGCAACGTAATTTATTCGGGGGTCATTTAATTTCGTCGCCGTAATTAAGATTCGGCACTCTGTAAAGGTTCACATATCGTATGCAGCAATATCGATGCGAAGGGATTTTATATATTGATTAGTTTGCGTTGCGACATAATTGCATTCAAAAATTATGCAGGTAATTACACTCTTGTCGTGCAGTCAATAAGGTTCAAAATGAACATATGTTTAACGTCTGACGGTCCGCGGTGTCATCGACCGCGGAGGTCATTGCCAAATAAAACGCTCATTCGCGCAGCCCTCGGAACGCTAAAATGACGCATCTCATCATTATAATATTCGCCAGAAAGTCCAATGTATTATAACAATTTTACGGAAGACTCGCTACTCCACCATGGCTAGCGGGGAGTAACGGACAACTGTCCAAAACATTGGCTCGAACTTAAAAGTTTGAATTGTTGTTTAAATTTCGAATGCGTCGGTGCAACATTTTAAAGTCCCTGTACCCATAAAGTGCGTCGAGATCGAAGACATGACTTAGTGTATCAAAAACATTGAACTCAAAGCACATGCTACTTTCTAAAGAGAGTTCAATATTTAAGTTACGGAGTTCCATTGTGTGTTGTTTGATTTAATATTAAAATAGAATTAAATATTAAAATATAAAAAAATGTGGTGGTGTTACACGTTATGTTTTCTATGTGCGTTGACCAGCAGTTCTCCGCTTAGTCTAAATAAGGTAGGTTGAATAACAGTAGTTGACAATATTTATCTTCGAATTCCGAACGGTATTACCCCCCACGCTATAGTGAGCGAGTTTTTGTAAATAGGTCTGACTGTTGTCTTGAATGTCTTATTTACATAATGTGCCTACTGATATGCGCGTTACGCATGCTAAGTAGTAATAAAATTATTCATTCTGTATATATTATCGTATATATGTATATAAGTAATTGTTGGGCAAGGTTCGGAACTTACGATTCATTTGTTTGTTTTTTTATTATTTTAATAAACCAAAAAAAAAACATATAGAAATATATTTAATCACAAAATAACGGCACTCTAATAGTCGAAGTGATCAAAATACAATGATAACAGTATTATTTTAGCTACAAAATGTTGTTGCATTGCCAATCTTTAACTCTAAGGATTTTTGCCATAACCTTTCGTGTGTATAGCACGTGGATCCACATTCACAGAATTTACGTTCATTTCCTGCCATGATTAAAGTCATTGTACTTAACACTGTTTTCCAAAGGTTAAGCAGAGATGTATCTCATTTTCACCAAGTTATGATAAGGTCCTATCCAGTAGGAAAGAGTCTTTCAAAGTATGTTTATCATGTTTATCTCTGTCTTAATAGGATGACCTCAGGATTTCGGCAGATTCTTTCCATGGACCATCACACAATGTTAATAAAAGAGAGCTGCTACCGTGTGAAGACTGTGGTAAGTTATGACACAAACATTCTTTGCAATGCAATTATTTTGACCAAGCAAATTTCTTTGCATGTTTTGTCAACATTCGATAACTTTAAACTTAGAACATGTGATAGACTCTCAACACTATATAAGTATATATATATATAATTGCATAGTTACCAATACCATAGAAATTATCTGTAATTTTCTCGTTAGTAGGGTATTATCGGGTTATAACTGAAAAAAACTATGAAATATATAGTTTTAGATTACTTTTGCCTAATTGGAGCCCCATGAAAATAAACAATTTGCAACACATAGCAGGAATTTTCCGCAAATAAGAAAATAAAGATTTACCGCTTTAGTAACTGGAGCGAATTGGCATTCCAGCGCCATTGTTTCAATTTTATTTTTTCAATTCAAATGCCAACAAGAACGCCGTTCGTTTACCTACCATAAAAGAAAATGTCTAATTTTACAGTATTTCAGTACACTGTTCTGCTTCTTCAAATTGTTTCTTATTAATAATAGATATTAATATTCACTTAATATTCACAATAGTATTTGGAAGACAATGTTATCTCTTCGAAAAGTACTTACATACCAACTTAATTTCAAGTTCCAGGAGCCTATATCTGGGTCTAGATGCAAACATTGTGTACTCCACCTTATATCGAAGGTGGGCTCTGAGAAAGGATTTTTGAAGATTTTATGCCGGTGGATGATTGTAAGGTTGTTCCACATTTTTGCTGATGGGAAACCCCATGAGACTCACAGCTTGTACCTAAAGATATCCTTCAGATGCGGCAAAATAACTGGTCGGCGGAAAGTAGTTCATAATCATTTTGTTTTTCCTTATTTCGTTAGCTAATTCAGATTATGATAGTATCGTGTTACCTATTTGCACTCGTAATGTCCCTGTAAAATATTAGTATTCAACTCCATCCAGTCAGACTGAAAGCCAAAGAGGATGGCAGAAAATGAAATCCAAATGCTTGGAACAGATCGCGGCATGCGATAAGGTCGCCCATTGTATGTGTATTACTATTAGACTTAAGTTTATTTTTATTAAGACGGTACCCTGACCAAATAATCGGCATGCGATATGAGCATTTCTATTGGTCTAGCGGCACTGGTGGCGCATGAATTACAGTAGTGAATACGCCCAGATTTTTAGAATAAAATCTTTATAAAATCGAATCTTGGTCTTTTGAAAAAAAAATTACTAACAAAATGCTCGTTATTAAATTGTATATCCATTAGTGTTAATACAAAAAATAATTAATGAACACTTTACGAGGAGATGCATGCTATCAATAATTTAATTATTTCTCATTCTTATGTTTTTTTTGGAAGGAGATTAGTGAAATATATCATCACATCACATCATCAGCCTATTAATGTTCCCACTGCTGGGACACAGGCCTCCTCTCTGTGAGAGGGAATGGGCCGTAATCCACCACGCGGGCCCAGTGCGGGTTGGTGGATGTCACATATCTTTGAATTTTTGGTTCTAGGACATGCCGGTTTCCTCACGATGTTTTCCTTCACCGTTTTTAGAGCAGTGGTGAAGAAATAATTTACAAAGTATAGCGCCTGCTTGGGCTCGAACCCACAACCTACAACTTGACTTGTAAGTCGCGGCCGACCACTGGGCCACCACTACTGTGAAATATATACAACATTTAAAAAAAACGAAATCTTCCATTTTAGAATCAATATTATGTAGAAATTTAATGTATTTTTATTAATTGATATTTCTTTTTAAATAACGAGTAGATAGCTCCTAAAAACAGCACGAAAAACGGCTTGCGCGGCGTTTTGCTCGGAGTACCGCCTTAATGTATTTTATGGTGTACAATAAAGCATATAATAAATAAATAAACTAGGAGTAGTTTAGATATTTTAGCTAGTCACCAAGCCCGTCGTTTGTCAACTGGTCAAAATGAGTAGAAGATAATAAATACCCTGTAAATCTTTATCTTTTCTGTAAAAATCAGTAACGTTTTCGAAAAAAAAAACAATGCAGTGTTTATTTAAAACCTTAGCGGACATGTTGTTCTTTCGTATCAACATTAAGAAAACAAACACTTTAGCATCCTTTCGAACATCAAGTATGTGCAAAAATATTAAGGTAAGTACTTCGAAGTATCCGTTTCGTATGACTAAGTTGATACGTCTCAAGAGAGTACCTCAGACTGATAGCAAACTTGTGAACGAGGTATAAACCTTAACTGCAAATTCAATGGACGTTATTGAACCGATTCTTGGAACAATCTTTTCGTCATTATTAGTTAAAGATTTTTACAAATACTTAATATAAGGCCCTTAGTTATTTGTGAAAATGTGTTTAGCAACTGATTAAAAGATTCTAAATTCTGTAAAGATTTGAATTATATATTGGCCTAGCGTGGTATATCTCACCGACAAATGGGATCATGAGCATGGTTGATCATCATGGCTTAAAGAAATTGGTCATGTCTTAGAAATTATATTTAAGTCACTGTTAAACGTCAAACAAATGGACTGCGAAAAAAACATCACGATATTACTGTTTTGAAATTTGAAAAAAGATGATGGATCCGCAATAAAACGCAAAGGCCTACCTACCTTACGATGTCTAGTCCGTCTGTTCATTTGAATTTGCAACTTTCATAGTTAATCCCTACACCATTTCATAAAGTAAAAATTAATGACGTAAGCTTTTACCCTGTCAGGCTGTGGAGAACGCAACGAGGAGGGGCGTGTGGTTGGAGGTACGGACTCCAGCGTTAACGCATTTCCCTGGCTGGGTCGCCTGATCTATGAGAAGGCCTTCGGTTGTGGTGCTTCGTTAATTAATGACAAATTTGTCATTTCAGCCGCGCACTGTGTAAGAGGGTAAGGCTTTTTGATCTCATTATTATGCTATCTTCCCGATATTTTAAGAGAGCTTTCAACTTTAGGCATACAATTTACAGATTATCTCTGGATGGAAGTATATCTATTTATGTATTGTTATATCTGGCAATGGAAAAAGTGTTTTTTAGGGTGCCGTACCCAAAGGATAAAAACGGGACCCTATTACTAAGACTCCACTGTCCGTCTGTCTGTCACCAGGCTGTATCTCAGGAACAGTGCCGGATTAAACCAGCGCGGGGCCTGTAGCAAATTCTGTCAAGGGGCCCTTGGTTTGCTATCGGTTCTCAAAAGGGTATTAAATAAAACAAAACTGTTACAAATAAACTTTTCTGGATTTATTATGGGCAAATTTAGCGATTACACTTTCAATATCGACTTCTTTAAGCAAGTCATGCTCTATATTCAACAACGTGAGATGATTAAGACGTTCTTGGCCCATAGTGTTCCTTAATTCATTTTTAATTCGTTTCAACGTTGAAAAAGAACGTTCGCCACTGCAGTTAGTGATCATGAGAGATAAGTAAATACGCAAGGCAATTTCTAAATTTGGGAAACACGATTCTAAAGAATTATTTAATAAAAGTTTATAAAATTGCAGTTCCAGAGGCTCCTGTTTCTTGCTGTCAATTACAGTAGCCACATCTGTTTTTAGCAGCTCTGCGAACTGCACTAATTCGCCGCCTAGGCTGTTCTCCAAATCATCTTCGTAAGCACTGACCATCCTTGACGATTTTTCCAAAATCTCTTCTGTTGTAAGAGATTTTATCTGTCGAAATACTTCAAAAACACTAGTAATTTTATGATATGCTTTCATACGTTTAGTTATAGCAGACAGTACGTTATCAATTATGACAATAAACACCTCAAATTCGAAACGTTGTCCAGGTGTTTGATTTTCAACAAAGTCGTCGAGTGTATTAGAGCCGCTGAAATAGTCGTACTTTGTATTTCGCTTGATTCGTCGTGATGTCTGTTGCTTGTATTCTTCACAGTTAGTCAAATCTTTGGCTCTTGCCTCAATATCTGAAAATGTGGATCGCATTGCTTGGACGTAGCCATATAATGATTCATAAAGGGCGTATCCCTTATTAAGGTCTTGATCAGACGATTGTAGCGAAGCACTTGTCGCTTGCAAGCGTTCTAGGATTCCGTTCCAAGTAATTGTCATTATTCCCGTTTCTAACTTATTCATCGTTGAAACTAGTCCATAAGCTTTATTACGGCACTCCGCTTTCTGATCCACGTTATTGAAAATGTCTTCCAATACTTGCTTAATAGTGGTAAAACCACATAAAAGTGCCTTCGTAGCATCAGCTCGGGCTGACCACCTAGTGTCTGATAACCGTTTCAAAATCGGAATTTTCGAAGCGGAATCTTTAAGTGCATTCGTAAGACGACCCCATCGGTAGGTAGAAGCGGAAAAAAATGTATAGAGGTTTTCAATGAAATCGAAGAAAAGTAATGCTTCTGTACAGCAGTCTGCAGCGCACTTAGCAACTAAATTTAATGAATGTGCAAGGCAGGGAATGTATTCTGCGTACTTATTTATTTCCTTAATTCGGGCCTGTAAACCGGTGTATTTCCCACTCATGTTGCTGGCATTATCGTAGCTTTGCCCACGACAATCTTTGATATCAATGCCACTCTCACTCAAGAAATCTAGTAAACTTTGAGCGAGTTGTTCAGCAGTATGACCTTCCATGTCCAAGAACTTAACAAATCTTTCCACTGGTCCAGATGGCAGAACATAGCGTACTGTCAGAGTCAGTTGGTCTACATGCGATATATCTGGAGTAGAATTCAATGAAACTGAGTAGTATTTGCATCTCTTAATTTCGCAAATAATTTGATCCAGTATACTTGATGTAATTATATGAATAAATTCCTCACAAGTTATTTTAGATAAATATGACGTATGTCCCTTTCCCTTATTAGCATGACTTTGAATATGTTGAGCCATAAAAGCGTCAAATTGGGCTATTAATTCTAACAAGCCTAAATAATTTCCATTGTGAGGTGAACCAATAATTTCGTCACTACCCCGAAACGCAAGACCTCGTTCTGCTAAAAACTTTATTACTGCAATGATTCGTTTTAAGAGTAGCCTCCAATACTTTTGCTCAGTCTCAATTTTGCTCACAAGTTGAGAATCAACACGCGTATTCTTGTTTTTGAGGTTTAACAGAGAAATTATGGCTTGTCTATGCGGAGTGCTTTCTTCATGTCTTGTCAACAAATTGTGCGCATTCTTCCAGTCATTTAATCCGTCTTTCGTAAACCGTGGTGAACTATCTGAATTCGTAATCTTACAAACAAAACAGAAAAGTCGTCCTTTGGTTTCCGAATAACACAACCAGTCTCTGACGTGAGTTTTATTCGTTAGTTTATGTTTATAGGTGAAAAATGACTTATGGCAGAATCGTGGTTTATTTTCGTTTTCATAAATTTTCTTTGAAGACAAAAAATCTCCATTCATATTTTGCAGTTCACTGCTTCCTTTTTCAATCCAATAATCTCTATCAAAGTTGCTCGGCCATTCCCCAATATCGTTGGAGTATATTTTACTTTCGTTTTGTTTTTGGACTGAAACTGTAGTGACAATAGAGTCAACTTTTTGATTAGAACACGACGACTCTAGATCGAGAGGACTGGCTGTGCTTATAACTTCTCTTTGGCTAGAACATGATATACCTAAATTAAGAGGAATTGCTGTCTCTTCAACTACAGTATCACTTATAGAAAGTGTAGCTTCATCAGAAACGTTAGTAGTACCACTATGACCACTATCATAATATGTACAATGAGATGCAACATCTGTATTTTCTGATTTACTTTCTATAGATTCAGCAACATCACTCTGAACATTAAAATACTCGGCCAGCTTACGTGTTTTTGATATAACGGCTTCGTTATTTTTTTTCTTTTCATCTTTTGCTTTACGCTTAGCACTTCCAGAAGCGTAGTGCCGACCAGTATCTCTAGATCTGCTGTTCATGTTACCTACGGTTAGAGAAATATATATTTTTAAATTAATTGTTTTTTAAAATGCGTAAATTTGGTATAATAATTTTTAAATATTTTTTCTTGTTTTTATCACTTTCATTGTGATATTTCTTTATTTTACAACATTGATCCTATAATTATTGCGAGGAAGCATAAACTACTTTACTACTTTCTACTAATGATAAGTCATGTCAAGACCTTTTACCAACTTTCATTGATTGATTCAAGTATAAAGCGATCGCCGACGTCCGTCTTTTTGTAGAACAACTAGCGTTGCCGAAATCAATCTAACAAAAAAACGTCTTGTATTAAAAAAATCAACATGTCAAATGCGATTTAATAAAAAAAACATACCTACCTAGTAAAATATCTTACCTTAAGTGAATCTCGTTGTTCTCGTTGATATTTTTGCATTTGCACTTGTACATACAAAAACTCTTCTATTGTGTTTTAAAAAGATAATTGAATGAATTGCACACAGCGCTACGTCAATCACGAAAACAGTACTCGAAGCAATGTCAAGACAACTTTTCTCACAAAAAGTTCACATTTAAAGTGCTTTTATTAGTTTTTTTATATTGAGTCAAAGGAAAGTGTATATCAATTTCTTATTGTTTGATAGTCAATAGAATCCTAATTTATTTGTTCGAGTTACGACTAGCTCGATCGATGACAATATCAGGGAATTCCCCAAATAGTTTTGCAGTGTAGCCAACTTGTGTTTAGTGCAGTGCAAGTAGTACAACACATAACTTGTGTGTGGCTAGCGCTCAATTTAAAAAATGTGGTACAATTTCAAATTATTGTTGTTCATTTTGATACCAACGTTTTTCGTGATAGATATTATACCTAGAGGTGAGGCGGAAATAGCCATGCGCGCAGTTCGGGTCGGCTCGGTTCGCCCGCCAATGGCACCAACCGAGAGGACAAATACTCGCTTTCCTTTTCTTACACATACAAAATACCGACTATTTGTCTTTTTTCGTTTATTTCGTTAAGAAAAAAAATCAAATTACTTGTAGTTTGGTAGTAGTTTTGTAAACAAAACATTTTCTACATATGTCTTGCTGTTGAAGTGGTGTAATTACGAAATACCTATTTGAGCGCGGGGCCCTCCAATTCGCGGGGCCCGTAGCATTTGCTACTCTTGCTACGTGGCTAATCCGGCACTGCTCAGGAACCGTGATTGGTAGACAGTTGAAATTAAAAAAACATAATAAAATAAATATTTAAGTGGGGCTCCCATACAACAAACCTGTGTTATTGCCGTTTTTTGCGATAATGGTACGGAAGCCTTCGTGCGTGAGTCCGACTCGCACTTGGCCGGTTTTTAGTTTTCCTACACCTCCGTTATTCTTTTCTGATTAGTTTAGTTGCAGGATCCAAGACAGTTAAATTCATTCTTCGGGACTTCATCGAGCTTCATTGCCTCCGGGCTTTTCTGGTGGTCGCCACTATTGATTCTGGCTTTCAGGAGTTGCAGTGGTTTTGGAATAGTGCGGTGGGATTGACTAGTTTATCTCAGTTTAATTTAATTACATTCTTGTTTTAAAAACGTGAAACACACAATTTTGACTGGCCTCGTATTTACAAAATTATGATAAACTAGCCCGCGGCTTCGCTTCCGTCAACTGCCTACTCCACCCTCCCTTTTTTTGCATAGAGAAATGCTCATGCATACTGCACTGCTTTCCTTCCTACCTACCCTACATACCTTCCGACCTCATTCTTTCGCAGAGAATCTTAAACACAACCTTTCAGAAAATGACATGCAATGCACAACGCCATCTATCGAATATGGAGTTCAACCCTCCGAGTATCTGAATTGTGTGTGTTGTAATATTTTACTTTTTGAACACTTTAAATTCATCTAACTTTTGATAGAGTGAACCGATTGCGATGAAACAAAAACTAAGTAATACTTCAAGTTACGCACAATTTTTATATATATGAAAGTTATCTACATTGTTTTTGTACATTGTACGTGATGCAAAAATAAACAGACAAACAGACAAAAAATCCGAAAATGCTGGAAATGGGTTCCGTTGGTTTTCCTTTAACACCTTGGCTATTTTTCAGGAAATATTTTTGATGTACAAAAACGACTTTTCTACAGATTTATTATATGTATTGATGATTGATGAGGTATATTTTCTACAACAGCATAATATCAAGCTTATATACCCGAAGGGTTAGTTAAACTAAACGTGTATGCAAAATTTCATCTTAATCGGTGGAGGATAACTGCTTTAAAATTCAGTTGCAATATTTGACCCGAACAAACTTAAATACATAACAAATAAAATTATTGTAAAATAATTTCACTTGGCCTCTTTCCTTTTGAACTGTAGGCACAAATTGAAAGGTTCTTACCATTACCAACTTCTACTACTTTCATTTCAGATTCATGTGGTTCCTGTTCCGAGTGAAATTCGGTGAGCACAACCGTTGCGAAAACACACAATCTGCAGAGACCCGACGCGTAGTGAAGATAATCGCTCATAGCTTCTCGATGACTGACCTTAAAAATGACATCGCGTTGTTGATGCTCAACAAACCTTTGGAATACAACCATGCCATCAGACCTGTGTGTCTGCCGAAGAATGATGGTAAGTGCATATATGGTGAAAGGAATACACTTAAAAAGATTATGAGAAACCAAACGCACAATCCTGGATCCTGGATTCAGGTTCTGGTGTCCTAGAACCAAAAAAATTAAGACATGTGACATCCAACAACCCGCACTGAGGCCGCTTAGTGAATTACGGCCCATTATTACGGACCATGTTTACGGCCCAGCAGCTTTTCAATGTGCTCAACATTATAAGGCTGATGATGATGATGATGAAACGCAGGATGCTGAAGAATTTATCTGAATCATTATCAGAATAAGATGAAGATGAATAACCATACATTAGCCCTAAACAAATTACGTGATGCTACTGGTTTTTGGAATTGTACCTTAAGATAAAAATGAAAATTGGTTGCGTCCATTAGGTCCCTTACCTGTATTAAATATCATAAAGTAAATACCGGCTAATCGTAAGGAACGGGTTCGCGCGAAAAAACAAAGATAATGATCGCTACGGGTTTCAAGTCTTTGCCAGATTCTAATAAATCTGAAGAAACCGGTGTATTTCACGATCGCTGTTTTATTGCAAATAATTTAAGGGACCAAAATCAGTACTTTTTATAGCTTAATACAGCACGTTACATTTTTAAGGCACATTTATTTCCATGAAAAGTTTTCCTCTTTTTACAACTTCTTTTTCGATGACTTTTACGATTTTGCGTCATTGTGGTGTTCAGTTTTATAACATGTAATAATTGAATGACGAGTAAGGGCATAAATAAATTAGACATGATATAAAATGTTGATTGCTATGGGATCGTATTGGACTTTTTGTCTTTATTATTTGCTATAAAAAGTTTTTTTGTTTGGAATCCGTTGGTTTGCATGCCTAAACGCCCACTGCATAAAGCTCAAACGTTAGTGACTGGTAAGAATCAACTATCAATTTGGGTTTGGTTTTTACAGTATCGGATCTGGCCCCGCACCCTGATAAAACTATCATAGTTCGACTGTAAAAAAGAGACAGATGTATACAAGTCATATACATCTGTCCCTTACACACACTCAAAATAACCTTACTCTTAAAGCTTATGGTCCTTTAAACACCAAATGGAAACACGGGGTGTATGCGTGTATGTTTATAGTAATATAAATGTTCATTATGTTGTTGATTTGGCCTGCAGTGGGCCAAAACAGGCTCATAGGAATAATTAAAAATAAAACTTTATTTAAGAAGGGTGTTCCCGTCTACTTTCTAGATTCTTTTGATACTTGTAAATCGTGTATAATGTTCAGGTTATGTTTTTTTTTCTATTTCTGACTTTCAGATAGCGTCTACACGGGCACAACAGCGTTAGTAGCTGGGTGGGGAGCAATGAACGAGACGGGCAAGTGGTCGTGCACCGTGTTGGAGGCCGAGCTGCCAGTGTTGAGCAACGAGGCCTGTCGCAACACCAACTACAATGCCTCGAAGATCAAGGAGGTCATGATGTGTGCCGGATTCCCGGAGACGGCGCATAAGGACGCCTGCACTGTGAGTTTGAGATGATGAAGATTTTTGTAATTGACTAGTGACCCGCCTCGGCTTTACTTGAGCCATAATAATTTATAGCCTACATCTATCAATTTTTTTTGTTAGCCTACATTGTCCCACTGGGCTGGGCAAAGGCCTCCACCACATCTTTCCAGCCAACTTAGTCTCCTGTCTTCTTCGGCCAATACGGTAGGAAAAAGTGCAGATCGTCACGCCAGCGTTTTTAGGCTTGCCTCGTTCCGACGTCCTTCTTCAGGTACCCACTGCGTGGCGATCCTGGACAACTGTCCCCCTGCATCCTGCAAATGTGACCAGCCCAATCCCACTTTAGCTTCGCAGACTTCTCTCCAACATCAGCGAAGCCTCTCTTGAGTGTATAATTATGTTGCAGATCCGGTCGGTCGCCTTTGATTCGTCGATTCGTCTTTCATG
Source organism: Orthosia gothica (assembly GCA_949775005.1). Lineage (NCBI taxonomy): Eukaryota > Metazoa > Arthropoda > Insecta > Lepidoptera > Noctuidae > Orthosia > Orthosia gothica. The sequence goes on from OX459037.1 coordinate 26,364,771, forward strand.
TAATTTGTAGATGCTACGCTCCATCGCTCTTGACCTCGCTGATATAGTGGTGATCAAGTTCGCATTTGATCACCACTATCTCATCTGATGGCAAGTGATGATGTCTGATCTGGTCGACGATGGAGCACGCTTGCCTATAACTAAACTATTCACTCTTGATTTAAAAACCTCCAGGCTGCTGTCAGAAAACATAGACTCCGGCAGGGAATTCCATTTTGCAAGTTTGATGACCTCTGTCTTCTAAGAATGTGATCCTATTGTTAACTGCTATTACATGTTAGTGATTCGTCTCACACATTAGCTCTGGTTCCATTTGTGTCAATATCTAGCAGTTGATTATGTCCTTTAGGTATCTTAAAATGAATCTTATCATCATTTTGTTTTAAATGACGATAATTTTGAAACAATAATTACCTACTATGATAATATCTAATTCGATACTATTTGGCATTTTACAGGGAGACAGTGGAGGTCCTTTGGTTGCAGAAAATGATGAGCACATGTATGATCTAATAGGTTAGTATTATTCATTGCTTTACATTGTTAGTACTTTGATTACCTACCCGAAAAAAAAAAAAACACTCGTTCACTCGCTCCCGTTCGACAAAACTCGAATGTAATCCACAGGTATTGTTTTAGATTTTAGAGAAGTGTTTTCAATCCTAAAACTAGCTCGTGGCTAAATAATAGCAGCCGCACGGGTCGATCATCAAGGTTAAGCAACGCTTGACTAGGTCAGTCTGTGGATGGGTGACCATTTCAACGTACGGAGTTTCCTCCGAGCCTCGGAAAGCACGTTAAGCTGTTGGTCCCGGCTGTCATTTGAAGAACTTTGACAGTCGTTACGGGTAGTCAGCAGCCTTAGATCTGACACCAGTCTAGCCAAGAGGTATAGTGTTACCCAGTTACTGGGTTGAGGAGGTCAGACAGGCAGTCGCTCCATGTAAAACACTGGTAATCAGCTGAATCCGGTTAGACTGGAGGCCGACCCTAATATAGTTGGAAAAAAGGCAAGGCAGATAGATAGTTTTTCAATCCTAAAACTAGTATATTTAATAAGCAATATTTCACCGTCCCCGAAAATAATAATCGATGTATTATAATTTTCAGGAGTAGTATCATGGGGATATGGATGTGCAAGGAAAGGCTATCCAGGAGTATACACAAGAGTTACAAAATACTTAGACTGGATCAGAGACAACACCCGAGAAGGATGCTACTGCAAATATTAAAATAATTTAAAGCTTTTAGTCATAAAAACATATTTAATTGTATGTTGCATAAATAAGAATCGAAAAACCCAGATTTTGATTCAACATTTTTGAAGATAATGTGATTTTTTGTATAGATTCGGGAGTCGAACCCGTGATAGAGCACAAAGCTGCTTTACCATTGTGCCATGTGAGTCGTCTTATTTTGTATAATCATACTACAGAGTTATGTCAATTTGACTAAATAAAATTATAGATAATGAAATACAAGACGAACACAAAATGAGTATGTTCTGTGATTTTATGGCCAGGATAATTTAGTAGCAATATATTTCAAAGTAGTTAGTTATGTGGCAAAAGAAATCGCGAATCTTGGTCAAGAGGAAAAAGCACTGCATACGAAATTGCGTAATTCCGGGTAGCACTATACAAAGTAATGACTTCTTCTTAACCTTCACTATAAGTCACTGTCAACAACTGTGACAGAGAAATGCAATACATTTTATATTTTAGTAACATGCCGTTTCATTAATGATTTTCCTTCTCCTAAGCTTTAATTGTTGGACTGCATTCTGCATATGCATTTTGAGGACTTGATGGACGCCACTGATGCCGCTATAAACGTGGCCACGTACTGGCCCAAACTGTGTAAAGGTTAAATCACCATCGATTCAAAAAGAAAAAGAAGCATTAATTGTGAAGGTTAAGAAACCATTACGGTTGTAAATTAGCTTCATTCACCTCATCAAATATTCGTTTATGATTATTACTATGAGAATGGTTGTTTGAATACTTAATTATTACTTTGTTGTGCTGGCAACGGTTCTTTATTGACTCAGTTTTTAGGGTTCCGTACCCAAAGGGTAAAAACGGGACCCTATTACTGAGACTCCGCGGTCCGTCTGTCTGTCTGTCTGTCTGTCTGTCTGTCTGTCTGTCACCAGGCTGTATCTCATGAACCGTGATAGCTAAACAGTTGAAATTTTCACAGATGATGTATTTATGTTGCCGCTATAACAACAAATACTAATAACAGAATAAAATAAGTATTTGAGTGGGGCTCTCATACAACAAACGTGATAATAATGACGTTTTTTGCGTTAATGGTACGGAACCCTTCGTGCGCGAGTCCGAATCGCACATGGCCAGTTTTTTTGTTTTTTTTTGTCAGAGGTGTGGTTATGTCGTCATGACATCATCTTTTAGTACAATGTGTGTGCGCAAGTAACGGTTTCTTCATCTTCTTAGCTGTATTGATACAATGTTTATAGAGGGAAGTGTTATAACAATATTGGATTAAGATATCGATAAAGAAAAGAAAGATCTGTCATTTCAAAAATGTTGTTAGCTTTCAAATCAGTTTAAAAAACTTTTCAAATTGCTGGGTTAAGGTTCTTGATGTGAAGGCGCATATTATATAGCACCTTTTAAATTTGCAAAAGTTTCCCTATATTAATTCTCTATACCTATACCTATGACGTAGATTGTTAGGTATATACTGAATAGTACAAGTTCAAGTTTATTGCGCTGGTTCGATGGAGTGCAACGTCCCCATTCCTGTCTACAGCATCCCGTTGTAGGATCTGCACGTCTAGCCTGGTTTTACGAATACCTGTGCGGAATACAAATTAGAAATATTTCAAGAATTAAAAGGTTAATTTCTCCAATATGTGGAAGATTGTAATAGTGATAATAATCTGTGTGTGCACGACGTATGTGGTAAGTCTAAAACAACAATTTTTGTAATACTAGGTCAGCATAACAACAACAAAAAATAATGTACAAAGCCTGATAGTGCTTACGATTTCGGGGCATATAAATAGTAACAAGTTCACTGTTTTTTTTTAATAAAATATTAAATGTAACGAATTAAAGTAATGATTACAAACAGTTATGTTATACATAAAATTATTCAAGGTGGGAGCAGATAATGACACTGAACCTACACCGGAACCAACTCCTGATGACGAAGATTTCGGACGAAAGTGCAACTGTCGTAAGTAATGATCCTACTTATATTATAACTGTAAAAGTCAGTATGTTTGGAGGCGTGTGAATTTGGATATTTGGTAATCAATCACACCTCAACCGCTTAACGGATTTGGTTGTTGCTTGGCACGCAGGTAGACCAAGACTCTTGGACACTTTTCATATTGTTATACGTTTCCGTTAGCTAATTTCCGAATTTCACGCGGGCATAAACATTTAGATAATTATATTAAAACAATGTCAGCATTAACACCTTCTGTCTTTCGTCTCTGCCTCGAGGATATTCTCAACTAAACACCGCTGACTTAGGATATGATTTGCTTAATGCAATTGCTTTATGGATGTAGGTACAAAAAATATTACAGCTACATTTTTCTAAATTTTGACGAGTTTTTGAGTCACAAGACTGAGTCAGGTATTATAAATAAATTTGCCTTGTTTTGAGAATTATAAATCGCTTCAGATAAGTGAACTTAAACAGTCTTATTACAAAAAACTCAATAAACCTTGGTTTAAACCTGGCCTATCAAGTCCAGGCTTATTTGCAAAACCATGGTCTAAATTTGTCCGTATTACAAAACTTAAAAAAACCCTGGTCTTCTTAGTACCGTCATTTGAAACATTGTCAATATATAAACCACAGAATAAAACAAATATCATTCGTTCACCATAATATCGTACAATTGCAACGTTCCGTATGCCCAGAAAAGAAAACTTTTTGATAATACGATAAGGATTAAATGATGTTTAGGAGTGTTAAAATATTGACACTTTGTTATTTTGCATGTATATAAACATTAGTTATTTTATCGATTGCAGTTTTGTTTAGGTTTAAGCACATTACTTAAATTCGTATTAATTACTAATAAAAAAATAACATCTACGTACGTGTAACGAAACGTAACATTCTCACGCGTTACATGAAACCATAACAATAAACAAAACCATCGCTCGTTGAACAAAGTTCATTAGGCTTTGGATTTTTATTTTAAGTTCTCCAAGTCTCTACTATAACAATTGCATATTTGTTCATAATGTGTTAATATATTAAGTGTTGTGATGGACCAACAAAAAAAAACATCTGATAATTGGAGTACCGAGGAAAAAGTAATATCCTCAATATCAATTAAATCCACCATGTTAATATCCATTTTCGGGTAAAAACAACACAAAACAATGAAAAAGATTCTATAACCTAAAAGAAAAACTTTGACAGATACGACTTAGACCACCGTTAAACTAGGGGCCGCCGAGGTTTAGCGTTAGACCATGATATGGTCCATGGTTTATCGCTAAACCATTATTTGTAATATCATTTTTATTTAAACCGTGGTTTATAGAGATTTAAACCTGGGTTTTTAGTTAAACCTCTTTTTGTAATAAGACTGAAAAAGTTTAATAATCAGACTAAAACATTAATTAGGTGTCTCCAAATCCCAAACAGGATTAAAATCTGCAAAAGCATGTGCCATAAAATGCCAATTAATCCTATAACGAACCAATAATAGTATTTTAAACCGACTTTTCAAAAAGGGGGAGGTGTTATGCTGGACTGTAAGTATTTTTGCTTGTGTTTGTCGAATTGATCCCATTTAAATTTGATGAAGATCTGATGAAGAACTTCGTAGGTATACTACAGAACTCTTCAATTTCGACGGCAAATTTCTCAGGATTGTTGCAATCGCAAGTCTGTTCGTTGAACACCATTTCATAACATAACATCACGCCGGTATGCTCTAAAGGGGTACGCAAATGTGTTTAACCATGCTTAACTAATTTTACTGGTTATATTCAAGTTTCATGTTATTCGGGTAATCTTTTTTGGCATATCTTTGGGCATTATTGGTACCTTACTATAGAACTGCCAATACCAATGCAACTTCAACGTATCTAAAAAGTTAAAAACATTTTTACAAAAATACAACTGACTTCGAAATAAAAAACTACCTATAAAATGCATAAAAAACTTCATTTTCGGAAGTCGGTGTAAAAACGAAAACATAAATACCGAGTTCACTTTATAGTATTTTTATTTAAAAATCTGTTGTATTTTTTTTAAAGAAATTTTTCTATTCCGATTTTACCGTATATACTTACTACGGTTACTCCTGCAGGTTGTGGGGAACGAAACGAAGCTTCCCGAATAGTTGGTGGTGTGGAGACGGCAGCGAACGAGTTCCCCTGGGTTGCTCGACTGTCGTACCACAACAAGTTCTACTGCGGCGGCTCCCTCATCAACGACCGATATGTGCTCACTGCTGCGCATTGTGTTAAACCGTATGTAGAACGTGTTAGAAGAATTCATTCTTTCTTTTTTAATCCCTCTCCCTGTAACCTTAATTTCTTTGATGACAATAAGAATGTGAGAAATTCCATCAAAATTAATTCACATAATTAGGTTATTAATGGTTCTTTACTTTATTTTTGTGTAGAAATTGATCAAGGAAAGATGCCAACACTTGGAGTTTGTTCTAATCCCAGCTCATAAATCACTTCCATCTTCATCCCTCAACTTCCTTGAATAAAACACTGAGTGATTCATGATTACTCCTTGTATAAATATCTGATTATTTGATATTTATTTACCAGCTATTTACGATTTCCAGGTTCATGTGGTTCATGATCAAAGTAACCCTGGGTGAACACAACCGGTGCAACACCACGCACCGACCGGTAACCCGCTTCGTTATCCAGCTAGTCGCCCATAACTTCACCTTCACCAATTTTAAAGACGATATCGCTATTCTGAAGCTGAACAAGCCAGTGCGTGTTACAGACAGCGTGAAGCCGGTCTGTTTGCCGAAAAATGATGGTAGTATAAGTATTCCGTTTGTTTATTTTTATACACATTTATAAATATTTTTTAAATTAAAAACCTGAAAAACATTTAGAAATATAAAAAATAATGGCCCACCGGTATGTATAGGATCCAAGCACACGTCAAGGATACATTGTTTTATTTCTGAGTTCCAATGCATACCTTCCGGTTTCGTCATCAGGTACCATTTTCATCAGTACCATTTATTGATAAGTAGGTACCTATTTGCTTCATTATAGTCGGTTAACTGTTCGAGTTATCTTATACTCGGTGACATATTTATCTTTAAGGAGTTCCAGTGGCCATTTGTAATCTTCATCATCAGTTCCACTTCACCAAATGATACTTTCTAGTGCAAATGATGCGTTTCTCGTTAGTGCAAATGATTGGATTGTTGATGAAAATACCAAAATCGCAATAAGTATGCCTATAATATTTGTGGAGTTCCCTCGATTTTCATGGAATCTCATCATCAGATTCTGACTTGGTGACAATGAGACAATATCGGGAGTATACCCTTTCAACACATAGAGAATTTGCAAAATTGGTTTACAATTGATGGAAAAATCGGTGAAAATACACAAAAAAAAAACACTTTCATCGGTCAAAAATAATGACAGTTGCTTATCTATTTTGTCAATTTTTCAATCGCTATCGCAACTTCTTCGATGATAGAAAGTCATTTATCCAGAGCCTCTGCTTAAGCTCGCCGGAATCTACTACATCAGGAAAACAGGAATGGTCCTTGAGCAATGTCCAACAATGGGAGTCTTTAGTTTGATTGGTAATGGTGATTTAGTTGTTGCTCTTACAGTGCCTAAAACAATTATCAGTAGCAGCGTAAGAGCAGTGTTTGTGTACCGCTTTTAGTCATAAGGTATACCCAATCAGTGTGCATTGCAAGGATTTGTGACTTCTAAGTATCACTTATTTGATTAGGATTGTCGACGTTTAATTTGTTAATTGTATTCTATTTAGTCATCTCATGAGATCTAAGAATAACAAGTCCATGTAGTTTAATTTAATATTTTATATGAAAGAGCTAAAAAAATCATCATTCAGCACGAATAGATGTTGATTTTGTTTGAATAGCAGGCCTTCTGAAGACTGGCTTCTGAAGCACTGCTACAATTATATCATAATTCAATTATTTTGTAGACAAGGCATACACTGGAGTCAAGGCTATAGCAACTGGTTGGGGCACGATAGCCGAGGGCAAGAACCACTCTTGCTATCTCCAGGAGGTGGAACTGCCAATCTTGAGCAATGAGGCGTGCAAAAAGGCCAAGTATACTCCGAATATGATTGGTGAAGGTATGCTGTGCGCCGGTTATCCTGATAAAGGGAACAAGGATACTTGTCAGGTAGGTTATATTGCAGGACACAAGGCAATGCGCGGTGATGACAGGTGGAGTAAGGCAGTGACTGAGAAGTGTCGACTAAGAGAAGAAATGTTGGCCGTCCGACAGCGAGATGGGAAGACGATATTCCTGATATCGCGGGTTGAATCTGGATAATGGTGGCACAGGAGCCTAGGGATTGGCCCATTCGTTTGGTTGGAAGAAAAGAGATGCCTATACCCAGCAGTGGGCGAAGTCAGGTGCGGATGATGACGGTGATGATGGGTTATGGTGTACAATAAATTAAAATCTATTCTATTCTATGATGGGTCACATTCAAAGTGAAGAGCCAGACTTAAACCTTCAATATGGATCAATTGTTTAATTGGCTGTCACATTGTACATTGTTTTTGAAACATGGATTTGATAAGATGATTCCAAGGATTGAGAATTCTAATGCTCTCTTTTTTTTCGTCTTACAGGGTGACAGTGGTGGTCCTCTTTCAGCTGAAAGGGGTGACAAACGACACGAGCAATTAGGTCTGTATTTTTTATTATACATAGACTCGCGCTCGATCACTATCTCACCTGATATTATTCGATGATGTGGTCGACGGTGAAGCAAGCTTGCCTAGTAGTAACCTATTCACTCTTGATTTAAAGACCACTTTTTATTTTTCTTGGAGAAATGCTCATGCATACTGCGCTACCTCTTCTGTTTTTTTTTTGGAATAAAGCGCAGTTATGTGGGACTCCAACCCACTAAAACGCCACGGTATCCTCCTGTGCCGCTTATGGCGAGAACACGGGCACGCAGTGTGTGCTAAACACTCACTGCGACCCCGCCGCGGATGTCCGTCACCTGACCCTCCTCTGGCGGGTACCCCCCATCACCAGCGCACCAGAAAACATTGCACGCCGTGACCACACCAGGGACCAAACCAGCACATGGGCGCCAGAAGACCCCGTGTATGGCACCCTTGGTCCCCCTGTGACGGGTCAGGTCAGTGGCTCCGCCACCTACCACTTTTCGGCTGCAAGGGATTGCCTTACCTGCTCACCCTACCTGTAAACCCGTTTTTGAGTTTTAGCGAGACTATAATAGCAATTGATTTTTAATATACATTTCAGGAGTGGTGTCCTGGGGCATCGGTTGTGGTCGTCCTGGCTACCCAGGGGTTTATACCCGGGTCACCAAGTACCTGGACTGGATACAGCAAAATGCTGACACTGGATGCTTTTGTATTGACTGACTTAAGTATAATGTTTTTCTTTGTACTTCATAATAATATATGACAATACTCTGTCTAGTATTTATTTCTAATTTATTTAATTGCAAATTATATTTTGTTTATAAAAAAATGATTTAGTGCTTAATTTATTTATTTTCATATACTGGAACAAAAACTAAAAAAAACCACAGCGGGTGGCCATGCCGTATTCCACGATATCTGGCAACCTGGTTTAATATTTATCATTTCGTAAAAAGTCTTCGTACATCATTATCGTGAAAGCAACTCTTATAAGCAGTATTATGGCAGCTTCTGCTAGTTATTCATTTGATTACTAGTTCGAATGGGGCGCAAAATCAATTCCGACCAAAAGGCAATTTAGATCGGTTTCAATTTAACCGCGATAAAAAAAAAACACATCAATCAATCCCTGAAATAGTTAAGCAGAGGTGTACTTATAATTACGCCTATATTTTTAGCCACTTTGTTATAGGCGTCGAGCCTATTGCCATCTGTCAGATAACACATTTATAAAAATAAACCAACGAAATTTATGATCGAAATAATTTGTAATTACTTTACTGTAGTGACCATTTTTGAACTTCTTATGCCCATTGAAACTTATTCCATTCACGTAAATTAATATTTCGTTTTTTATTGCCCAAATAAGTAGTTCAATAATAATCAATACGAACCATTTAAAATAAGGTTCGTGACTCATTTTATGCAATAAACTAAAATAAAATAATAATATCTGAATGAGGTAAGACAAGTGAGGTATTTATCATGGCTCGACTTTAATTACGTTATTTATAAATGCTATCAAAACCATTTATATAAATATACGTAAAACTTAACCTTACTTAAGAGATTCTTAGGTAATCAGGTGTTTTGGTCACCGAGGGCCAACTTAAGCTTAACAAAACTTAATCTAAGTACAAAATTAAAATCTCTAAATTAAAACGATAAAGAACACTTTTTTGCCGTTATTCTAATAATCACTTTGATACAAACGAAAAAAAATACTATATTTTAACAAAATATTTTTCTTCACATTTTCGGTGGGTATTATTAGGAGTATAGATTTTTTTTATGAAGTATAAACTTAAAAAAGGGTAGCTTACTTAACTGCAAATAAAAAAACCAAAGCTGAATATACTCTTAATCATAAGTAAGTCATAAGTAATTTATTTCGGAACAACATAAAATTGTGTAGAAATTTTGTAAAAAAATAACATTAAGTAGGTACCATTAAAACATTACAATTGTTGAAAGAATATTAAAAATAAAAAATAAAACATGTCAAAAAAAAAAGCAAATAGTAAGCCACATATTACATTACAAATTCATAACAATATTAAACCACATTTCATTTAAAAAAATATTAATACACTTAGTTATTAAACAAAAGGAATAACAAAACATAATAATCAAATTATTATAAAAATATCAATTGCATTACATCAAATTTTCTATGATATAATAATAAAATATGAATACAAAAGCAAAAATAATTTTTCAGGATATAAAGAAAAATATGATAAAAAGATCAATAACAAGTCATATAATTTTCTGTGAATAATCAATAATAGAAATAGAATGTCAAATATTAATAAAAATAAACAAATTGTTATAAAAAGGTCAGTAATATCTCATCTAATAGTAGGTATTATACAAAAGTAGAATGTTAAAGATAAAAATTAAAATTATTACTGGCAGATCAATAATATGCCATTTAATAATCGATGAGTAATACAATAACAAAATAAAAATAGATTGTCACAAAAAGGTCAATAGTGATGTATAAAAGATTCAAAATAATAATAACCAACTTTATTTAAAATCAACTCCAATCTAGTACAATAATAATTATTACGTTGTTGTTTATCATCTTGGTCAGGGATGGCGAACCTTTATAAGAAAACGTGCCATTTTTTTATGTGACGTTATATTGCCACCAAAGAATTTTGACTTTGTTTTAATTGACAAAAATTCAAACTCTAAATGCTATGAATTAATCAATTATTTATTTGCACCCAGAAATTCTTACAGCAGTCCTAATATTTATTTACAGTTTTATGTTGTATGTATGATAGGAGCCTTTTTGGTCTCGCACAGGATTTTTATTTTATTATTGTTTAATTATTTGCTTCTTTCTCGTGTCTCCTGTGCGGGTCACAAATAAATATTTTTCTTTCATTCTTTTCTTTTTTGTATTTAAATAAAAGTAGGAGTTGGTATCATTTCTGCTGTTGCAAATTACCTAGGTCCTAGATGCTAAGTAACCTCATTTTAGCGTGCCCAAAACATTTTGTCGTGTGTCACCACAGGCACGCGTGCCATAGGTTCGCCATCCCTGATCTAGGTACTCATCGATACTGTAATAGTCCTTCCTCAATAAATATGTCTTCAATTTATTTTTAAATAAGTTTGCGCTATTTATGGCTTTTAAATTTCACTGCGGTCACCGCCGCACGCGCTGCCTCGTTGCCCAGCTTGTAATGAGTACCATCACCTGTCCTAATTATCCTATTCACTACCTGTAAATATACAAAAAAAAACTATGAAACAATGTGACGCTATCAAAATAGCAACATACGAACTACGTTACACGCAATCTAGTTATCTACGCGACTAACTGTGCAACAGCTCGACTACAACACCAGACACTATCTGGTGTGGCCAACACAACTGTCTAGCTAATACTCGTACATCCTCCTCTTTCAATGGAGGATAAAGATCTTTACATCTTGGTCCTTATACCTGTATAATAAATACCTACATGACTAACTATTTCTTGTTGTAGCTCTTACCACTTCAAGTGAAGCAGTTATCAAGTCAGAAGCCAGTCCAATCCTCTCGAAGAACCGGATGAAACTCGTAGACTGGTTGAAGTGCATGGTCAGTTCGGCTGCCTTGTAGTCCCAGGGGTATGCGTGGTGGTAGTTGTGTCAGCCCTCGCCCAAACTAATCATTGACACGAATCATGATTCTACTGGCTGCAGGTTTTTGCAAAGTCATAACTAATATAGTGAATTAACAAACAATTGACGCTATAATTTTTGATCGAGTTAAATTCACCAACTCAGACATACTTACTGGTGGGTCGCGGTTAAATTTGAAAGAGAGTTACCGCGGCTGTGGCACAAGCAACTGAAGGAACACGAGTTTGAATTATTAATTTCCTCTGTTAAAACATGCGACCTTATATGCTAGGAGACGTTAACATAGACCCTAAAACATACGATAACAACCGAGAATACCACGTTAGTAGCATGTCCGAATGTGGTCGAACAAGCGAGATATCTGACAACTCAAGAATTGAAACACGCGGAAATAACAATACACGGAGCTGTATCGATCAAACCCCGATTGGGTTCCCGCACTGTCGAGGTGGGGGCCTCAGTAGCCGTGGCTTAGTCACCCACGGTGAAGCGAAGAGGAACACGAGGAGTGGCCGCTAGACAAGGTTTTTGCCGATTTAGCCGACGACGTAGCGGCCAACTAGTAGGTTGCGGTGCCGCGGTTGGAGGCTGCGGCGGCAGAGGAGTGCCGGTATTGCGGTGCGCCGCTCTCCCTACCTTCCGCGGCCTGAACGTGGTCACCACCGTTTGGTGGCGGACGTGGTAGGGCTGCAGGAGAGGAGTGTCGGTACAGCTTTGGCCGCTCTCCCTATCCCCTGCGGCCGAAAACTGGTAGGTGGCGGGGCCATTGACCTTGACCCCTCACAGGGGGACCAATGGTGCCATACACAGGGTCGTCTGGCGCCCATGTGCTGGTTTGGTCCCTGGGGTGGTCACGGCGTACATTGTGTACTGGTGCGCCGGTGATGGGGGTTACTCCCCAGAGGAGGGTCCGGTGACGAACAGCCGCGGCGGGTTTGCAGTGAGTGCTAACGCGTGCCCGTGTGCCGGATGACACGAGGCACGAGGTTGGAGGCGTGGAGTTTTAGTGCCTGGAGTCCTACATAACTGCCGTATCTTCCGTATGCATGAGCAATTCTAAAACAAAAAAAAAGGTTTTCTTTGTGCATGTAAGTTTATATGTTTGTTAATGCACCCACAGTATAGGAGAAATTCCTAGTGTGGGGAAAAGTAAAAAGAAAAAGTTAAATAAATAGAGTTTATTATTATTTAAAAATTTTTTCTAGGTTAAGTTAGTTACTAGTTAGTTTTAACAATAAAATCTGTAAAAAAAATAAAAACTAGGATCTTTTTATTAACAATCGTATCTGTTTCTTAAATTCCAACACACTCATACTAGGTTAGGACTCTTGTTCGGTACAATATTTGCAACCGAACAGCTCAGCACTATTGACTGCGTGCATTTCCATAAATGCATATATGGTAACTAGCGTTAATTAGTGTGTTTTCGGATACCAATCGCGTAAATTTTCATCAAGTTCATTGGGGGTCGGTAAAACGCGACAAGAGTCAATCCCTAAAGATTTAGATATCGATGCATTGAATAATCATTTCACAGCTTCGTCCAATTTCGATAGGACAGTAAAATTGAATACGTTGGATTATCTTTCATCTCTTCCGACTCCCAGATATGCTCCATTTGTTTTTAGTCAATTCACCGCATGTGATGTTAAGAAGAGCATACCATCAATTACTTCCAATGCAGTAGGAAGTGACTGTATCAGCCGTAAAATGTTACTCCCGGTGCTGGACGTTATCCTTCCTGTCATTTGCCATATCCTTAACTTTTCTGCGTCTAGCGGTGTCTTTCCATTCTCATGGAAAGATGCACAGATAATTCCTTTACCAAAAAAGTCCAATCCCACATCCTTTTCTGAATACCGTCCAATATCTGTCTTACCATTCCTTTCCAAAGTCCTAGAACGGTTAATCCATAATCAAATAAGCACTTTCCTATCCAAAAATAATCTCATCAATCCCTTCCAGTCTGGCTTCCGTCCTGGTCACAGCACCTCCACAGCTCTTTTCAACATTACGGATGATATTCGGTCAGCCATGGAAAGCAATAATCTGACGGTCTTGGCATTGCTCGATTTCAGTAATGCTTTTAATACTGTTGATTTCGATGTTTTGCTTGGCATTCTATGCTCTCTTAATATATCTCCATCGGTGGTTGACTGGTTTCATAGTTACCTGTTCGGGCGCCGGCAACGTATTAACATCGGAGAGAAGTTGTCATCCTGGTGTAGTACTTCTGCCGGGGTACCACAGGGTGGCGTTTTATCCCCTTTACTCTTCGCAGTTTTTATAAACCCAATCTCCAATGAACTAATTTCTGCCTACCATCTTTATGCAGACGATCTGCAATTATACTCGCGAGCTCCTCTCGGAAGGCTGTCTGAGGCTATAGCTACCATCAATCTTGATCTGGCTCGCATTTGCGATTGGAGTAGGAGGTATGGGCTTATGGTCAACACTGTAAAGACGCAGGTAATTGTAGTGGGCAGTTCTAGAATGGTTTCTAGGATCGACTGGACGTGTCTTCCCCAAGTTATGTTTGACAATTCAGTTATTCCCTTCAGTGAGAAAGTTAGAAACTTGGGGATTTTCATCGACAAGGACTTCTCTTGGACTGCTCAACTGCAAGAAGTCAGCCGTAAGTTGTTCCGTTGATGCCAGCTATCTTGACCTTACTCAAGAACAACTCGATAAACTTGAGCGGCTTCTAAATGTTTGTATACGGTTCATATTTGGTTTGCGCAAATATGACCATGTTTCAGAATTTCGTGTAAAGCTCAAGTGGTTGCCAATTCGCCTTCGCCGGAATGCTTACATTCTTTCTCTTTTGTTTAATGTGCTCTTTACTCCTTCTACCCCTCTTTACCTCAAAGATCGTTTCCAGTTTATCTGCGATTCCCACACGAAATCTCTAAGGTCATATAACTTGCGACTTAGAATGCCAATGCATTCCACAACTTTCATGGATAAATCCTTTACTGTCCAGGCTGCTCGTCTGTGGAATGCATTGCCTAACCCAATTAAACGTGCTCAGTCGTTGCCTGTATTTAAAAAACTCATCAAAGAATATCCTATCGCTGTGATTGTGCTCTTTTTTTTTAGACATAATGTGCTATGAATATCGTACATCATTTATTTTCATTGCTTATATATTTGTATGTATGTATTTATGTATCTATTATTTAGCATATGTATTTATTTGTTTCTAGAAAGTATTATTGTATCTACATTATGTTCATTGTTGGTATTGTCGCACCAATGACAACCCCATGTGATGTCCAGGTAATCTCTGTCCATTCCAGGTTGCCTGGTAGAGATCGCGGTATGCGATAAGGCCGCCCATTGTATGTTTTTAGTATTAAGTTTTTTTTTCTTGTTTATTATGGTGTACAATAAAGTGTATATAAATAAATAAATAAAGGCACACTACCAATATGAAGAAATAACAAGATTTCTGAGATACTGTCACTAATGCACTAACCATTATATTTTATTATGATAAGACACATTCGAATATCTTTACATTAATACAATTTTATAACATAAAATAACATATCTGCACTCACCAATGCAAGCAGAGGTGTATAGCGCACCCTTAACTCACCAACCAAGTTCAAGTGTCAAGCAATATGATACCACTACATGTTGTCCAGAGATTGAACCCTAGACCCGATGTCCAACAGGTGCAGTAGCAATAGGGAACTATCCGCAAAGCTGAGCTCAGATGGCGCCACTGAAAACAAAGGATAACCACAGAACATATATACCCTAAGCCGGGAGGTTAACAAACTATACCAAAGAGTATGTAACACTACGTTTTTTTTTTATACTGTCAAAGTCAAGCGGCAATATTTCGCAGTTTAAGCATACAAAATATAAAACTAATAGCATGTGCTAATAGTGAAAGAAAAATGGAGCTAACTAATAATTGAGGAAATCAGACCATACTGTACCTGAAAACCCGACTTCAAGAGCGCGGTGCATCAGTAAAAGGAAAAAGAAAACGGATTTAGTTGAAAGGTACGAATATGAATGCGAACATTGGAAATCTTGTGTAACTTGCAGATATTATATCAATTTAATATGTAATGAGATCAATGTACTTCCAATTAATATTCTAAACAATACTTCCAGGTGGATTTTATATGACTTACATAATTACTTTGCAGTGGAACCGTTTTGCACACGGTTACATTTTGATGGTGGACAGCAGTCCAATGCACTATTAATTGCCAAAAGCCTTACCATAGACCTAAACGCTGACTTCCTTACCACCCTTAATCATTTCGAATAAATATATATATTCTTTTAAGAAGGTGATTTGTAAAAGCAGATATTAAATATCTTTGTTTTGATAGTTCTTACTCTAAAATTAGAAATCTTGTCATTGAATCATAAATAAGTTTATTGGCAATTGATATTATTACATTTCATTTACATCTACTGTCTTCATTCTTTCAGGTTTGATCTAAACATAGAAAAAGGACTGAAAATGTATCTGCGTATCTGCTGCACGTTAGAATGGCATTTGCAGCTAATGCTTGTTATTATGTTTTATTGCACCACCCGGTCTAAGGCCTCCATGAAAATATCAGTACCTATTTTTACAACAACAAAATAGATATTATTATTTTTATGTGTCACCTGGATGAAAACTGAAATTAACATCTAGAATACACATAAAATTTGTTTTGAGTGGTGTTATTTTCCATTGTCAATATTGTCATAACATAGGATCACACCTATTTTCAAGAAGGGTCAAGGGCTAGATAGTTGTGTATAAAATAAGTACCTACATTTACCTAAATTTCAGTGCTGTGCTATTAAAATGTACCTACTGTGTGTTACTTAATTATAACAAGAAATAAATGAAAATTCCTTGTACTTGTATGTTATTTATTTTTCTTATGATTGATTACTAATACAATTCATATACAATGTTGTCTGCCAATATCATCGGAGAAATCCTGGTCAACCTGAGTAATGTGTCAAAACCGTTAAAAATAGACCAACTGTTAAAGTAAGTAACCGGTGAAACTTATTATTTCTGAGAGTAGGTACTGAATCTATATTATTGTCCAAGTATCAAATTAAGTTAAAAAGAAATATATTTCTTTATTTACAATATTTCACATCAATTAACAAGAGTTTTAGAAGGGTTATTGTCATGAAACTTAGGTCCAGAGTTGAGTCTAAATCTAGGCTATCTGGGTATATCCATGATATCAAAGTTACATTCTTAAGGGCCAAGTTATTCTACTTACAAAAGGTGTTTTCTTATTGTTTTACCACAAATGAAATTTAGCTTTTTGAAACACTATTTTTAAGACATTATTGTGAAACTTATTCCAACAGCACCGGCAATTTAAAGTGCTGATTGTTTCTCCTCAATTTGTTCAAAGTTTCCGTCTCTGTTTATCTTTCATCGACTCTTTTTTCTCCAAACTTATTTAATATTTTTCTATTTAGTTTCAGTCCTGTAAGTATAAATTAGGTTTTATTAACACCATATGGTTAAACATTAGTATTTATGTAGACATTAAAACCATTTTGTAGTTGTGTTTAATTAGTACACAATGTTATGTACTTTCTTTTTAATGTCTATAGCATTAAACATAATAATTACTGTTATTATTTGAATAAAGGTTGCCTTAGGATAATACACTGACCTGTAAAATACCTTCTTTATTAAATATTCCGCTTTAGAACGGTCAGGACACAGCCTTGACTTTTTTGTAAAATTCCTGCGACGAATAGTAATTTCCCAATGCTTGCGAATATTGGCGTTTTCTGGGATCATATGGCCGGTTTTATTTCTGTATCCATAAACACAACACTGATGCATTCTTGACCAACAGCTAGCAATATTATTATTTAGTTTTTGAACACAAGTTATACTTAAAACAGTAAAAATAGTTCGGTAACCACTAACACAAACTGTTGTGCTGACGCCATGTTGTTATGTTTTTGTTTACTTTTATCCTTCAAGCGCCATCTGGTGGGAGCAATTGGCAGTAATGTTCCCTATTACCAGACCAACAAGGTAGTCAAACAATTAGGTAACAATCACACATAGCAAATAAAAATTAATCATCACTAGTAAATTGCAAGATGAATACACAGTCAAAAAGTAACATTAAAGATAATTATACTATGTTTCATAAGGCACAAAAGTTAACGACTTTTGTAAAAAACATAATTATCTACAATTTGAAACAACCTTGAACCTGTGTTCTTTTTTTTTTCTTGCTTATTATCTATTAACAGACAAAGTATTGTGTATTGTAGTGTAGTAGAAGTTCAACGGCTACACAATGTAATTTTTGTTTAACCGACTGCAGTAGAACCACTAAAGTGTGGTAATGTTTTTCCAATGAATCACCATCAAATAAGAACAAAGTGACTTCACCAGTTACTGTAGATACTGCCCGTAATTAGATGTTTGGTAAATCTGAACTTTCTAATGCGCAGCGCATTCTTCAATTACCACTTTATTACCATTACTTTTGATCAGGCGGCAGGAGTTAAGAATCGCATCACTTGAGGTACTCTTCAAACTTGTTAACCATGTTTCCAAATAAATAGTCATTAGATTTAGATTCTCTCCAGGCCATGATTTACAAAATCAAGTCTTGTTTTTAGTTCCTGTTTCTTGAACCACCTTATTGGCATCTTCCCTGTATTTTTTCAATGAAGGCATTAATCTAAAAAAAAGCATTTTCAGGCACTTTTCAACTAAACTAACATTTACCGGCCTTAGTGGAAATGATGATTATGTGACTTTAGATATTTTTTTTTTATATTAGGCATTTTTTTCAAACTATAATATACACAGATTTATATACAACAAAACACTTAAAATTTAGTTTTTACTACGCATTGTAATACAACAAACGGTTTGCCATCAACTCTTGTATTATATTAACATTTTAAAACAATAGTAAATAAGCCTTCTCTACACACCTTTACTGTGACACTTTTGTCGGCATTACGCACACGCGAGTGCACCGCTCGCTTTGCAGTAACAGTGGCGCGTTAACTACCTACTTCACCGTAATAAACAAGCCTTAACAATTTACCATTTAACAGTTAACTAGTATTCATTATAACCATTGAAACCATATTATTGCATATCATTAAACCAGTGGTCGTAACCCAATAACCAAACTTGATAATGGTTTGGTTATTGGTTTACGATCATGTCATTAATATAAAGTTAACCAAACCATGCAACCAACTCAGAGTTTAGTGCTAAACCAAGCAGGCGCTAAATTATACAACTCTCTTCTTCACGATTCAAACCAAGATTCATCAGAATGATTTGTAACTCAAGTTGAAGGAATCTTTGAAGATTTAAACCCGAAAGCCCCACAACCGAATAATTCTATCAAGCAGTTCGAGTATTTTTCTTCGATACATTAAAGGTTAAGAACATCCTTTTCACGGTTCAGTGGTAATCCTTCATCTTTGAGAATAGCATCTGGTGCCTTGAGCGTGGTGGTGTAGGTGGGGTTGATTGGGTGCAGTGGTCCCACCGCGGTCACCGCCGCACGCGCCTCATCGGTACCTAGTTTGTAATGAGTGCCATCGCCTGTCCTAATTATCCTATTCACTACCTGTAAATATACAAAAATAAAACATTAAAACAATGTGACGCTGCAAACATCGTGAGGAAACCGGCATGTCGTAGAAAAATAATCGAATACATGTGACATGTGTGTGTGTGTATTCATGTGAGTCAAGTCAAGAGTGAATAGCTTACTTCTAGGCAAGCGTGCTTCACCGTAGGCCACATCATCGCTTACCATCAGGCGAGGTAGTAATGGGAACATCAAAACAGGCTGAGGATGATGATGATGATGATGACGTTGCCGAAACATCCACATAAGATCTATGTAAACCGCGAACTGCGTGACAACTATACAACAGCTTGATAACAATACCAGACAAAAAATCTGTCACGTTGATACATCCTTCCTTTTCTATGAAGGATAAGGATCTTTATACCTTGTTCCTCATACCTGAATAATACATGATTACCTAACTGTTTATTCGCTCATAATGGGCCCCATCAGAAGGCTTAAAGTCACCCAAAGGGCAATGGAGAGGGCTATTCTCGAAGTTTCCTTGCGTGATCGAATCAGAAATAAATTCATCCGCAAGAGAACCAAGGTTACCGACATAGTCCAAGGAATTGCTAAACCTAAGTGGCATTGGTCAGGGCACATTACTCCCGGGGGATCCCCTCACAATTTTTACGTCCACGTCGTATCCCCTGAAAACGACCCAGTTCTGACCACCGTAACGGAGTGGCAGACTGGCAACGGCCAAAGTGAACTGTGCCATCGTTGCAAATTTTAATCTTTTTATTGCCTTGTTGTGAACGATATTGCGGAGACCATGTCACATTCTGCGCGGGACGCCCGCGGGCGATTTTTAAAACCCAAAGGCCCTTCTAAGGGCCAACCCAAGGGCCCTTCTCAGGGCCAACCAAAAGGCCGTTCTCAGGGCCATCGCGATGCTTCAGCGTCAGCGGAGGAAGGGAGGACCTTCTACGGAGGAAGGGCGGACGAGTTGTCCGACAACGAGTCTGTAGTGTCGAGAGCGAGTTCGATGGAGGTCGATTCTCGCTCAAATTCACGAAAGCGGGCCTTCCTTAAGGAGGGTTCCGATGGCTCGGCCTCGGGTTCGGCGAAGGCGTCGTCGAGGAAGGCGAAGGCCAAAAAGCCGGTGACAGCGGTGGATACCAACGACGTGGGTCTGGCAGACGCCCAACACGAGTTGGACCTAGCTCGGCGGGAACGGCTTCAGCAGGACCTGGAGGAGCAGGTTGCTGCCAAAGAGCGGCAGGTGCGCCTTGCTCGTGCCAAGTCAGGGTACGGCGCGTCTGTCATACTGTACGCGGACCACTCCCTACTGGAGCTGGAGCGGATGGCTGAGGAGGACGAAGAGGGGATCGTGGAGGTCGCCTCCAAGTCCTCTAAACTCAAGGGTACCTTCCAGAAGGCCCTCAAATGCCGGACCGCGAGCATGCGCGGCATCGTCAAGGAGCTGGTACAGCGCCAGGCGACCGACGAGTCGCGGCAACTGCAGGCGAGGGTCGATCGTCTGCAGAAGGAGGTCGGCCAGCTGCACCAGAAGCTGGCTGATGCCACGGCACGGCGGTTGGCGCAGTGGTTGAGTGATTGACTGCTGCGCTGCGTGTCGCGGGTTCGATTCCCGCACGGAACAAATATTTGTATGACCTACAGATAGTTGTTCCGGCTCTGGGTGTTGTGTATGTGAGTTTATATGTTTGTAAACGCACCCACGATACAGGAAGAAATTCCTAGTGTGGGGCAACGTTTTTTAAAAAAAAAAAAAAAAAAAAATAAAAAAAAAAAATAAAGTCAGGCCGAACCGAGTTCGCCGGCAGGGGGCCCCTCCGCCTCCAACCTCGAGGATATCATCTGCAAGGTTGTGATGGAGGAGAGGGCCTTCACGAGGGCCTACCTAGCAGGAATAGAGGACCGGCGCTTGCGGGGGACAAGAGGCAAGGCGAGTCGGAGCCGACCTCACAGAGGTGTCATTCGACATCGCCAACGCATTCAACTCCGTGCCCCACTCGATAATATTGGAGGCACTCTGGTACCACGGAGTGCCTCAGTACCTGCGGAACCTCCTGGCCAGCTACTTGGAGGACTATAGGTCCTCCTTGTAAACAAGACGGCCAGGGTCAGGAGGTACGGCGTGGAGTCCGGTGTTCCGCTGGGGGCGGTTCTAGGCCCCCCCTGTGGAACATCAGTTTTGATTGACTTTTGCGGGGCACCCTCTTCCAGGGCACGAGTGTCATATGTTACGCGGATGACACTCTCCTCGTTGCCTGGGGGAGGTTCTTTAGGGAGGCGGCCTGTCTGGCCTCGGCTGGCGGATCCTTGGTCGCAGGGAGGATCCGCCGGCTTGGTTTGAGGGTAGCGCTGAACAAGACCGAGGCCGTGTTCTTTCACGGGCCTCGGCAGCGCTGCCCTCCTGACGCCCACATAGTCGTGTAGGGCGTCAAGATCGAGGTCGGGGCCCATATGAAGTATCTGGGCCTCACGCTGGACAGCAGGTGCAGGTGCGGCAGGTGCTCTGGCGGGCACTCTTCCTTGGGAGTTAGAGGCTTGGGTGCTCGCTAGAGTATACGAATGGACGGCGCGGCGTAAGGGGCTCGGGGAGAGCCCGCTGCGGAAGAGCGGGAGACTGCGGTGGGAGGCGAGGGACGCCATCATGCCACCGGTCCAGTCTTGCAAGGCTGGCTTGAGCTGCCACATTCGGTTTCCTCTCATTCCGTTTGGTGCAGGTGTTGTCCGGACATGGTTGTTTCGGAACGCATCTGCACCGGATCCGGAGGGAGGAAACCACGACGTGCCACGACTGTGGAGCGGTAGAGGACACGGCGCAGCACACCCTCGAGGTGTGCCCAGCCTGGGCAGAGCTGCGCCGTGCCCTAATAGGAGTAGTCGGGCAGGATCTCTCACTTCCCAGCGTGGTCAACTCCATGCTGGGGAGTGAGGAGGCCTGGGCGGCGGTTGCCTCCTTTTGCGAGGTCGTGATGTCGCAAAAGGAGGCGGCGGAGCATGCGCCACCGCACCGCAGGCGAAGAAGGGGTGGGAGAAGGTGGTTGTACGATCGACTCCTCCCACCTCCTGGTGGTGACTAGCGGCCGACAAGCGCGGGGGCGCCTTCGCTCGCATTGCACGAGTCACCACCCTCGTCGGGCAGGAACGGCCGAGCACTCGCGATAGTTTCCGGGTCCCTCCACTAAGGGAGGGACGTGAAGGCCCCGCTGTAAAGGCGGGCGGTCGTCGGCGGAGGACTGGACGTAAAGGCTGTGCCAGTTTCCCAGTTCTCCTCCATTTGGACGAAGCGGGAGTGCCGCTGGGTAATTTTAGTGGGTATACCGGGCTTGTTTTGCCCGGGGAATCCCACATAGCCCTCCATTCCCGCAATGGGTGGGTATGCGTAATGCATTTTTTCCCAGCGAGATCAAAAAAAAAGGGCACATTACTCGCAGAACGTAGTGACCCTTAACCGGAAGATGTTGCCCTGGGAGGCCTCACACTAGGTGGGCCGATGATCTGGTGAAGGTTGCGGGGATCAACCGGATGCGAGACGCACAGGACCGGTTAATGTGTCGACGCTTGGAAAAGGCATTTGTTCAGCAGTGGACGTCTTTCGGTTGAAATGATGAACTGTTTATTGTTGTAGCTCTTACCACTTCAGTTGAAGCAGTTTTCAAGTCAGAAGCCAGTCCGATCCTCTCGAAGAATCGGATAAAACTCGCAGACTGGTTGAAGTGCATGGTCAGTTCGGCTGCCTTGTAGTCCCAGGGGAACGCGTGGTGGTAGTTGTGCCAGCCCTCGCCCAAAGTTATCATTGACACGAACCATGACTCTACTGGCTGCAGCTTTCTGTAAAGTCATAACGAAAATAGTGAATTAACAAACAGTTGACACAATAATTTTTACCAACGCAGGCATACTTACTGGTCGTATGGTCGAGTCCCATACAGGTGAGCAGCACTATTGACGAGCCATGTCCCGTTTAGAATTAGGATGTAACGAGCGAAGTAACTAGTCAAGATAGTTTGAAATACAGGCTCGCCGAAAAAATGCACTGGTACCCACACAGGCAGTAAAAAGGCCAATAAAAAGTATAATTGGTAATAATACCTGAAAAAAAAAATGATGAAGATATTATTTGAATCACCAATAAACTATAGGAAGAAATGATTAATGAAAAAGAAATTTTTTTTTTGGAACATGACCATCCAGTCACCCTGTAAGTCACTCATGTCTATCTTCCTGCCGAGCTCGATGACGTAGGGGTGCTTCTTGTGCATGAGCCAGCCAATGTGGCAGAAGAAGAAGCCACGCTTGGAGTTGTGAGGATCGCCATCAGTATCCGAGTAGCGATGATGAAGCCGGTGATCGCGACACCAGATGAACATAGAATTCTGTAAATTAATGATGATATCGAAGCTGAATTTGGGAAAATTTTATTTATATATTTTAAGTAAAGTGAACAAGTTTTTTTAAACCTGTCCAGCGATGGTCTGGAAAATTACAAACAAAGCCCTCAGAAAAGCGTATGCTTTAAAAGATTTATGAGTATAAAATCGATGCGCCCCAATTGTGACTGCTTCGGTTGCCAGAAATGTGACGAAGACATCTGAAATAAAATAACATGTATTACAAATCATGTATATGAACCACAAGACAGCGAAAATTTGACGGATCCAAATAGTAACTTACTCCATAAAATAGTCTGCCAATTGGCATATCCCTTTACCAAAAGAACGCCTCCCCAAAGAGCAAGAATATGCATTATTAAGAACCCGATGGCATTTTTCCAAACAATTGTATGCTTGTAAGAATAATCTGTCCCAATTACTTTAGGTATAGAAATTGATTCAACTTGTTCAACTAGTTTTGTTATTTTTTGGGCTACTTTCATCGATTGTATTGCCAGCAGGAGCTTTGCTTTCCATGCTTGCAGCAGTCATTTTTGTTTTCTGATAAACACTTGCTTCTAGCTCATCAACTCACAACTGTTCCATTGAGAGTACGTACGAGCCTACTTATAAAAGAAATAGTTTAACATTGTTTACGAAAAGAATAATGAATGTTTGAGGAATTAGTTGAACAACCTTGAACTCGGCTCTAGAATAGGTTATGTACTTCATCTATACCATCTGTACCAGTATTATAAAGAGGAAAGATTTTTTTGTTTGTTTGTATCGAATATGCTCCGCAACTAATGGACCAATTTAAAAAAATATTTCACCAATAGAAAGCTACATTATTTCTGAGTGACATATGCAATTTTTTTCCCAAAAACGGGTACTGCCCTTCGAGCACGGCCTACTGTGACATGGCTTAAGTCACACTTTTTATCACAGTTTGGGCGATAAAGTAATTTTGTCTTAAATGCTGGCACGGTGGCGTGATATATTTTCTTAACTTGTGGCTTAACCTCTTTACGTTTATTTTTTCTTTTTCGGCAATTTTACAATTTTATTGTCAAAGTCAAATGTGTTTATTTCAAGTAGGCCATTATGCGACACTTTTGAACGTTAAAATTTACAAGTAATAAAATGTATTCGTATATTGCAGTTTCGGTTTAACCTTGGCCATAAAAACCATTTAGTTTCTGAGAAGCATAGCCCTACGCACTGTTTCCGAATTTTGGGCCTCCGAATCTTATTTAATTTTGCATAAAACGCTCTATATTTCCAAAATGGTATCTCGAAAACGGTATGCCCTAGGAAAAAAATGTGCAAAATTTAGCCCCCCCTTGGCTACCCTCATGCTAGCAGCATCCCAACATGAATTTGTGAAAACGTTTTTTTCAGGGTTCCGTACCCAAAGGGTAAAAATGGCAGTCCGTCTGTCTGTCTGTCTGGCACCAGGCTGTCACGGCACACATGAACTGTGAAAGCTAGACAGTGGAAATTTTCACAGATGATGTATTTCTGTTGCCGCTATAACAACAAATACTAAAAACAGCACAAAATAAATATTAAAGTGGGGCTCCCATACAACAAACGTGATTTTTAGCCGTTGTTTGCGATAATGATACGGAACCCTTCGTGCTTGAGTCCGACTCGCACTTGGCCGTTTTTTTTTACTTTGTATGGTTTTTGACTTGAAATACAAATTCCTAACAGAAAATATTTTCGGTCATGACAAGATATCAGCTCAACTGTCCATATTTCCGAATCGGATTAAAACAATGGTAATTTCTATTGTGTCTGGAAATTGACACTTTGAGGGTTATGATACAAGTAAAATTTCAAAAATTTTAAAAGCCCCCGACACATTTTTATTTCATGCTACATAATTTATCTAGTACATAGTAGATACGCTTCGATCGACAATCTATTTAACACGTAATTATGGCACGATATCTTGCGAAAATACCCCGATTCAAACAGTAAAACGCTCATAACTTTTTAACGGCTGAACCGATTTTATTCAAACAAAGTTAAGAACACTCTCGACAAAATCACATTCGAAATAAAAATAAATAAAAAAATACGGTTTATCCGTTTTGGTGCTATGATGCCACAGACAGACACACAGATACACAGATACACACACAGCAACACACGTCAAACTTATAACACCCCTCTTTTTCCGGCGGGGCTTAAAAATATGTCATATCTTACAATCTGTCTTATATGCTAGCACGGGACAACCATGTGACATAGTTTAAAGGCGCGACATGCTTTTCTTGTAGCTGACTTCATAGTGCAACATAATCAGAATAGACGACCAAATAAAAGAAAACGTATAAAAGTGTGCCGTTCATACAGTTAATCAACTTTTTATTTTTGTTCGGCACAAATCAATATTTGACCCACGACCATAGACTTATGCACACTTTATTTTTCTTTGTTTGTTTGATAAAATAGTAAGTGTTTGTTGGTAAGATATAATCATTGTGAAAATTTTAATAAGTACTTAAAAAATATAATAGCTTGGACCCTGGTCCCAATACCGGTGGGCCCTATTTTTATATTTTATAGTTTTTTGGGGGTTTCATATAGAAATATTTAAAAATGTAGAAAGTAAGACGAATAATAATGGACTAAAAGAAAATAATTTAAAAAAATAATAATCATAATAAAAATAATAATTAAAAATAACAATAACAATAAAAAAATACAATTATAATAAAAGTAATAATAAAGAATTAATTAATAATCCTGTAACATTTTAATTAATTAATATGCATTGATCACCACACACACAAAATAAATTAATTGCCATTTGGTGCAGTAATTAGAAGGAAAATATTTTTTATTTTCAACTATAAAATTTTATCACCACCTCCGAACGAAAGTGATCCATTTTTCTTATTCATCTGTCAAAATGTGACACAATGGGTGCGTCCGTATTAGCAATTAAGACCCGATGAGTCCCAAATAAACGTCACCCGGTGCTAGTTTTTAAGACAAAATGGCTTTATCGCCCAAACTGCGATGAAATGTCTGACTCAAGCCATGTCACAGTAGGCCGTGCTCGCCGGGCAGCAACAAGAAAGGCATGTCACGCCTTTAAAATATGTCACATGATTGACCCGAGCTAGCATTTAAGACAAGACATAATTTATTTATTTATTTATTATATGCTTTATTGTACACCATAAAATACATTAACAAAAAGAAACTTAAGTCTAATACATATACAATGGGCGGCCTTATCGCATGATGCGATCTCTTCCAGGCAACCTGGTATGGCAGTAATTGCTTGATCATGAAATGGGGCGGTCATTGGTGTAACAATAACAGTGCTAAAATTATATGCTACAATAGATACACAGATAAATACATAAGTTATGCAATAGATACATAAATACATACATACCCACTTAATATATAGGCAAATAAAAATAAATACAAAAAATTACGACAATCTATTGATAATCACAGTATTTGTTTCAAATTGACAAGCTAAGAAGAACAAATGACTTGGGCATGCCAATGCTCGCTCCGCTGTGGGCTGGTCTACGGGACCGAAGTCGCGGGGAACAGCTAGTTATTTATATTATTGTACGTTGCAGTAATGAGTTGTGTCAGATTTCATTGTTTTTTTTCCATCTATCAGTTGTTAGACTTTAGTTCTAGTTTGCAGAAACACTTACTGAATAAGCAACAAAACATCTGCATAAAAAAATAGGTGGATTATATCGAAAAGTGTGCTGTCTGAATGTAAAAAAAATATAAGGAAAACCTGGCAATCGAATTGTTCCTTTCGTTAAAAAGATTTTAACTTTGAGACGGTCAGGTAAGACTAACAATTTCACTAATTTTATTTACTGCAAACATAAAGTTTTGCATTGATATTGCACCCTACATTTGCCTTTTTTTTTCATCTGTTGTTATTTTGCTACAGTCTGCCTATTTTTCCTGGTATTATACCTAACTACCAACTACATCATTTCAAGTGTTATAAGCAGAACAAAATCAGTCAATTTTGCATGCTCCTCATTTTCAACCTACAGCAGTCCACTGCTGGACATAGGGTCTCTCCAATCGCGTGCCATTAATCTCAATTATCAGCAACGCTCTTTTCGTTGCTACCGGCAACCCTTCTCCGCTTCGCAGTTTCCACTCAAGTATAGCAAGTACACGTCTACCTTAGTTTTAAGGAACTGTGTTAAATGCAATCTTATAGTTCTTTTAGAAAGCTGCAGAATTTGCATGACTTTGCGTCCTATTCTACTTATACAAATCTTAAAGTCTGTATGTTTGGACGTTTGTTAATCCATAACGCAGGTGAACCCATTGGGTACAAGGTAGTTGTTATAATTGGTTAATGGAGTGATAAATAGTACATACATATTTTACTTAAGAATATTTGAGGAGCTCGTGCAAAAATAATATTTGACCTTGTGAACATTTTTCTTACTAGGAACAAAAGTAGTTTTGTATTATTTTAGTAACTCCCAACGGAAAACGAGGGGTGTTATAAGTTTGACGTGTGTACCTGTGAGTTTGTGTATATATGCTTTTGCGTATCTGTCTGTGGCATCATAGCTCCGAAACGTATGAACCGATTTTGATTTAGTTTTTTTTGTTTGAAATTTGATTTTACGGAGAGTGTTTTTAGCTATGTTTGATGAAAATCGGTTCAGCCGTTCAAAAGTTAAGAGTGATTTACTGTTTGAATCGGGGTTTTAACGTAATTACGTGTTCAATAGATCTTCGATCGAAGCGGTTCTACTACTAAATAAATTATGTAGCATGAAATAAAAATGTGTCAGGATTTTTTTTAATCTTAATAGCCTTAATATTATACATCAAACATATGTCATTGTTAAATCGATAAACCATTAGGTATTATTTATATTTAGGAATTAATAGCTCGGGTTGTACTGAGTGTGTCAGAAAAAACTAACTTTTGTAGATGCATAATTATTAAGCTTAGGCCTAGGCAGAGGTCAGAGGTCTTGGCTACTCAATTTCTGAGGCACGTTTTCATGAGTGTTAGAGATCGCTTTGAAGAGTGCCAGAGCCGCTAATGATGACATTTGAATAATGTTATTTTCAAAAAGTAATTTTGTAAACAGTGTTCCATTAGTAGCTTGAGGAAAATAAAGTAGAAATATCGTTAAGTTATTGCTAAACAATAGTAAAAACCGAGTTATTTACTTACTAAAAAAAATAACAAAATGCAATGGTTTTCGAAGTCAAACTAAAATTCAAATTAAATTTATTGCATCCATAATGTACACATAGGTGGTAAATATAAGTTACAGTAACAATTATGGACCCTGTGGGGCACAGCAACATTCTAGATACAGTCAATGTCTAGGAGAGAGGAATAGCGCTCAATATTATTATAAATAAAAATATTTTCCTTATCTTACTTGTAATGTTATGAGTAAACACTTACATATTTGGCTTCGAGAACCAGTACATTTGTTATTTTTATTAGATATTCTATTATAACATATACATAGAGAATTTAAATTAATTAAAATTTCACATATACCTACATCCACTTGCCTATAATGTACTGTTGTGTTTTAACTATGTTTTTTTTTCAAAATCAATATCAATAATTTTTATTTCACATAGGCCTACATGGGCACTTATAAAACGTCGACAAAATGTGCGTGTTTTATATCCTTCCATTTGGCTTCTGGTCGTAGTCGGGCTAATAACCCTCCGTTTGGCCATAGTCAGTTAAAAAGATTCTTCATTTATTGACTACCCTAATGATTCAGTGCTTAGTCTCTCAGGACCAAACCTCATTTTTTTTGATAACATTTATATTCTTTTATACCATTCCCCCTCTAAAAACCTTATTACGTGATTAAAAGCACTTTTAATCACTGTTATTTTTGGTGTTTCAATTTAGAACACACCAATATATTCGACCGCCATCTCAATGCTATAAAATCTCTTTGCGCAAAAAATGCCCAAAATAAACTTCTTGTGCAAAGATTACTCGACTTTCAAACTCCTTCTTCGATTTTAATTTTGAGTTTGTTTATTTTTAGAAATTTTAATGGATGGTATTTAAAAGTACTTCAATTTATTCCCATTTCATTTACCTAATTTTGCCTGTGTTCCACCAAATATACTGAATGTGCACCAAAATATGTCCATATAAGTCGACGTAGCCCCGCTGCGCGGGGCTCCTATTTCTGTCTGCAGGGTCAAAAGTAACCTAACACGAACGAGATGACGGGAGCTGAGTTCGCTCGCTTTGCTCGCTCACTTCAGCTCCCGTCATCACGTTCGAACCTAACCTGTCCGTGTCGGGGTGCCCTAAGTTCCCGAGCTCGCTTCGCTCGCTCTTGGACTGATTCTTTGACCATAATTTATTCGTAGATCAACTAATATTTGGTGCACGATCAGTATTTTAGATGTACCTTTAGATTTTTGGTGAACACCAAAATATTATCCAATTTTAATCATGATTTTTATTTTAGTCTAGGATATTTGTTGAATACTTATTTGGATTGTAATTCTAATAATAATTGCAATACTGTTTAATTAATTATAATTATCTAACGTAACGGAGGTGGTCACCGGCCCCTGAAATACAGGTGTTGTTACCTAGCTCAGAGGTCAGGGTTTCACATTTTTTGTAAATTTTGAAGAAAATAAACCATTTATTTTGTATTTATTAATATTTCTTGTGCTTAAATCTTTCTTTTTCTAGTAGTCATGGTATAAAATATAGTATGCAACTCCTGAATAAACCGGATTTATATCGAGGGCCATGAATCACTCGCGTCACTTACGATTCTAACACTTAAATCACTCGCTATGCTCGTTATTCAATTATCATGAATCACACCCTACGGTTGTGATTCAGTCGTTAGAATCCTTCACTTGCTCGTGATTCATCTATGGCCCTCGCTTTAAATCCGTCTTTTATTCACTAGTTGCATAATATACTATTATTCACTGAAAACAGTGAATAAAAAGCACTTTTAATCACTGTTATTTTTGGTGTTTCAATTTAGAACACACCAATATATTCGACCGCCATCTCAATGCTATAAAATCTCCTTACGCAAAAAATACCCGATACAAACTTCTTGTGCAAAGAATACTCGACTTTCAAACTCCTTTTGATTTTAATTTTGAGTTTGTTTATTTTTAGAATTTTAATCATGATTTTTATTTTAGTCTAGGATTTTTATTGAATACTTATTTGGATTGTAATTCTAATATTAATGGCAATAGTGTTTAATTAATTATAAACACTTCACAATCATCATGAATCACTCCCTACGATCGTGATTCAGTTGTTAGAATCCTTCACTTGCTCGTGATTCATTTATGGCCCTCGCTTTAAATCCGCCTTTATACACTAGTTACATAATATACTATTATTCACTGAAAACAGTTTGGAAGTGTCTCTCGCGCAAACTATTCAGTGCAGAAAAAAATGATATTGGAAACCTCAATATCATTTTTGAAGACCTATCCACAGATACCCCACAGGTATGGGTTTGATGAAAAAAACATTTTTAGTTTCAGTTTCAAGTATAGGCACCTCCAAAATTTATTGTTTTTTTTTCTATTTTTGTGTAAAAATCTTAATGCGGTTCACAGAAAACATCTACTTACCAAGTTTCAACAGCATAGTTCTTGTAGTTTCGTAAAAAAAGTGGCTGTGACATACGGACGGACAGACAGATAGACAAACAGACAGACATGACGAATCTATAAGGGTTCCGTTTTTTGCCATTTGGCTACGGAACCCTAATAATCCAGTAATTACGTATAAAAAAAAAATTGCCCGGAGCGTCACATTAACACTGCACTCACTAATACAAATAGGCGCGGATACGCGGCTTTCGTGTCGTAAATTGTTCGTCGAAAGATCCACGGTATTGCTATTTTTAATATACCTACTCGTCTCCCTACGGGTCGATTCAAAAAATTGTCATACGGGTCGACGCCAATCACAATCAGTTACCTAAAACCGCGTAAAATCATTTTTGTTTTTTCTGTACATACGCAGTATTTAACAACGCTAGTTACGCGGAATTGGACTATCAACGACGTTTTGAGTGGGATTGACGGATATTTCTTAATCTCCTTTAAATACTTACTAGTCTTTAAAGGAGATAATGAAAAATCCGCCATGCCATGCTATGTTTGTTCTGTTTAGCATTTCCTTGGATTTTGGACGTAAGGTTTTTAGGAGAGGTTATCGGGCTCAGGTAAGTATATTCTTTGACATACTACATTGTGACGTTGTTCACCTTAATAGCTGCTTTTGAACGATTACTTGTCAGTCTTCAACTTGGTTTTTGTCATGTTTTGTTCAGTCTAAGTTGCGAAAGACTTGTTCCAGCGTCTCAAGCAACATATTGGGGGATAGAGGATCTCTGTATCTCTCACCTTTTTCAAATTGGAATTGATGTCCTCACCTTTCAGTTTTGATTTTTGCTGTCACATTCTTGTTAGATGATTTCAATTTAATTCTTTTCCCCGGCTGCTGCGCATCGTGTCGGTCGCGGGTTCTATTCCCGCATGGAACAAATATTTGTATGGCCTACAGATAGGTATTTGTGCCATGTCTGGGTGTTTGTGCATGTAAGTTTATATGTTTGTAAATGCACCCACGTGCAGTTAATTAAACAGAGTTTTTATATATTTCAAAATGTTTTCTATGTAATCTTATACAATAGTAATATCTTAAAAAAAAACAATATTAAAATTAAACATAGGATCTATTTAATTAACAATCGTATCTGTTTCTGAAATACCAACACAATACTAAGTTAGGAATCTCTTCTTCACGATTCAAATATTCAAACCAAGATTCATGAAAAAGATATTGTAACTCAAGTTGAAGCTCGGGTCTTAAGACCCGTTAATGATGTTGCGGAATCTTTAAAGATTAAAACCCGAAAGTTCCACGACTGAATAATTCGATCAAGCAGCTCGAGTATTCCTCTTCGATACATTAAGGTTAAGAACATCCTTTTCATGGTTCAGTGGTAATCCTTCAGATTTGAGAATAGCATCCGGTGCTTTGAGCGTGGTGGTGTAGGTAGGGTTGAGTGGGTGCAGTGGTCCCAACGCGGTCACCGCCGCACGCGCCTCCTCGGTGCCGAGTTTGTAATGAGTTCCATCGCCTGTCCTAATTATCCTATTCCCTACCTGTAAATATACAAAAATAAATATTAAAACAATGTGACGCTGCAAACATCGTGAGGAAACCGGCATGTCCTAGAAAAAAAAAACGAGTACATGTGGCATCCACCAACCCACATTGGGCCCGCGTGGTGAATTACGGCCCATTCCCTTTGAGGCCTATGTCCCAGCAGTGATCACTAGAACTGCGTGACAAATATGCAACAGTACCTACAATACCAGACAAAAAAACTGTCACGTTGTTACATCCCTCCTTTTCAATGGAGGATAAGTATCCTTAGACCTTGTTCCTCATACCTGTTTAATACATGATTACCTAATAAGATTCCTGGCGTGATCGAATCAGAAATAAATAGGATGTATTTATTTCTGATTTGGCAAGAGAACCAAGGCTACCGACATAGCCCAAGAAATTGCCAAACTTAAGTGGCAGTGGACACATTACTCGCAGAACGGAATACCGATGGGGCCGAAAAATTCTGGAGTAGTGACCGCGAACCAGAAGACGTTTTTTTGGGATCCCTCCCACTAGATGGACCAATGACCTGAATGAAGTTTGCGGCGATCCGCTGGAAGCGAGACGCACGAGACCGGTCAATGTGACGACGGTTGGGAAAGGCTTTTGTTCAGCGGTGGATATCTTTCGGTTGATATGATGAACTTTTTATATTGTTGTAGCTCTTACCACTTCGGGTGAAGCAGTTTTCAAGTCAGAAGCCAGTCCGATCCACTCGAAGAATCGGATGAAACTCGCAGACTGGTTGAAGTGCATGGTCAGTTCGGCTGCCTTGTAGTCCCAGGGGAACGCGTGGTGGTAGTTGTGCCAGCCCTCGCCCAAACTTATCATTGACACGAACCATGATTCTACTGGCTGCAGCTTTCTGTAAAGTCATAACGAAAATAGTGAATCAACAAACAGTTGACGCAATAATTTATGATCGAGTTAAGTTTACCAATGCAGGCATACTTACTGATCGTATGGCCGAGTCCCATACAGGTGAGCAGCACTATTTACGAGCCAAGCCCCGTTTAGATTTAGGATGTAGCGAGCGAAGTAATTAGTCAAGATAGTTTGAAATACAGACTCGCCGAAGAAATGCACTGGTACCCACACAGGCAGTAAAAAAGCCAATAAAAAGTATAATTGGTAATAATAACTGAAAAAGAAATGATAAAGATATTATTTGAATCACCAACAAACTAAAGAAAAAGGAAGAGAAAGGAAGAAAAGATTCATGAAAAAGAAATACTTTTTTTGAGGTGTGTAAGGATCGTAGCAGGTGGCGTTCTGTAGTTTCTGCCTACCCCCATGGGAAAAAGGCGTGAGTTTATGTATGTATGTATGTAAATACTTTTTTTGGAACATGACCATCCAGTCGGCCTGCAAGTCACTCATGTCTATCTTTCTGCCGAGCTCGATGACGTAGGGGTGCTTCTTGTGCATGAGCCAGCCAATGTGGCAGAAAAAGAAGCCACGCTTGGAGTTGTGAGGATCGCCATCAGTATCCGAGTAGCGATGATGAAGCCGGTGGTCGCGACACCAGATGAACATAGAATTCTGTAAATTAATGATGATTTGAAAACTGAATTTGGGACAACTTTATTCATGTATTTATTTATAATTTAAAATATTATACATAGAAAACTAATATTTATAACCTGTCCAGCGATGGTCTGGCAAATTACAAAAACAGCCCTCAGAAAAGCATTTGCTTTAAAAGATTTATGAGTATAAAATCGATGCGCCCCGATTGTGACTGCTTCGGTTGCCAGAAATGTGACGAAGACATCTGAAATAAAACAAGATGTATTAGAAATCATGTATATGAACAACAAGACAGCGAACATTTGACTGATCCATAAAGTTACTTACTCCATAAAATAGTCTGCCATTTGGTATATCCCTTTACCATAAGAACGACTCCCCAAAGAGCAAGAATATGCATTATCAAGAACCCGATGGCATTTTTCCAAACGATTGTATGCTTGTAAGAATAATCTGTCCCAATTACTTTAGGTATAGAATTTGTTTCTACTTTTTTTGGGCTACTTTCATCAATTGTATTTGCAGCAGGAGCTTTGCTTTCCATGCTTACAACAGTCATTTTTGTATTTCTGCTATATACTTGCATCTAGCTGATCAACTCACAATTGGTCTATCGAGAGTATGAGTCTCCTTTTAAAAGGAATAGTTAATCTTTGTTCACTACTAAATTAGTAATTACTAAAGTACTAATTAATTATGAATGTTTGAGTAATCGAATGCACTTTAATTCGGCTTTGTATGCATAATCAGTCATTTATTTAAGTCATTGATTTTATTGTTGTCTGGTTTGTATCTTGTAATTATGAGTTGTGTCAGATTCCATTAATTGATTCAGTCTAACATTACTTAGACGTCAGTTCTAGTTTGTCAGAAAAAACTTACTGAATACGCAAAAAAACATTGTTTTAAGTGAATTATAGCGAAAAGTGTGCTGTCTATGTAACAAAATACAGAAAAACTTGCAATGGTAATGTTATTTTTTTAATTTATAGGCTCGCGTTTGACCATTATCTGATTAAAAAGATATTTTATTTTTGAGACGACAGATACGACCAACAGAGTTTCACTCAAGATATTATGGCTCAAAAATTGAATTGGCAACGGCGATATTTTATAAAACAAAAGAAAAATAGGTTTTAAAGATATCACCATTATGATTACATATGGATCGACATATTTGGGTGAAATTGTAACATTGATTTCTTCTTTTAATATTTTGATCGTTTTATTTTTCTTCTCGTCTTATAATTCTCGTTTGTTTCATCCTAAAGGAAGATACGAAGCATGCGCAATTTTGCATCTACGTATATATATTATAAATCTAAAACTCTGTATGTTTGGACATTAAAATTTGTTAGTGCATCACACGTTCCCGTGTGTCGTTACATTTCAACATTCACGCAAGCGAAATCGCTGGTGAAAGCTAGTTGTTAATACAAACATCATTGATAAATATTAGGTATTAATATTGTACCTAACATGGATCCTTGAAACCCCCTGGAATCAATGTGTCTAGACGTGTCATCTGTGTTTTTTTTATGGATGTACTTAGTCTATTTTTTTTGGTGTGGTTTCTTTCCATGTTGTGCAAACGTTCGCAGCGTGAGCGGGCAGATAAGTTTATTGTTGCAATTTTCTTTTATATCCAAAGATGATATTTTTAATCAGAGTTGAGGAATCTCTCTCTTGGTTGGTCCCTCATGTCTGAGAATCGTGGTCAGCATCAGGGTTGCATCTGCAGTAGGTGATCTGCTCCAACGGTTTCTGTCCAGCGAGTCTTTTACGGCCGCGTAGAATTTGGAGGATGACGAGTCTTTCACTTGATCGGTCCATCTTTTTTATTTGAAAGCTACCTGAAAGGCAGAGCCCAACGTGTTGTGGTCGATGAGTGGTTGAGTGATGACTGTGAAGTCAATATCGGAATACCACGAGGAAGTATTTTAGGGCCCACCCTATTCCTAATATTTATAAATGACCTCTGCCAGCTAAAACTAAAACATGGTAAGATTATTAACTTTGCAGATGACACAGCTCTTCTTTTCTACGGGGATACCTGGGAGGAAGTTTCCACTTCGCCCAGATGGGCTTTTCGTTGGTAATGAAATGGCTGCAAAACAACTTACTCACACTTAATACAGACAAGACAAAATACATAACATTTACACTAAAAAACAACCCAAACCCAATAAGTAACCCTTCATTGAACATAACAGCCCACTCGTGCAGTAATGACACTTCCAACTCGTGCTCATGCCCTAAGCTCCAAAAAGTGGACTCAATTAGGTATCTTGGTGTGATCATAGACAAAAACTTGAACTTTAACAACCACATAGATGTGTTATCCAAGAGAGTTAGAAAGCTCATCTTCATTTTTAAAAACCTACGAAATGTAGCTGATGCTAAAGTCCTCAAAAATGTCTACTTTGCACTATGTCAGTGCATATTAAACTACTGCATATGAATAGGCTCAATCGGGACTTTATAATAAAAGAGTGGACTGTATTAAAATAGGTATATTACTGTTATTACGCTATCAACTCAGATAGAAATAGGTACAAAGAAATGCCCGTAATGGCTGGTGTCTGTGAGCTGAGTGGAGCGGCGGGCGCGCAGCCGGCCGTCGCGTCGTGGGTTCGGTCCCCCGACACCCCGCGCCTGCCTCTCGGACGCCCGCGCATATGTGATGCGCCAACATATTCCCCGGGTTGAAGGGAAGTCTTCAATTGTCGATTGGAAGGGGGCAGATGCAGTTGAAAGCACGACGAATGGTGCCCCGCTTCGTCTTCAGTTCGGCCACTCTCGTGACTCCGTCTACGCCAGGATAGGTCTTCGTGACCCGGCCCAGGGACCAGAGCAGAGGCGGCGTTGTTTTGTCCTTTATCAGGACTAAGGACCCCGGCTTCACTTCACCTCTGGAATGAAACCACTTGGATTTGGCCTGCAGCAGAGAAGTGTACTCGTTATGAAACCGTCGCCAGAAATGCTGTCTGATGTGCTGAATTCTCTTCCAGCGATCCAGTCGCGTGATGTTGGCTTCAGTCACCTGAGGATGTGGTACTGATAAGAATGGCCGTCCAATTAGGAAGTGAAAGGGAGTAAGTGCCGAAAAATCGTTAGGGTCTGAAGAAAGAGGAGTAAGAGGGCGTGAGTTAAGAACCGCCTCTATATGAGTGAGACAGGTAGCCATCTCTTCGAAGGTGAAATGAGTAAGATGCAGTAATCGTTTTAAATGATGCTTACATGATTTTACAGCAGCTTCAGCCAATGAATTGAAATGAGGGCTGTATGCGGGCGTGAAAATAAATTCAATACCCTGCTGCGCCATTTCAGATGCAACATTTGATGATTGCAAGAACCTGTACATCTCATTTGATGCGCCTACAAAGTTAGTCCCGTTATCGGACGTGATGCTTCGAGGCTTGCCACGACGCGCCACGAACCGATTTAGAGCGGCCATGTAGGCCTCAGTGGTGAGGTCGGTGACGAGCTCCAAATGTACGGCTTTTACTGCCGAGCAAACAAAGATGCACATATAGGACTTTGTAAGTTTGCATCCTCGGCCTTTACGATTGGCCACCAATACTGGCCCGGCGTAGTCAACATAACTATTTAAGAAAGGAAACTCAAGATTTGTTCTTGAGCTAGGTAGTTGACCCATTATAGGCTGAACGTTCTGAGCCTTATGTCGAAAACATTTAAGACATTTATTCACGACAAATCTAGACAAGTTTCTGCCGCCTAGAGGCCAATATGTTTGCCGTATATGTGACAATAACAACTGTGGACCTGCATGTACAAGTTTTAAATGTTGCATTTGAAATATAAGTTTTGTAAGTATATGCTTACTGCATAAAACAATAGGATGTTTCACGCTAAAATCGTAGGGGGAGTTATCGAGCCTTCCGCCCACGCGAATGAGGTTATGATTGTCAATGAACGGTGTCAGAGGAAGCAATCTACTTTTGCGCGGTAATTTTTGTCCAGACTTTAACAAATTATACTCTTCTGGAAACATTTCAAGCTGTGAATAATGTATAATTATATTTAATGAGTTTTCTAGTTCTGTTGTTGAAAAATTACCATGCAATTTATTTTTATTTTTTATGTTGTAAACAAAGCGTTGTATATATGTAATTATATTTTGTATTTTTAATAAACTAGAATACTTTACTAATAAATTAGAAATGATTGATGAATGAATAGTTACGTCTAAATGATCACTACGTAACGAAATATGATTGTCACTATTACTACCAATGTAATGAGTCACTACTTCCGGCAGACTATCTTTCCCGTTGTTTGGCATGCTAGGCCACTCATTTTCACTATGCTGTAAAAATGAGGGTCCAGACCACCACAGAGGTGTGTGCATGATAACGTCGGCACTGAGACCACGGGAAACAAGATCCGCCGGGTTGTCCTTCGACGGTACGTAGCTCCAGGTATGACCACAAGTACTTTCCTGTATTTCATTGACTCTGTTTCTGACAAAAGGTTTTAATTGATTAGAAGGAGTAGAGAGCCAACCCAGGACTATGGTTGAGTCGCACCAGAATCTACATTTATGAATGGGCATGGTAAGCGATTCCTGAACCTTAGTACACAGCCTTGCACCCAACAAAGCTCCACAAAGTTCAAGCCTCGGTATCGTCGTTGGTTTGATCGGCGCTACACGATTTCTAGAGACTAGAAGTTGTACGCCTATGGACCCACTGCCATTACAAGACCGAATGTACACACAAGCGCCGTACGCCCTCTCGGACGCGTCGGTAAAGACGTGTACTTCATGCGTAATAGAGTCTTCACGCAAAACCCAACGAGGAATATTTAATTTATTTAATGCTGTTATTGTGCCTTCAAATGTATACCAAAGATTTTTGACTTCGTGCGATACTTCGTCATCCCAGTCATACTTGTCTTGCCATAGACGCTGCATAATCAGCTTTGCTTCGACGACGCATGGACCTACGAGGCCTAATGGGTCAAAGATTTGACTGATAACGGAAAGGACATGACGTTTTGTGACTTTAGTAGTGGAGGTGATATTTATAGCATAAGTGAGTGAATCAGAGTCACAAATCCAGTTAAGACCTAAAGTCTTAGATTGAGAGTTTGGACTATGCTCAGAAAAATTTAAAGTGTTATGTAACTCGTTGCTATGTGTAATTTCTTTTAGAACTTTTGGATTGTTTGATCGCCATTTTCTTAAATTGAATTTTGCAGATGATAGAACAGAATGTACCTTTTTTGAAATATCTACCGTTTCAGCTATCGTATCCCCTCCACTAAGAAAGTCGTCGACGTAAAAATCTCGTCGTATAGCGCATTTGGCACGACTGTCCTCAATGTCATCAGCCAGACTTACAAGACACTTAGTGGCTAAATAGGGCGCAGAAGCGGTACCATAGGTAACCGTATTTAAAGTGTAGGTTCTAAGAGGTTCTGAAGGTTCAAATCTGTAAACTATTTTTTGAAGAGGTCGTTGGACTGGATTTAACTCTATGGCTCTGTACATTTTTTCCACGTCACCTGAGACCACGTACTTATGCTGACGAAAACGTGTTAAAATGGAAAACAGATCGTCTTGTACTACGGGACCGACCATCTGGATGTCGTTAAGCGACGCCCCCGAACTGGTAGGAGCTGATGCGTCGAATACTACGCGTAGCTGTGTAGTGGTGCTAGAACTGCGAATAACTCCATGATGTGGAATGTAATAATTTTTCATGGAGTTTTCTGGTGAAGGAGTACAGTCTGAGTCTAACGTCATATGACCAAGGCGCTCATATTCTCTCATGAACTCATTGTATTTTTTATAAAATGATGGATCGCGTTTAAATCGCCGTTCAAGGGAAAGAAAACGATTTCTAGCATTGGTAAATGAATGACCTAATGTACTAGGATCCCCTCTTAAAGGCATTGATACTACGAATCCCCCACCATCATTACGGACGGTGGTTTGAGCAAAAGACTGCTCACACATTCTCTCCTCAAGCGAGAGTGAATGTTTTGAAGCAATATGGTCAAGCT
This sequence comes from Orthosia gothica, assembly GCA_949775005.1. Classification (NCBI taxonomy): domain Eukaryota; kingdom Metazoa; phylum Arthropoda; class Insecta; order Lepidoptera; family Noctuidae; genus Orthosia; species Orthosia gothica. Next base: position 26,405,036 of record OX459037.1, read on the forward strand.
CCCAAAATTGAGTTAGGTCGGGAGTGACATTGGAATGATGGCAAAAATGATTGACGGAAAAACATGAGTGGCGCGAAATACTACCTGAAACTAACCATCCTAACTTGGTCTCGCATAATTTAGGTAGGTTTTTCCCTAAGTCAATTGTTTTGCTGCCTAAGACATTCCAGAAAACTTCAGCCCCTACCAGGATGTCTACGACCGACGGAACATTAAAGTTCGGGTCTGCTAGTTTAATACCTGAAGGAATAGGGACGTGATTGATGTGTATGAATGAAGACGGTAGAAATTTTGTGATTTCAGGCAAAATGTGACACTCGATATCTACATTAAAGGCACAGCATAAAGACTCTATTGAGAGGTGACAAGACTGTGTACTGGTGGATATGTGGTTATTAATACCCGTTACCTTGGTGCTCGTACCGCGTCGTAACAAACCCAGCTTCTCTGATAAGCTCTGCGTAACAAAGTTCGCCGAACTGCCATTGTCCAGCAGTAGGCGCGCAGTGTACTTCTTACCCGTCACGCCAGTCACGTTCACCATAGCTGTGGACAGTAAAACATGCGCAGAAGTAGCAAGCTGCATGGAATTGGCTGAAAGCACAACATTTGAAGAAGGAGAAGCAGAAGACAGTGCAAAAGGCGTGATAGAAGGCATTGGATTGGAAGCAAGTTTGGGCTCGTTACTTTCCAAATGCAAAAGCGTATTGTGCTTTGTTTTGCAATATTTGCAATGTGAAAATCTACATTTTGTAGAATCATGTCCAAAGCGTAAGCAATTAATGCAAACATTAAATTGAGTTGCCTTTTGTATACGATTTTCTATTGACAAGTTTCTAAAAGATTCACATTTAAATAACGTATGTGCTTGGGAGCAAAGTGGACATTTACTGTTTTTATTTATATTTTCAATTTTTTTATTTGTTGTATGCTTAGAATCGGTTTTATTTGAATGACTATTATTTAAGGCAATTATAGCATTCGTTTCGGAAGAACTAAGATTTGTCTCCACTGATTCTAACCAGTCCGCTTTTCTGCTTAAAAAAGAACAAAATTGTGTTAAAGTAGGATCATCTTTAAAAGTATTGTTTCTATGCTCTTCCCAGTCACGACTTGTTGTTAAATCTAATTTTTTAATCATAAAATAAATAATAATATCATCCCAATATTGAGTGGGCCTTTTTAATGAAGTTAGTGCCCTAATATTTTTATTAATAACATCAACAAGGTTTCTAATGTAAACACTTGATTCTTTTGTAAGAGGTTCAACGTCAAATAAAGCTTGTAAATGATTTTTCACTAAAAGTCGGTTGTTATTGTAACGTTCGCACAACAGGTCCCACGCTAAATTATAATGGTCAGCTTTAAAGTCAATGTTTTTTATAATTAAAGCTGCATTCCCCTGGAGTGAAGCTCGCAAATAGTGAAACTTGTTGATATCACTTATGCTAGAATTGTCGTGAATCAATGACCCAAAAGTGTCCCTAAACTCAAGCCAGCATTGGTAGTTCCCATCGAAATGTGGCAAATCTATTTTAGGCAAACGAACAAAAGAATTCCTAAATGAAACATGTGCACCTGAGTCAGCATCTTTGAAGCCCGCCTCCGACGCAGCACCGTTGGTCGAGACACCGAGCAGGCTGCGCGTGAGTGCCACCAAGTTGAAAAACTGGCGGTCAAAGTCCTCACGTTCAGTCAATGCTGCCTCGTTGTCGTCGGATATCACTTCGATGTGTGTCTGTAAGGCGTCAAATTCGGTATGTAAGGTTTCAAATCTATTAAAACGCTCCTCTAAATCTAAACGTTGCAACTCTGATATTGCGGAACTACTTTTTACTAAATTTAAATAGTTACTGTAAATAGTAAGCTTTGATTTAATTGAACTACGTTTTTTTATCAATGTTTTTAAGTTATCTGCCATTGTAAAGTTAAATAACAGCTGGACGCACTGATGCTAATGTACTCAATAGATAAGACAACCACAAACAGCTGTGCGTTAGTGAAAGGGATCGAGAAAAAATTTCAAGGTCAACAACTCAACACGTGTTATCGCGGTGCGAAGTAGCTAATTACCGAGCGTTTTCGATACAAAATATGCGTAATTTTACAAGCAGTGCGTAGGAAACACTATGAAAGCACTAATGTTGAGACACTGTATGAACACTGAAAGATAGGAAGATGAACAACGTTTTTCGGCAAGAAGATGAAAGCAGAAAAATAACTAATTGGAACGGACTCACTCAAATACAGTATTATACTCCCAAAGAATGACGTCAGCTCCCACGTTGACTATGCAGGCTGCCTCGGGAACGACTTCTTTGTTCTTTTCTTCGTGGTCGTACCGCGTGGTGCTCGCGAACGGTCCAAGTCCGCACAGGTGAACACGACGACCGATGTTGTTGACGGCGTTAATTACAGCAAAACCGGTGTTTATTTTTGAGCAATCGAAGGACCAATGAATAGGCTCAATCGGGACTTTATAATAAAAGAGTGGACTGTATTAAAATAGGTATATTACTGTTATTACGCTATCAACTCAGATAGAAATAGGTACAAAGAAATGCCCGTAATGGCTGGTGTCTGTGAGCTGAGTGGAGCGGCGGGCGCGCAGCCGGCCGTCGCGTCGTGGGTTCGGTCCCCCGACACCCCGCGCCTGCCTCTCGGACGCCCGCGCATATGTGATGCGCCAACAACATGCGATAACTGTTTGGGGTGGTGCCCCCAAATCATATATGTTGAAAGTCGAGCAAGCACAATGAGCAGTGCTTAAGGTTGCCCTGGCTTTACCATTTTTTTACCCTACCACTGAACTCTATGATAAGTGCAAGGTTCTCACTGTTCGACAACTTTTCATCATACAGACAATATTACGCAAACATACTGAATTGAAGTACGACCCATCTTTGTACTCTCGTAAAATAATCAAAACCAATGTGTGCTCAACAAATCGGTGTAAAAGTAGTCTCTCACATCGTAACTACTGCTTCCTTGGCAATTATTTATATAATAAAATAAATTCTTCCCTAAAAATATACTCTTTTACAAAAGCCAAGTGTAAGCAAATTCTCACCACGTACTTGTTGAACCACGACTACGACAGGACAGAAAATCTACTAAGCGTGCAGAGATGATGTTGTCGTCAGTCAGCCACTTTACTATATTACGACCCCCACATAATCACTATAACGACCCCCACACAACACTATAACGACCTCCACACCACACCATAACTACCTCTACACCACACAATAACGACCTCCACGCCACACACCTCAATTTCCTCCAAACCATATAATAATGACATTCACCTCATACCACAATGATCTCTACACCACACTATAACGACCTCCATGCCACACCATAACGACCTCCACACTACAACATAACGACCTCCACACCGCAAAATAACGACCTCCACACCACACCATTACGACCTCCACACCTCATAAAAATTAATTTAATAAATTTATAAATATTTTACTACAATTTAATAATAATTCAATAATAATTTATTAATATTCCAATAATAATTTAAAAATAATTCAGTAATATTCCAACAATAATTTAATAATATTCTTTATAATAATTGTTTTTTTAAGTATTTTAGTTACTGTATTCCTTCCCTTTTCTCGTCGTAAATGAATTGATTAAAAATCAATAATTTATGGGGGGGCCTGGTAATCTGTGTGACAGGATTTCCTAGTGCAGATACCAGTCTCCCACAAAGGATTAAATAATGTTGCACTTTTATGTAATAGTTTGTAAGACACCTTTGTGGAAGAGAAATAAATACTTATGTTATGTTATGTTATCTTGTTGGTGAACGACCGCGCGATTTCTTGCCTTCGGTGTTCCCAACCACAATCAGTCTTTCCAAATTCTCGTGCCTCTGCGTATTGTGTGGCCGAAATATGAAAGAATGTGTTGCTGGGATATGGTGGACACGCGAGTTTTTATGAATAAGGTCGGCCGCCGAACGCAGCTCAGAGTGGACGTGTGTCGAACTTACTAATAATTCCGTACCCTAAATTCTGTGATTGGCTGCGAGTCGTGATTTATAAATCCTTGTCACTCCTTAAGTGTTTTTACCTGCGGACGCCTCCCACTGGGCGGTCCTAGAACGGGATAGATACTGTTGTGCTTGTGACCCATCAAAAGTTGACACCTAAAGTGACTGTGATTTGTTGGATTTGAACCAGCGACGCTTGCATTGGCGGTCGGCGAGTGACCCACCGCGCCGCCGTGTTATTCCGAGCGCGCGCCAAATTAGCGATACTGACCCCGTGCGGCTACGTCATCGACTGTGCTACGACGTGCACCAGTGCTACGAGCTACGCGCCTACGCCCTGCTACGAGTCTTCGATCCGCTACGCCGTCAGAGCTAGTGATACAACCCAATATCACCTGTTTGACTTGTTCAACTGTATTGGCCATAATGTCGGAAATCCAGCGCACCCCGTCCAACTCTCCTTTAGTAAGTCTGAATACCCAAACACAATCGGAACCAGATATCAACTACGCTGTTGCTATGAGTGGATTTGTAAACACTACACGTAACAAACGCCTACGCAATGATAACTCTCCGCAAGGCAGCCCCTACTACCAAATCAGCCAAGATGATGTACAGGAACCCTCCTTCTCTAAAACACTAGCGGAGCAAACTGTCTTAGTGTCTAAACTCATGTCTGATGTTGCTGAAATAAAGTGCCAAAATACGGCCATTCAAGCGACGAACGCCGCTATTAAGAAGTCAAACGAAGAGATTATTCAATCGATAAGTTTTCTCAACACGAAGTTTGAAGATATGAAGAAAGAGATAGAAGAACTTAAAAAAACACGGGATGCACAGCAAAGACATATTGAACATCTGGATAAAAAGATTATCGATCTACAGCTGAAATCACGCTCATCTGGAATTGAAATCCGTAATGTGCCTTACACAGACTCGGAAGATTGTGCCAGTCTTTCAAAAACTGTGATTAAGATAAGTGAGGTCCTGGGAACAACCATCAGTAACACCAATATACGAGACGTGTACCGCCTTCCTGGTAAACCCACAAATACCAACTCCCCTCGCCCTATTGTTGCTGAATTTGCTGCTGTAAGCACTAAGCAAACGATTGTTACGGCAGTGCGCTCATTTAATAATGGGAAGGCTAAAGACCAGAAGCTCAACACCTCGCACATTGGAATGCCTGGTAAAATCCAACCTATTTTTATCGCCGAGCAGCTGTCTTTAAGTACAAGGAAACTTTATCATCTTGCCCGGGATTTTGCATCGAAGCACGCTTACAAGTTCTGCTGGGTTTCCAATGGCAATATTTTCCTGAGGAAGCTGGAAGGGGAGAAACATATTCTGGTCAGTTCTGATCAGTCTCTTCAAAATCTCGAAGATAAATGACTATATAACCCTTTTTACTTACGACTACATAATATATACTACTCCCTATGCGTTATATATTCACATTGTCGTACATTCAACACTACAACCCCTTACCCAATTCTTACTTACACAATCACACACACCAAATCCTTATTAGATATTATTGTAAAGTATGAGCAACACATACATACTAACACTATCATACAACCATACACACTACACTTAGTTCCCCTTAGAACTTCCCTAAACGTGCGATGCATCAAGAAACAGAATTTAAAACTAATCATAATTCGCATATGTAAGCCACTTTGCTTTCTCCACTAATTTCTAATGGCTACAATTAATAATATAAATAGTGAGCTTGACTCTCTAACCGCAGGTAACTCATTTACTTGTAGTATTGATGACTGCCTCGAGTATATAAAACCATATGATACTGACATAAAATTAATACATTTAAACATTCGTAGTATAAATAAAAATTTCAACGAACTACAGGTGCTGTTACACTTGACTAAAATTCCTTTTGATGTTGTAATCCTGACTGAATGTTGGCTGAGTAAAGTCAATAACTTACCAATCTTGCAGGGTTATCAATCTTATTTAACTAACACTAACTCCAATCAGAATGACGGGATCGTAATATACGTTAAATTAGGTCTCCAGATATCAGTGTGGGAACCTCACTGTACGGGTGGCAACTTTCTCGTATGCGAAATAGATAATAAAAAAATTGCTATTGTAGCAGTCTACCGTTCCCCGTCTTACAATTCTAAAGAAAGCTTTGACAATTTCTTAGATAGTTTAGATAAGATTCATACAAAACTCTCCACCTGGCAAAATACTGTCCTGATTGGTGATTTAAATATCGATATAAAATCAAATTGTAGAAGCGATCGCAGCTTAGAATATTTAACCCTAAACCTATCCCATGGGCTGATTCCAACTCACCTGTTTCCCACGCGTCTTGCCAATTGCCTTGACCACTCGTTTGTGAAAAGTAACTTACCTGTCACCACCCTGGTTCTGGAGTCACACATAACTGATCACAGACCACTGGTCCTGGCAATTGAAAACACTTGTCACAGACCCAAAACTTACCAATTTTCCACTCGAGTAAATTGCGACGCAATAAAGATAGAGCTAGAAACCACAGACTTCTCGCTCCTTTATAACATCCTCGAGCCTAATTTGTTAATGAACACATTTATATCCATATTACGCACAACTATCGCTAAACATTCTGTAGAAACTAAAACACCTAGAAAACTAAAAATTATAAAGCCTTGGATGACACCAGGGCTTTTAAAATGTATTAAAAACCGAGATAAACTACACGTTAAATCAAGAAATGCACCTGACAATCTAATTCTTAAATTAACCTACACTCGCTATCGAAATTTTTGTAATGGTTTACTTCGAAAACTTAGAACAGCATACGAGAAAAATGAGCTTGAGAAAGCAAAAAATAACCCAAGAGCCCTCTGGAAAACCATTAAAGATATAACCAACAGTCATAAACTAAAATCTAGCCCAATTGAATTATTAAAAATGAAAGACAACCCCAAATCCTCTTTAAATAGTGTTTGTAACTTTTTTAGCAATGTAGGTAAAAACCTGGCTGATAAAATCTTATCGCAAACCAATACATCCTTATATTTCGATGGCAGACCTACCACTATGACCGGAAAAAATCCCCGTTTACCGCCATCCACCTCTCTCGTTTTGCTTGAGGTAGATGAGACTGAAGTTGAGTCCCTTATACTCCAACTACGCGATGATTGTGCGATTGGATGGGACGGAATCTCACCCAAAATATTGAAACAATCTCGTTCTATATTAGTCCCACCTTTAACGCATATCATTAATATATGTCTCCAAAAGGGTATTTTTCCGGATGCACTGAAGAGAGCCTTAGTCCATCCAATTCACAAGGGGGGGAACAGAAACTGTGTCAACAACTACAGACCCATCTCTGTATTAACTGCACTTTCGAAAGTCTTTGAGAAGGTTCTTTACAATCGACTGAGGAAATTCTTGGATAGATACCATATTATTGCAGACAATCAATACGGTTTTCGTTCGGGTGTATCAACGGAAGATGCAGTATTAGATCTGACGCAGGTAGTTGCTGAGAATCTTGATAGTAAAACCAAATGTCTAGGCATATTCTTGGACCTTTCTAAGGCATTTGACACAGTTTCTGTTCCGATACTCATTTCAAAGTTGGAGCTGGTGGGGATCCGTGGTATAACCCTGGAAATTTTTAAAAATTACCTTCAGAACCGTACCCAACGAGTAAAGGCTGAGGAGCACCTAAGTGATGAGGAACCAGTATATTACGGCGTTCCCCAGGGTAGCATCTTGGGCCCAATTTTATTTCAAATTTATGTAAATGACCTATGTAATATGACCCTCACAAACGCCAAGATTTACGCCTACGCCGACGACACGGCAATTATTGTTAACGGACCTAGTTGGGATAGTGTCAAAAATAGCGCAGAGTTAGCATTAGCTAAGATAACAAAATTGTTGAATTCAAATCTATTAACCATAAATCTTAAAAAAACCTGCTACATTCCCTTCGCTTTACGGCAAAACAATCTGCCAGATCACACTTTTTCAATTATAGCTCATACATGCCCACAACTATCAACTTCTTGCCCTTGCTCTAAGCTTGCGAGATCTGAGGATGTGAGGTATCTGGGTGTACAAATTGATGCAGGCTTGCGATGGGACAAACAAATTGATGTACTTATTACCAGGACCTTGAGGCTCATCCACACTTTTAAATCCCTTAGAAGCGCCGCTGACCTAGATACATTAAGGATGGTTTATTTCGCCTTGTGCCAATCGATCCTCAGCTACTGCATTGTTGTTTGGGGAGGTGCAACAAAAACCAACTTCCTGAGAATTGAAAGAGCTCAGCGAGCCATCCTCAAGGTAATGACTCGTAAGCCATACCGCTATCCTACTTCTCAACTTTATTTGGACTGTAGGGTTCTAACAGTTCGGCAACTTTATGTGCTTCAATCCATTCTCAGAAGACATCGTTCTGTCCCCCGTTCTAATCCTAACAAGCGCACCAATGTTCCACTGGGCACCAGTCACAAAACAGTCTTTGCTGAACACCAGTATTATATACTAAGTACATACATCTACAAAAAAATTCATAAAATACTAAACATAATAGACCTTAATAAGAATGAACTTAAATCGAAATTAACAAACTGGCTTCTTCAACAGGATTATTCAAAAACAGAATCTTTACTTACATTCATCGCATAAATTTCATCTTAAATCTCCCAAAATACCTAAATGCACAAACACACGCACTCGCATACACACGCCAAAATAGACTACTAACAAACACACACACACACACATACACACACCCACATACACATACACACACACATACACACACAAACACTTACTGCAATTTTTATTTTTATTTTTCCTTATTTTTACATACTAATCCATTAAACCAGTTTTAACCTGTAAGCATCTATAAACTTAAAGGTAGATCGACACACTCTGCTTGTTGTAAAATTAAATGTAATAATCTTTAGCCGAACACTGTCTCTTAAGATACAGGATACCCTAGTTTAAGAGGCAGGGTTTATCAGTTTTGTATACAGATTTTACCAACCTACGCAAGCCCTACCAATTCACCAATTGTTTATAAGATTACTCTGTAATACCTCTACGTAATGGTTATATATCTGTAATTCTTGAAACAATAAAATTTATTATTATTATCTCCTTTATTCACTTTATTTTCTTATTCTTTACATTTTTAAATATTTTATAAATTAAATTACAAAAAAAAAAAAAAACATTTAAAAATATAAAAAATAGAGGCCCACCGGTATCGGGAACAGGGTCCAAGCTACCGGCGGTCAGGGCTCCAGAGAGAGGAACCTCCTAACAATACGAGCCGTGTCCAGCAATACTGCTTTCTGGATCAGGCCCTTGACCCAGCCGCCTAACGAGAGCCTCCTAAGGTGTTGGTCGAGGCTCGTGGCTATTAAGCCATTGGCTGACACGACTATCGGTACAATGATCGCTGTATCCACTTCCCACATGTCGACAACCTCGCGAGCCAAGTCAAGATATTATTATTATTATTATTCGGAGCAGGGTCTGGATCCATCGCATCGGCGTTTCGCAATCCAAGGTACTCTTAGAATTCGTCTCCTGCACTACATCTTGAATGCATCAATATTTTGTCTTTCTTGGGCTAGGATTGTCCACGTTTCCACTCCATACAGGATGGAAGGTATACCAGCAGCCTAATTACGTAAGTGAATTCGGCAAGGCAAAGAGTTTGACCCCATCAATCGACCAATCACATAGATGGAAATCCAAATGACGTCTACTTTCCGACTCGAGTCTTTGAGTTGAGGATATTTGGATGATACTACAATTGAGATTGGAAAGTTTTCTTGCCTTACAGCTGTACCATCACGGTTATTAATACAAAAACAAATCCACTGCGGATTCTTTCTAAGTAGTCGCCATGTGGGCCCGACCAGAGTAATAAGCTGAGAAAAGGTGATTAACCTTTTGGAGCGTTGAATAAGTAATTAATAAACAAATTGATGCAAAACGTCTGTGTGATGTAGGTATGTGTGGATTACATTGTTTGATGATAGTGACCTAAATACTAATGAAGTACCTACTACTGTATTTCTATTGTCAAAAAAAGTCGAGTTCAAGCTGGAAAGGAATCGATTAAAAACAAGCAGAGAGACTGAAAACCAATCTTTTCAGTGAAGTCCGGAGATCTGTAACCAACTGTTCCAAGGGTTCCTTGATCCTTGTCTGCAATGAAAATATAGGTTTACAGTCATTTAGCTTGTTCTGTTAGTGTTTTAATTTTTTAAGTATTTATTTTTTATTTTATACCTTGATAGTGATAAAAGGATTTTTTGTTCAATCACACACATTTTTTATGCACACATAGTACCTACTGTTATATTTATTTTATTTATTAGGCATATTGTATACTACTGTTATAGTATACTACCGGTGTTTTTAGGGTTCCGTACCCAAAGGATAAAAATGAACCGTGATTGCTAGACAGTTGTTTTTTTTTTCTCAGATGATGTATTTCTGTTGCCGCTCTAACAATAAATACTAAAAACAGAATAAAATAATTTATATTTAAGTGGAGCTCCCATACAAAAAACGTGTTTTTTTGTCGTTTTTGCTATAATGCTACGGAACCCTTATTGAACGAGTCCGACTCGCACTTGGCCAGTTTTTTTTATAAACCATGGCTCGCCCATTATAAAAATAAAATCTATATCTTTCTATTTTCACCAGCCTATGTTACCCGGTATAACGCAACGCTTCTAAAGATACATTGATGTCGGTTAAGCCGTTTAGAAGTTATGTTGGAATAAATACATATCGAAAACAAAGTCTCCTTTCCTTTTGTGTCTTTGGGCAGTCGTGTATATGAAACAAAAGGTGGTGAATATTGACAGCGGAGATTGGAAGAAGAAAACGTGCCCCAAGTAATTTAGGTCGAGTAAGTTTAATTGTATTATTTATGCCAGTAGCTTTGCGAGTGGGCTACGTTATTTAATCTTTCAAACATTAAAATCTAAATATAAATAATTTAGGAGGCGCAAAATGAGCACTAAATAATTTGGGGGTATGCAAAGCCCTAGGTCAAGGGTCCCGCTCCGCTTAGAGATGGTGTATAGGGCCGGATTATGGTGACCGTCGTCGAAAAACTAGGTGTTTCAAAATCCTGGCAGTATAATTTACATGGGAGCTTTAAATCAAATTAAATACGTTTATCTACTCTCATAACGTAAAGTAAATAAAACAACAAAAAAAGTAACTTAATGACAGATTTTATCCACAGAAAACTAATAAAATTAAAAAGTTAACTTTATACACACTTATGACAAAAATAAAGTACACTCCTTTTCTACATTTTCTTTGGCACCCTATGTAAAATGGAAAAACGGTCACTCGCTGTCAGAAAAATGGTTTAGTAGATGTTTTGGCCGCTGAGTTTCGTCTGATCCGGTCGAAACAGGAATTTCATGATTATTAATATTTTTGATTGGTGTTTCGGACTATACTTTTTTTCAAGCAAATTTTGTACAGTCAGAATGAAAAACCTTATGTAGGTTTATATTATTTAAGGAAAAGTCAGACAACTTTTGGATAAAGATAAAGCTTACTTAATATACCATTACAACAATCAACAGTAATATGATAAATCACAATAATCAGTCTTATATATCAATTAAAAATCGTACAAAATGGCACCTGAGGTATTGCACATACGGAACCTATTATCGATATTCTCAAGTATTCAATTTATTATTTCACATTTGGCACCTACGGATCAGTAGGTACTAGTGTGGGGACATCTACTTTTTTAGAGGCAAAGTAACGTCAGAAACATAAAATCAGTAGAGAGTTTAATAGCATGATAAAAATATAACTTCCTCTTTTACTTTTGTAGTTACATGTTGAACATTTATACCCAAACTACCAGGAGGCCAGAATCATGAAGAAGTATTTGCAGGCCTAGAATCATAAGCGGTAGAGACTAACGAAATACCAGGAGGTCAGAATCTTAAATATCCCGGTACTCTTTCTACATCTCATTATTCCAGCCTCGGTAATACTTCCTCATGATTATAATCTCCTGGTACTTAAGTGAGTCTATACCGTTAATGATTCCAGCCCCGCAAATATTAAGACTTCTTCATGATTCTGGATTCCTAGTAGTTTGGGTATAAATGCGTTTAATGTTCAAAATCTAACTGGACCCGGATACGGACGAAACTCAGCGGCTAACTTAATAGTGATATCATAGTTTAATATTTATTTAACAATAATTTGTATGATTGACTTGAATAAAAAAAACCGGCCAAGTGCGAGTCGGACTCGCGCACGAAGGGTTCCGTACTTGGTGAATTGCGGTTTGCGATTTATGACGTATTAAAAAAAAACTACTTACTAGATCTCGTTATAACCAATTTTCGGTGGTAGTTTAGTTTAGTTTACATGGTAATGTACATCATATTTTTTTTTTTTGTTTTATCATTCTCTTATTTTAGAAGTTACAGGGGGGGGGACACACATTTTACCACTTTGGAAGTGTCTCTCGCGCAAACTATTCAGTTTAGAAAAAAAATATATTAGCAACCTCAATATCATTTTTGAAGACCTATGCATAGACACCCCACACGTATCGGTTTAATGAAAAAAAACACTTTTAAGTTTCAGTTTCAAGTATGGGGACCCCCAAAATTTATTGTTTTTTTTCTATTTTTGTGTGATAATCTTAATGCGGTTCACAGAATACATCTACTTACCAAGTTTCAACAGCATAGTTCTTATAGTTTCGGAAAAAAGTGGCTGTGACATACGGACGGACAGCCAGACAGACAGAATCTATAAGGGTTCCGTTTTTTGCCATTTGGCTACGGAACCCTAAAAACCGGCTAAATGCGAGTCTGAATCACGCACAGAGGGTTCCGTATAAACAGCTACATTCACCAAAATAAATAAGTAAGATTACTAAGGTTCATAAACAACGAGGTTCGAAAGTATCGAACATTGTCCTAACGAAGCGACAAAATTAAATTTGCCGTTTGAAAACTGTTGTCCCATACATCACTTTACTTTTACTTACATACAACTTTTTATTTTTCCATGTAGGTACATTTTATAAGGTGGGCGACTATTACTCGTAAACATGTAAAGCCTACTTAGCTGTGATAGTTTTCCTTTTAATTTCGTTATATATACTACTATATATAACGAAAATAGGTAAGTAGGCAGTAGTGCTGTGAATTGTTTCACATATCACACTTGACTCTAACAAAAATTATCAATTTAAAGCTCAATTTTACGCAAACGGATTTCTGAATCGAAAAATCGTTTTTACGGACCCGTAATATTTTTGACTGGCATGTCCAACGATACTCCCACCATGGGACAGACAAGGAAAAAAAAACAGCCCCACTTTACGTGTACAGAAGGAAACATAAAAAAAAACTCGATTTTATTTTACCACTTTGTCGGCGTGATTAATATGTGTATCTCACGTAATTATGAAACTACTGTTATAATTTATTGTCTTGTTAACATCCCGTAGGTAGCATCAACGATATGTATTGAGTGGTACCGGTTTTGGCTTCGCCACCGTCGGATAAAAATTATACGCAATTATCGAGTGAATATTTTTTTAAATTTTATTTGTGATGGGTTTGCTCTTGACTCTAGTCTAGGTCAGAGGTGAAGAGATTCGGGTTGAATGCGTTCGGAAACACAGACGCAGGTAGTGAGTTCCATTCATTCGCTGTGCGCATTATAAAGGATGTTTGGAAGCGCTTGGTGCAAATTGGTGGAATAGCAACAAGGTAAGGATGGTAACTTGCAGTGCGTCTAGATGTCCGATGGTAGAAGGGGGCTGGTGGAATGAGGTCGTGGAACTCTTGAGCACACTCACCGAAGTACAATCTGTAGAAGACCGACAAGCAGGCAACCTTGCGGCGATGAGCCAAGCTATTAAGCTTGGCATCCACCAGTTCAACGTCACCGATGAGCCTCTTAGCTCTGCGTTCCACCGAGTCAAGCGCGGCAAGCTCATACTTTGCTGAGCCATCCCAAAGGTGGCTGCAATACACCATGCAGGATCGGACTTGCGCTTTGTATAGGGTTAAAAGCTGTCCAGGCGTGAAGTATCGCTTCACTCTATTTAGGATGCCCAGTTTTTTGGCCGCAATTTAGGCTTTGTACTCAATGGACGCGCCGAAGTTGAGACTGGATGTCAACTCCATGCCTAGGAGCTCGAGCCGATCAGTCACAGGAACAGACGTACCCCGGAAAGTAGGAGTTAGATCGAGAAGTCTCCTTTTAGCTGTAAAAAGGCACGCTTGTGTTTTGGTGGCGTTAAAGGAGACCAGATTTGCATCACCCTACTGGGAGATGAGGCTTAAGGTCAAATCTGTCCGCTTCACCATAGCCTCTCTCAAGGAACGAACTTCATCCATGCTGGTTTTTGCGCTGGGCAAGTATCTCTCTGAAACAGTACTGTCATCTACGTAGCCAACAATACCAGGCTGCAGTAGGTCAGGAAAAGAGTTGCAGAGAGAACAGACCCCTGAGGAACGCCGGCATCAATTGCCATAAGGTCAGAGGAGCAGTCGTCAATGACTACTGAGTAGACTTGCGTGTCAGACCCTTTCAAAGGCCTTCGAGATATCAAGCGATACAGCAAGTGCTTCGCCGTGTCTCTCGATGGCTTCGCCCCAGCAGTGCGTGAAATACACGAGAAGATCGCCAGTGGACCGTCCCCGGCGAAAGTTATATTGACGGTCACTGAGAAGATTTATTTATTTATTTATACTTTATTGTACATCAAAAAATACAGGAACAAAAGAAACTTAAAACTAAACATATACAATGGGCGATCTTATCGCTTGGCGCGATCTCTTCCAGGCAACCTGGAATGGACAGTGATTGCCTGTACTTGACATGGGGTTGTCAGTGGTGTAACAATACCAACAAAGAACATACAGATACAATAATCTATATATATAAAAGAAAGTCGTGTAAGTTACTTCACTTATAACTCAAGAACGGCTGAATCGATTTAGCTGAAAATTGGCAGGGAGGTAGCTTAGAACCAGGAGAAGGACATAGGGTAGGGTAGGGTAGGGTAGGGTAGGGTAGGGTAGGGTAGGGTAGGGTAGGGTAGTGTAGGGTAGTGTAGGGTAGTGTAGTGTAGTGTAGGGTAGTGTAGTGTAGGGTAGGGTAGTGTAGGGTAGGGTAGTGTAGGGTAGTGTAGGGTCGGGTAGGGTAGGGTAGTGTAGGGTAGCGTAGGGTAGTGTAGGGTAGCGTAGGGTAGTGTAGGGTCGGGTAGGTTAGGGTAGGGTAGGGTAGGGTAGTGTAGGGTAGGGTAGGGTAGAGTAGGGTAGGGTAGTGTAGGGTAGGGTAGGGTAGGGTAGGGTAGGGTAGGGTAGGGTAGTGTAGGGTCGGGTAGGGTAGTGTAGGGTAGGGTAGGGTAGGGTAGTGTAGGGTAGGGTAGGGTAGTGTAGGGTCGGGTAGGGTAGGGTAGTGTAGGGTCGGGTAGGTAGGGTAGATAAATGTTTGGTCTTTTTATGGCAAAACAAAGTTTGCTGGGTCAGCTAGTACTTAATAAAAAACACAAATAGATAACTATATATGCTATAAAATAGATACATAAATACATACATATTTAAATTATAAAAAATGAAAGAACAAAAAATTCGTATGAAAATCATAGACAAAATATATGACAACAAACTAAGAGCACGATTACAGCGATAAGTAATGTTCCTTGATGAGTCTTTTAAATATAGGCAACGACTGTGCACGTTTAATTTGGTCAGGCAATGCATTCCACAGACGAGCAGCCTGGACAGTAAAAGATTTGTCCATGAAAGTTGAGGATTGTATTGGCATTTTGAGTCGCAAGTTAACTTACCTTAGAGATTTCGTGTGGGAATCGCAGAAAAACTGAAAACGATCCTTGAGGTAAAGAGGAGTGGAAGGAGTAAAGAGCACATTAAACAAAAGAGAAAGAATATGAGTATTCCGGCGAAGGCGAATTGGCAACCACTTGAGCTTTACACGGAATTCACCACTTACAGATTATTGTCTTTAAGGTAAGTCAGCAACTTACTGTTTAGTACCCTTTCCTTTTTTGGGCACTGGTTGCACATTTGCAAGCTTCCAGGATTTCGACACCGTTCTTTTATCAAGAGAGAGGCGGAACAAGCGTGAATTGTCAGCAAAGAGAGATGCAAATAAATTTGCTTTCTCACTTGCAGAGTGAGCCAGCGACCCATCAGGTTTCAGCATTGAAGGTAAAGTGGGACGACAGAAATTCGCTTCAATCGCTTTAGACAGGGACCAAAACTGTTTACTACCCGGAGGATGCGATGCCAGCTTGGCCCCAATACGTCCAATATGGTCAAAACGCGCCCGACGCAAAACCCGCTTGCAGAACTTGGCTGCAGAATTAAAGGCTCTTTTCCTCTTGCGAACCCTACGCGCTCTAACTTTGCGGTCGCGGGCACCGACCCAGGCTTGGTAGGCAGACTCTTTTCGGGCCTCAGCGTGGGCGCATTCTGCACTATACCAAGGTTGGGCTTTGTGACCGAGCGGAATGTCGGAGAATGGAATGAAATACTCCATTCCCTGCCGAATCACATCCGCAATCGCGACCGCACAGCTCGAGGGGTCACCCGAGGTTCTCCTCGGGTGACCCCTCGAGCTGTGCGGTCGCGATTGCGGATGTCGCACACATGTCGCCAAGGATAAGACGCATAAAAGTGCCGCATCTCGTCCCAGTCTGCTGACTCGTATCGCCATACTCACTTCGTGCCTCTAGGACTCTCATCTGGAGGAGAACAAGTCGACACGGATTTCACCAGACAGTGGTCAGACGTTCCCAGCGCGGCTGAGACCGATACCAAATGACTGTCCGGATCAGTTGTCAACAGAATGTCTAAGCAATTGGGTGTATGGCCGTCAACATCCGGTACCCGCGTTGCCACATTCACCAGCTGGGTTAGATCTAGCGATAAAGAAAATTTGCGCGCCTCTAACCCAGCATGGTCAGTTTTCCGGTACGGGTACAACCACTCCTTATGATGGGCATTAAAGTCCCCCAGCAAAATAAGCTTCGCTGTTGGGTCCCGTTGCTGGGCCATATCAGCCGAATACAAGTAAATCAACGAGCGAAAGCTAGTAATAGCCCTTCTTTTTGATACCCATCACACCTTTAAATGATTTACCCGACTACGGCAAATCCAAAACGATGGTTATGATTGTAACCAGTTAATATGTACTTATGTTCATTGGTTCCCTCATAACTCCTAAACTACTTATCACAATTTGACAATTGAGGTATCTTTAGAAGCGTTTTGATTGATCGCTGGCACAGATTGGCCGCTGGTTAAAAGATATAAGACATCATACTAAAAGTGATATGGCGCCCTCTAGAGGTCATCAATAAAAACAAATAATAAAGTTATGAATAAAAATTACAATAATTTAAATTAAAAGGTTTTTTTAATTTATTGTCCACCTTCTGGCGTCGCCTGAGTCGGGTAATAAGGTCCTTCATATATACTATCCTAATAAGTCAGTGCTTAGACTCTTTTTTAACCGACTTACCAAAAAGGAGGAGGTTCTATGTTCGACTTCTTGTATGTTTTTTTTTTTTTTTTTTTTTTTTTTATGTATGTTCACCGATATCTCCGTCAATTGTGGACCGATTTTGAAAATTCTTTTTTTGTTTGATAGAGTATGTTTCGAAATTGGTCCCATTTTAATTTGGTGAAGATCTGATGAAGAACTTCGGAGATATACAACAGAACTCTTCAATAAATAACGGCAAATCATTCGGGCTTGCTGCAATCGCATGTCTGTTTATTGTATATACCATTTCATAACATAACATCACGCCAGTACACTATAAAGGGGTACGCAGATCAATCATTTCACCGGTTATGTTCAAGTTTCATGTTATTCGGGTAATCTATTCTGGCGTTATAGGTACCTTACTAAACAACTTGCCTATTTTAGGAAAGTACAACTAAAAAGGGAAAAATAAAAAACTTTTTTGCAAAAAAATTCTACCGACTTCCAAATAAAAAACTACAAAGTGAAAAATAACTTTATTTTTGGAAGTCGGTGTCCATATCGCAAAAACATGGGAAAAAAGAAAGACACCGACTTCCAAAAATAAAGTTATTTTTCACTTTGTAGTTTTTTATTTGGAAGTCGGTAGAATTTTTTTGCCATAAAGTTTTTTTATAAAAATAAAAACATTATATTATTTTAGCGAGAACATACAACACATGGGGTAACCATAAGCTATTAGAGCAAGGTTATTTAGAGTGTGCGTAAGGGACAGATGAATACGATTTGTATACATCTGTCCCTTTTTCACTGTCGAACCATGATAGTTCTGACACATCAGGGTACGGGGGCCGATAATTTGATGCAGTCTAAAGTTTAAACTGTAGTAGATTTTTGTCCATGTTATTTTTATTGTAAATTCACTGTCCCTGCCCGAACTGCTGCATATTGAAGAAAAGAGATTTTAAACAAAGACAGAATTACCTTGAATACATTTAAATATATTATACTAGCTGTTACCCGCAGCTTCGCCCGCGTTATTATAGATTTTGTCTATCAATTCTGGTTGTCGACATGCAGGGTGAGAAAAAACCAATGTTGCAGTTTTAGTTTAAATTAAAATCGGCCCCTTGACTCCTTTGATTGTTTTGTGCTATTCTTCATAGTGATGATTTGGCCATCCACGCCCACTTGGCAAACTTAGCCTGTGTAGGTACAGGAAGAATTAACGTAAAAATTATTAACTTATTTAATTGAAGATTATAGGAAATTAGGTTACGGGCGTGAATTAAAATGCAGACTTTGAATTTAAAATAATATTCGTTATATTCAAATTAACGATTTCACAAGGAAGTTTTTGTGTCTGTATCCTAGCACAAGCAGTAGAGTAAAAAGGAACGAACTGAGAGTGGTTGTTGGTTTTATAGTGAACATGTTATGACAGTGTTGCCATTATTTGAAATGTATCGATTAATTTTTGCTCACATAAAATCGACTAAATACCAACAAAGATGTTAGTCAATACAGGTATAGATTCAAAAGTTACAAAAGGAAACAAATAAACTACAGACTCATGGGTTCTGGTTTGCTGCAAAGGAAGATACCACTCTATCATAAATTGTAGCTATAGTTAATTGAAATTCCTTAAATATGTCGTTAATCATGTGCTATTCTGGGCCCTGGACATACGCAAACATCAGCAGCTACACATAGCTGGCCGTGGGTAAAGCTTGGCTTTTCCAAATGCACCCCTGCTACCCTTGAGCTTTGTTAATAGTAATAGCAAAACTAAGTTTGATTAGGAACGGGAGTCTTTTGAATTGAAATGATAGGTCAGTGGCTATTATTGGGATTCGACGTATGAACACGCTTCCCTTTTTTCTCATATCTGTATATTGGCACCTATAATATTTTGCCCATATATATTGTGACTAATAAGCCTCATCCCATTAGATAATCGAAATAAATATGTAGATCTCAATCATTTATTATCAAAAACATGCCTGTAAAGTTTCAACCAAATCGGAAGCCGCATTAAAAAGTTTCATACAAAGTTCAGCTATCCCTATTTAACCCCTTAAAATTCGAATTAACAAAAATCCTTTTTTACTAACGTTTACTATCTTTATACTACCATCTGCCATAATTCTGCTTCATTAACATCTTATATTTACAAACCCAAACTCCTTTTACGGGTAGTAAAAAAAAAACAATACACTTTAATTATTTGTTACAGAAGTATTGCCGCAAAATTTGAAGTGAATTGATCCCCATAATAAGAAATTTCATATAAAACTAACCCCTCCCATTTCTTCCCCTTCGATTTTTAAGCACAAAGAAGTAGCTTGTCCTTTTCAGGGTCTCAAACTATCTTCATACCACATTTCATCTAAATCGGTACATAATAAGAAGTTGCATGATAAGAAGTTACATACAAAATTAACACTCCCCCCATTTCTACCCCTTCATGTTTTATGCAAAAAATTTAGCCTATGTCCTTCCCAAGGTCTCAAACTATCTCCATACCAAATTCCATTTAATCGGTTCTTCGGTTTAAGCCCTATTAAGAAGTTTCATACAAAACTGACGCCCCATCTCCTATTTCTCCCCCTTCGTGTTTCATGCAAGTAACCTATGTCCTTCTCAGGGTCTCAAACTATCTCCATACCAAAATCCATTTAATCGGTTCATCGGTTTAAGCCCTATTAAGAAGTTTCATATAAAACTGACGCCCCATCCCCCATTTCTCCCCTTCGTGTTGTATGCAAGTAGCCTATGTCCTTCTCAGGATCTTAAACTATCTCCATATCAAATTTACCTAAATGGGTTCATAATAAGAAGAAGTTGCATGATAAGAAGTTACATACAAAATTACCCTTGTCTCCCATTTCTCCCCCTTCGTGTTTTATGCAAAAATATGTAGCCTATGTCCTTCCCAAGGTCTCAAACTATCTCCATACTAAATTATATTTAATCGGTTCATCGGTTTAAGCCCTATTAAGAAGTTTCATACAAAACTGACGCCCCATCCCCCATTTCTCCCCTTCGTGTTGTATGCAAAAATATGTAGCCTATGTCCTTCCCAAGGTCTCAAACTATCTGCATAACAAATTTAATCTAAATCGGTACAGCGGTTTAAGCCATAATAAGAAGTTTCATACAAAACTACCCCACCCCCATTTCTCCCCCTTCGTGTTTTATGAAAAAAAAGTAGCCGATGTCCTTTCCCGAGTCTCAAACTATCTCCATACCAACTTTCATCTAAATCGGTTCTGCGGTTTAAACGTGAAAAGGTAACAGACAGACAGAGTTACTTTCGCATTTATAATATTATATAAATATATAAATATATATATATTAATATGGATTGATGCAAAACAGCTATGGATTAACAATTCAATGGCCGTGATAATGAAATATAAATAATAATTAACTTATTGCTATTGGGCTTCCATTATTAAAATAAATAGAGTTTAAAGAATAATTATGTATTTCAAAATATTTTCTAAGTAATCTTACACAGTAGTAATGTCTTAAAATCACAATTTTAAAATTAAAAACTAGGACTATTAAATGAACAATTGCACATATTTCTCATTCTTACTAAGTTAGAACTTTCTTCCCCGTGGTTCAAACATTCAAACCCGAGAAAGAAAATTTGAAAATTTCGAGTCTTAAAGATTAAGACCCGAAAGTTCTACGACTAAATAATTCGATCAAGCAGCTCGGGTGTTCCTCTGCGATAAATTAAGGTCAAGAAAATCTTTTTCATGGAACAGCGGTAACCCTTCAGGTTTGAGTATAGCATCTGGTGCCTTCAGCGTGGTCGTGAAGGTTGGGTTCAGTGGATGCAGCGGTCCCACCGCGGTCACCGCCAAACGCGCCGCATCCGTGCCCAGCTTGTAATGACTGCCGTCGCCTGTCCTTATTATCCTGTTGGCTACCTGTAAATTGTATACAAAGGTTTCAATAAAACACCATTAAATTGCCTTACTATGAATTTTAGTTTGTTTACGTAATATCATGTCTATTTTCCCTGAATGTTTAGGTAGATGGGAGTAATGGCTGCATCCAGTGAAACTGAAAGCCGACCCCAGGCAAAGGAAAGGCAGACTGATTGGTTAGGTACAGTCGTACAGTAAGTACTTCCACATTACGTCCGCTGCTTTTAAGTCATTAAATTGGAGTTAGGAGGCGAGCCTATTGCCATCATTTGGGCACAATGCCAATCTTCATGCTATTGAGAAATTACACATAGACAAACCAAATAACACCCAGAATTGTGACCAGGGGGGTGACCATAAGCTCTTAGAGTAAGGTTATTTTGAGTGTGCGTAAGGGAAAGATGTATATAAATCATACGAGTATACATCTGTCCCTTGACGGCAGCACGTGACCACTGTGCTGCTGTCTTACCTGTAGTCACGTACTAGGCGGATATAATCCCCAATCTGAACGCCCGTGACCCCGGAGTCCCGCCTGCCTATAATGCAAACGGGGTTCTGGTGTTGTAGGCGCCAAGGCGGTTGCCTTCACGACGCCTTCTTCTTCGAGCGGGATCGGCCCTCACACGCTATGCTCGGCGGCCTCCGTCTAGACCATCCCGGCGGTCTCACAGAAGGAGGCCATTTCTCTCCAGTTTTCTGTTCCTGCCAGTATAGCCCTCACTACTGCTGGCAGAGACAGGTCTCGCCCGATCCAGGAAGGCCCCGCAATGATGGCAATTTGCCGTGGCCTCTCGCCCAATCCTATTCAGGTACTCACTGCTGTAGCCGTTTGCGCCACCACTCGAGCGCATGTCGCCGTTACTGCCACCTCAGCCTTACTAAAGCGATTTCTGGCACGCTATCACGCTATCACCATTTTGGCGGATGGCGCAAACTCTAATGTTCGCCAGAATGTCTAGTGGTGGAAAGCGTGCCTGGAGAGTTGCCGCCTCAAATGATACCGTTTGGTATCCTCGTCCGATTCGTATGGTAATTTTTCGATGCAGACTATTTTTGATTTTAGTCCTGCAGCGTCGGACACTAGACAGTCTGTTTGACCAACCAAGCGCACCGTAAAGGAGAATCGATCGCACGACGTGGTGTCGGCGGTGGCGGCGAACTTCTTCTCGAGGTCCTCCGAGTTTGGGCAGCAGTCTGTGCAAAGCACCCTCTGCCCTTATGACGCAGGTGACCAGGCGCTTGAAATGCTCTTTGAAGCCCCACCGACCGTTCATTGCTTCTCGGCAATTTATGGAACCGACGTGCCTCAGTTTTATGATGGGCTATCTCCAAACCCAGCTCGCAAATCGTGACCACGACTCTTGCCACCCCGAGTTCGGAGAGCTGGATGGTCACATTGAAAGTATCCCACCGGCTAACACCAGGGTGTCGTTTGGGTAACAAACGATATAAACGCCGACGGGGAGGTCAACACGCAGGACCACATCATACGCGAGATTCCACAAGAGAGGACCTAAAACCGAACCCTGTGGAACCCCACACGTAATCTCCCTCCGATGTACGCTACCATCTTGACCCACATAGTGAATTTGTCGGTAGCGTAGGTAAGCTCCGACGATGCACTGCAGGTTAGGGGTCACTTCTTGATGTACTAGTGCCGTTCTAATCGCATTCCAGGACAGGGAGTTAAAGGCGTTGACGATATCCAAACTTACCGCCAACGCCACCCCACCCCGGGACACTGCCCTCCACCTGCTCCGACAGCTAGCAAACATGTAGAATAGCAACCACTGTCGAACGCTGCTCCCGGAAGCCATACTGGCAATCGGCAAGGTCGGGACCAATCCGCGACAGATGCCCAACGAATCTTTCAGAAATTATTCTTTCGAATAGCTTGGAAACCTCGTTGAGCAGGCAAATGGAACTGTATGTAGAGGGAAACTCTGAGTCCCTGCCTTTCTTCCTCAATAAGACCAATCCAGCCTCCTTCCAGTCGGAGGGGAACACATCCGTACGGAGACAGCTGTTGAACAACCGTCTTAGGCGGTCCCCCAGGTACACACGCTCGGCCAGGAATACCATCCGGGCCTGGCGCAGTCTTTCGAGCCCCATGCGTCTAACAGCCCGGTTCAGCTCGCCATAGGTGACCCCCAGTTCGTCAGACCAGTCCGAAGGTGGCAAGAGCGACAAGGAGCTGTCTCTGGCTACTGGAAATAAAGTGTTAACAACTCTCTCCAGTAGACACGGATCCATAGTTTCTGTGAGGATGCAATTTGTGCAAGACTGGTTTATATGGTCTCCCCCACGGATCCCTGTCCGGCCGTCCCTCGGGCGGCTGCCCAGAAGCTCTGTCACGGTCTGTGTTGGAGCTCCATAGTTGCCTACAGGCACTGGCTATTTCTTTGTCCGTTGCTCTTGCCTGTCGTCTGCGTCGGGTGCGTTGATACTGGCGTTGGGATCTGAGACGGTAAATGCGCAACCACGCGATGTCTTTCGACCACCAGTAAATCGCTCCCGGACGCCGGGCGCAACTGAACTGGGGGCATAGAAGCGTCACAAAACGATGTCATCCTGTCCCGGAACCAAGCCGCCTCTTTTTCTGGATCGGGTAAGATCCCCTGTGAATACAAATCTTCTGGTCACGCCACGACGTTAGCAGCTGCAATGAGCATGTCTCGATTGAGGCAGTTGAGGGCCCAACGTCGTCTCGGCGGTAGGCTGGAATCCAGACGGCTCGGACGGGCGCAGTTGGAGGGACGCAGAGTCATATCAAAAACGATGGCGATGGTCGGAAAGTGTGATCATCTCCTCCACTTCCCTCCACTCTGACATCATGCGGGCAACTGAGGGTTCGCCCATGAGAGGTCCACAATTGATTCCCCCTAACATTGTGAGAGGCCTATACCTACTAACGAAATATACATTTGTAGAACTTACCACTTCTGGTGAAGCAGTCTTCAAGTCATAAGCTAGTCCGATTCTCTCAAGAAATTGAATGAATGTTGCTGAATGATTGATAAGGCTACTGAGTTCGGCTGCCTTGTAGTCCCAGGGGAACGCGTGGTGGTAGTTGTGCCAACCCTCGCCCAATGTCATAAAAGACACGAACCATGATTCCACGGGTTGCAGGTTTCTGAACAAAAAATTATATCATTATAAGGTACAGTGTAGTTTTATTTTGTCTAGCAGTTGCGCTCCCACTATTGGGCAGTGGCCTTCCACAAACTCTTCCATATATTCTTCACTCGCACCAGCCCGGTACCTGTTTTTTTTTTTGTTTACGGGGGAAACCTGCAAAAGGCGCCTGGACTTTTGGGGAAAAGACCAGGAAGTGTGGGATTTTTACCTCACTAAAACCACCTCGGTGATCACCATCAGCACCTGGAAGAGGCCCCGTCACCTCTTAAAAGACCACCCCGGAACTACCTCTGTGCAAATGCGGCCAAATTATCTCGCTTCAAATATCTGTGCTGATCTCGCTGGCGCCTTTTATCTACCGGAAATGTCTAATGATACTTACTGATCATAAGGTCTAGTTCCATAAAGATGTGCCGCGCTATTCACAAGCCACGTCGCGTTCAGTGAAAATACGTATCGGAAGAAGTAGCAAAAAAGCAGCGAGTCCAACCAATGCTCGCCGAAGAAATGCACTGGTACCCACATTGGGATAAATATAGCAAGTAAGACATATAAAGGATAGTAATATCTGAAACAAAAAAAAAAACATCAGTACGAAGTACAACAGTAGAGCTAATACTAAAAAACCAAATAAAAGTTTGTAAAAAAATGAAGATCCTAAATTGTTACTGTTAAACATTTACTTTTTTTGGAACATGACCATCCAGTCGGCTTGCATGTCACTCATGTCAATCTTCCTACCGAGTTTGATGACGTAAGGGTGCTTCTTGTGCATGAGCCATCCCATGTGGCAGAAGAAGAAGCCACGCTTGGAGTTGTGAGGGTCGCCATCAGTATCCGAGTAGCGATGATGCAGCCGGTGGTCGCGACACCAGATGAACATGCAGTTCTGTAAAATAACATGGCTTAGAATTTACCGATGTAGAGCCCTTGTCTACCAGTCTTGCAGTGTAGCGAAAGGTTTAATGGATATTTTATTTATTTCTTTATTATTATGACACTCCAACGAAAAAAAAAATACAAAATAAGAATTAAAAAAAATATAGTAATAAAATAATTGAGAATAATAAAAGATAAATTACAAATAATAAATTTATAATCACTAATAATAATATACAAAACATAGAATTAATAAAAAATAAGTAGGAAAAAAATATAAAAGTCAAAATACAGAATTAATGAGTGATGGAATAAAACAAAAAACTAATTAGTTTTATACTGGTTTGATTTTTCTAAGTGCTCCCCATTTAGAAAAAACAAAGCAGTGTTCAGTTCTCTAAGAGTAATACTGACGTTCCTTACTATCGGGACTCGTAAAAATTCAAATAAAATCAAAATCACTTCATTAAAGAACCAATAATTAATTATGTAAGAATCACCTGTCCAGCTAAAGTCTGCAGAGTTAGTAGAATAGCTTGACAGAGTGGTGTAGCTTTGAATGTTCTATGTGTGTAGTATCTATGGGCTCCAGTAGTAATGCCCTCTGCCGCAATGTAAGTTACGAACATAGCTGAAAAGACTGCTATTATGAGTCCAATACTTGAAAGGATAGAAAAATTAAATAAATCTGGGTTTCTACTTACTCCATAACACAGTTTTTATTCCGACACCTCCTAACAGAACCACTTTCAATCCCCACAATCCAAGGAAATGTAGTAACAAAAACCCTATTGCATTGGGCCAAAATACTTGATGCTTATATGAGTAATCTGTGCCTATGTTTTTGGCACTCAGAGGCAAGTTGTCTGCTCGTTTATTTTTTTCCTGTTCGACTTCCATTTCGTTTTGTTATCTATTTCATAAAGTATTGCCCACCGATTCGAGAGCTCAAGCGTACTTGCTTTTCTGATGCTCTATCACTATTGATACTTCCCAATAAAATACGGAGTCTTATAAACAAAATGTATCAACCTTAGGCATTGTTAAATATCATTGTGTTTGGTGTTGCAATAGATGATAGCACTTGAACTCTTGTTCTTGTATGTTAATAAAATTAGTTGCGACTATGTTTGACGTTGCTTAGTTTGGGTTGATTTCATCGTATTTGAATCATTCACAATTTCAGATGACCTTGGTTACGAGCGATCCGTATTAAGACTACGATTCACATATCAAGCTCAGTAAACCAGCGAATCAATACAGCGCTGCATTGGACTGGATGATATCGTTTAGTACTGAGCAGTTAAAAAGTGTTTCTGTCAGAACTGAAATGGCACCAGATTGGCCGTCTACGTGACGTGCCAGATCGACTACCGGTACATTGAGGTGTTGAAGTGTTTGTACAAAAATGTCACCATGTCCTTCCATCTTCAGGATCAGACCTCGAAACCGGCGTAGCATCTCCAGCGCGGCGTGAGACAGGGTGACGTTATTTACCCAAAACTGTTCAATACTGCGCTGGAGGATGTCTTCAAGGTTATGGACTGGAGGGGTCGACGGCATCAACGTTACTGGCGAGTACGTCACTCACCTTCGGTTTGCCGACGACATAGTGGTCTTGGCTAAGACAATGGAGACCCTCAGTACAATGCTCGATCACCTCAGTAAAGCTTCCAAAAGAGTGGGTCTTAAAATGAAAATGGACAAAACCAAGGTTATGGTGAATGCCCATGTAAAACCCACTCCTATCAAGATCGGAGACTCTACACTCGAAGTTGGAGACGATTATGTCTACCTGGGACAAACGGTCCAGTTTGGTAGGCCTAACTTTGAGAAAGAGGTCAACCGTCGAATCCGACTCGGCTGTGAGGCGTTCGCGAAGTTGCGCGGTATCTTCTCATCCAATTTACCGCAGTGTCTCAAGACAAAAATCTATGACCAGTGTGTATTGCCAGTGATCACCTATGGGGCCGAGACGTGGTCGCTCACAATGGGCCTTATCAGAAAGATTACAGTCACCCAAAGGGCAATGAAGAGGGCTATGCTCGGAGTTTAATAACACACACTCCGCCTGATAGACGGTGTTGAACCTTCCTAGCGGTCTGGATATATATATATATTGAAATCGTGTAAGAAGACTCCGACTCCGGTACCGGAGTCCGTTTTCGATCCGTCGATGTATACTCTCATCTCTTTCGGGCCTGAGTTGTCACATCTCTTCTTCTGTGAGTATTATGTTGTAGTGCCTATGAAAGTGGTGTGATTTGGTGGCTTTGTTGGATGGTGATGCTAACATCGGTTTACGCTTGATCGCATCTTCCTTGATGCGTGTGTGCTTAATTCTGGACAATCCCACCGCACTATTCCCAAACCACTGCAACTCCTGAAAGCCAGAATCAACAGTGGCGACCACCAGAAAAGCGCCGAGGCAATGAAGCTCGACGAAGTCCCGGAGAATGAATTTACCTGTCTTGGATCCCGCAACGAAATTAATCAGAAAAGAATACAGGAGGAGTAGGAAAAATGTAAATTTCCACTTCCCTCCATATCAAGCCGGAGACAGAACAAACAAGGCCAATAGGCACAAAGGGTCATATACAACTGGGATAAGCCCAGTTGCCTAGCACCACGGATAAAAAAATAGCATTAATACATATTAATGGGTCCTAACATTGTGAGCTGTTATATTTGGTTCCAATAATAGGTATGGCAAAAACGCTTGAACGCACGGAAATTTGTTCTAGTTTCCACAAGGTCCGTATAGTAAACAACTCCTGATGCAGCCTGTACATTATTCAACATAATATAACGTTCATTCTGCCAAAGAATACACTCCCATAAGATATGATGTGCAGATTGTATATATTCGCAGTCAGATGTAGAACACTGACATAAAGGCGAGGCAACGAGCTTGAAAGAAAATAATTTACTTTTAAAGTTACCATGTCCCGTGAGAAATTGAGCAACACAGTAATCCACTTCCAGCCACGTGCTGGCCAGCCGCACGCGAACGGATGGAAAGAATTGGTGGAGGTGTCGGCCCTTGATGGAATAATCCCACCTACATTGCCATTCGGATAAAAGTTCCTCCCAGACGTCAATAGGTGGTTTAAATAATCTAGAGATTTTCTCACGGTCACTCCGCGTTAAAAAGTTCGCGTCCGCCGTCTCTCGTGCGGAATAGTACATAGCAGCACGTCGCTGCACTTCAAGTTCGACCGGAAGTACACCAGTGCTTAATTCTGGAGTCTTTATTTAGGGTACCTGATAGATGGAGTCTAAATATAAATAAAAAATTAATAAAATTCGTTTATTTCAGGTCCTTGACCCATATAAGTAACACAAAAATACAAATACACTATAGTCAATTCATGCAATAAAAATAAAGTGAAAATTAAAATAAAAGAAAACAAAATGAAATATGACAATTAATAAAATTGAGGAATCAAGTTATGTCAGTAGCAAAAATATAATATCATAACATGGAATCGATTGATTTCAAAAAGCAGAAATCAAAATAAAATATAATCAAGCTAAATTAGATGTATTATGACAACGAATTAAATTATGGAATTAAGTTATGTCAGAATCAAAAACTATAGTATCAACAATTGTAACAAATCTAAATTAAATTAACCACCAACAATATGCCTGCTACAACAATGAAAAAAAAAAAAAAACTAAAAGTGGCCAGGACTGCCTCCTCCCGCACAATAAGGTGTACAGGTGACAGTCCCAGCATTGCCTGTAGGGCCGCAGTGGGTGTGATTCTCATACTGCTAGTGATTGCAACGCAAGCGAACCACTGCAGTTTTTCGAGATCTCTTTGGGCTGTACTGAGGTCTGTCCTGGGCCACCAGACCAACGAGCCATATGAAATGATTGGTCGGATGACTGTGGTGTATAGCCAGTAGGTGACCATGGGGCTAATTCCCCAATTGCTGCCTAGCAGTCGTTTGCACTGCCACAGGGATAGGCTGGCTTTTGTGGTGATATGGTTCATGTCCCATGCCTAGGTACTTGATTTCGGTTGAAAGGCTTAGGGTTACTCCGAAGAAACGCGGTAGTTGCAGTGTCATCGGTATCCTCTTTTTTGTGAAGAGCATTAGTTCAGTTTTTGTGGGGTTCACTGAGAGTTGGTGCTCGTTGCACCATTCCTCTACTATTTTCAGGGCTTGACGCATGATATTGCATAGAGTGTTTTCGCGGGTCTCGTTTATAATTATTGTTATGTCATCCGCGTAGCCAACGGTGAAATAACCTTTGTCGTTGAGTGTTTTGATGAGGCTGTCAGCTACCAGGTTCCACAGAAGTGGCGAAAGGACGCCCCCCTGCGGACAGCCCTTCGCGATGATGGCCTTTGTAGTGTCGTTAACCGTGACTTGAACCGCTCTCAGTTTGAGCATATTAGTGATCCAGCCCCTAGGGTCGGGTCTATGCCGTGTCTGTTGAGGGCCGTGTTTATGCTGTTAAACATGGTCTTATCGAAGGCGCCCTCGATGTCAATGAAGGCAGCCAGTGCTGAGCATTTTTGGTCCACTGCGCAGTCAATTTTAGAAACCACGTTGTGCAACGCGGATTCTGTTGATTTGCCTGTGGAGTACGCATGCTGTTGTTTGTGCAGTGGTTTTTCCCGGAGAGGCCCATCACGGATATGCCTATCACAGAGTCTTTCGAGGGTTTTCAGTAAAAATGATGTGAGGCTTATAGGCCTATATGCCTTGGGTTGTGTGTAATCAGTTTTTCCCGGTTTGGGTATGAAGATGACTTTCACCACGCGCCATGCGAGAGGTATGTATCTATGTGCTATGCAGGCCCGATAGATCTCCAACAGCCATGGCGTTAGATAATCTACCCCCCCCACTATAGCAGGGCTGGGAAGATGCCATCCAGCCCCGCCGACTTGTATGGCTGAAAGGTGTTGATAGCCCATTTTATCCGATCTACTGTTACTATATGGTGGGCTCGTGACCAGTCTTGTTCCGTTGGGGTCCATTCGGGTTCAGCTTCTCACGTCCTGTCCTCCAGGACTTGACAGTCCGGGAAGTGAGTTTCGAGGAGGACCTTGCAACCAGCAAGGTAAAAAAGTTTCAGTAAAAATGATGTGAGGCTTATAGGCCTATATGCCTTGGGTTGTGTGTAATCAGTTTTTCCCGGTTTGGGTATGAAGATGACTTTCACCACGCGCCATGCGAGAGGTATGTATCTATGTGCTATGCAGGCCCGATAGATCTCTAACAGCCATGGCGTTAGATAATCTACCCCCCCCACTGTAGCAGGGCTGGGAAGATGCCATCCAGCCCCGCCGACTTGTATGGCTGAAAGGTGTTGATAGCCCATTTTATCCGATCTACTGTTACTATATGGTGGGCTCGTGACCAGTCTTGTTCCGTTGGGGTCCATTCGGGTTCAGCTTCTCACGTCCTGTCCTCCAGGACTTGACAGTCCGGGAAGTGAGTTTCGAGGAGGACCTTGCTGGTTTCATCGTCGGTTTATGTTTATGAGTAGTCGGGTTTTATCAGCGCGCCGAGGGTTTGGTCCTGGTCAGTTGATAGGATCTTGTTTTCAGTTGATATTCTGTGAATCCATTTAGCAGTTGAATGGATTCACAGAATTTCCGCCATGCCATCCTCCTGGCGGTTCTAGTCTGTGTTTTGTATGCATATTGAGTCTCTTTGTATATCACCCAGTTTGCCGGGAGTCTTGTGTTTTTTGCTCTGTTAAATTGCTTACGCAGCGTATCTCTGAGTTTACCAAATTCAGCGTTCCACCAGGAGTTCCTCTCGTTCCTGCTTTGTGGCGCTCTTGATTTACAGCATGCATAGTAAGCTTCTGTTAGGTATTTGGATAATTTTGATACGGTGTGTTCTAATTGTGCTTGGTCCCTTATGGTTGCCAGTGCTAGATGTTCAGCGAATAGTGAGGCTAGAAGGCTTTTGAACCCGGGAACGTTGGTACGCCTCGGGTTTCGCCTTGGTGCGGGTTTTTTTTGTATTTGTAGTTAGTGTAAAGCGGATCCTTCTATGGTCTGAGCAAGAAGGCTCGTCCGATACTTGCCAATTTGTGATAAGGTTTGTGGCGTTTTCTGTAGCGAGTGTTAAATCTATGATCGTTTGTCCACGGGCCGTGACCCAAGTCGGTTCTGTGCCGCGGTTAACAATGTTAAGTTTAGTAGAGAATAAAAAGTGGATAGTACCTCTTCTCTGGAGTTCGGTGTGACACTGCCCCAGAGCGGGTGGTGGCCGTTCGAGTCGGTGCCGATGATCAGGTCCAGACCGGTGCGCTCACAGTGCTGCACTAGGTCGGCCAGCTCCTTTAGCGGGCAATCTGTGTCCTCGCCTGGCATGTATGCCGAGACCAGTACAACGTCTGGATCGCTACCTTCAGTATGGAGCCTGACAGTTGTCAGGTCTCTGGAACAGAATTGAGTCAGTGTCGTAAAGGGAATTTATTTGGGTATGTACACGCAAGTTCTTGGCTTGTCTGAGCCGCGTGTGTCGAGAGTTATCTTACCTCCGATGTTACTGAGGCCACATTTACTGTTTTACCTGATCCACGGCTCTTGAACCAGTGCGATGGTTCGGGGCTTTACCTCCAGTGCTCTGCGTAACCTAGCCGTGGCAGTTTAGTTTGGCTATGCTGGAGGTTGGTTTGGATGATGCTGAGGGGTGGGGATGGAGGTGAGGTGGAGTTCGTCGGAGATGGATCCACCAGATACTCCCTCCGTCTCCACCTCTCTATAATTGTCATCGTGTCGGTCGCCCGGCGAGCATCGAGCTGCTCGTTCCAGCCAGGTAATGCGGGCGGTAAGGTGTCAGCGTCCTCGGCCATTGCTGCATGGGCCATCTCCTCCTCGAGCTGGACAATGTCCGTGTCGCTTGTCAGAGTCGTCTTCGGTTCCGTTGTCTGTTCTGAAGGTTTTCCATCCGTGCTGTCGGTCTGGGTGTCGGAGGGTCGGGTCGTGGGCCAAAAGCGCACGTATATCGACCCTAAGGGGTACGATATCCGTCGCTCCCGCCCCAAGACTTTTTCGGCTTCCTCCGGTGGCAACCCTAGGGTCAGAGGTATGCCCCGTGGTGGTTGCCACCGACGGTTGTCGCTGCACAGGGCTGCTGATGTCATACCAGGTATTCTGACGGATCAGAATACCGTGGAGCCTGCCCACGTCACCTCTGTAGCGAGGGACGAAGAACGAAGCTCGGACACGGGTGGGCATGTCAGTTTGTTTTAGTACCGTCAGTGTAAGGTCGTTATCGGGGAGTTTGATGTGGGGAACATTCTGGGTCAGCCAGGTCAGAGCATTCTCATCTACGCACCATAACTGCACCGTGCCTTCCGCTACCCGTGGGTATCCGCGGACGGCCGGGAGTGGTGTTGTCGACTCCGTGTCCAACAGTCTGTCCTCTAGTGCGGTCTTGATGTGCTCGGCCTCTTGCCTAGTCAGTTCTCTGCCGGGGTGGGGAAGGCAGATTGCTACCGCCAGCCGTGCAGGAATATCCTTCGTGGCCCGCGCGTAGGTTCTATGCCCCACCTGAGCGGAGTGGATTCTCACCCGCTTGGCGTCCCCCTGAAGTGTACTTGGCGAGGTTGTGTCGTCGGGGCGCACCCTCTTCAATGGCGCTGTCCCACTTAGTCCAGGCCGCAGGTTAGGGGAGCTTGGCACGGTCTTATTTGCTTTGCGTGCAGCTCCACCACGCTTGCTCCTGGTGTGTCTGAGTTTAGGTCCGTCATGGGTTCTGGCAGTTTCTTGGAGTCAGTTTGCGGCCTTGGCAGGTTCTGTCGCGTGTGAAGGCATTTCACTCTGGGTTGGCCCTTCGCGCACCTGCCTCCGCTCACTTTGGTCGGCGTCTGGCCGCTTTTCGCGCTGGGTTGTCCCTACGCGTACTTGCGGCTGGTCGCATGGCCCAGCGTCCGGTCGCTTTTCGCGCTGGGTTGCCCCTTCGCGTACTTGCGACTGGTCGCATGGCCCCGCGTCCGGCCGCTTTTCGCGCTGGGTTTCCCCTATGCGTACTTGCGGCTGGTCGCGTACCAACCCTTCAGCGTCCGATCGCGCTTCGCTCTGGCTGGTGCCGTCGCAGGTATTGCACTTTCTGTCGCCTACTTTACTCTCGCGGGCTAGGATTTGCCGCGCTTACTCAGCGGGCGTACTCCATCAACTAGAGCCAGGAGAGTTGTAGGACTGCCAGTTCCAATATCTTTCCCCGTGTCTGTCTGTCTGTGCTGGTCTGGGTAATTAGTGCTGCTCCTCACGACGCTCTGTTGCCAGCGGTTCGTGGGAGGCATGTACCGTGTAGCGGGTGTTACAGTCGGGGTCGAGTCAGTGGGCGCGTTGGACGCAGCCTGTGCTGTAGGTGCTAAGTCAGCAGCCGGCCGCACCGGGAAACGCGGTATAAGTTCATCAACGATGCAGTTAGATGCTCCCCCCATATTACGCTGGGAGCTAAACGACGCGGTGTGGGATTCCCCGGCTTGGCTGGGATCCACCTGGGTACCAAATTCGTTTTTCTGCATGTTCATGTTGTAGGGGGGTGGGCTTTTTTGGAACCGAGGTTACCCTTCCTCGGGGACCGACGGGATTAAGGGGATAGGAGGGAAGGAATTTGATAGATAGAGGTGTGGGTTTCTTGGGGGTCACCCTAGGCCTGGGAGTTGACCTAGGGATTTAAGGATCGACGGGATGTGTACGGATAGGGAGGGATGGCTTGTTTAGGTGATAGGCACATAGGATAGTGGTGTATGGGTTTCCCTAGGCCTGGGGTTTGGCTTTTGAGAACTTCTTTTGTCCGAGATCTTTTTATTAGATGCCCCACGGCCACAGGGTCGCCACAGCAAATGTAGCCGCCAACAGCTGGGGTTGGGCTTTCCGCAACCTGCCCACCCGCTCGGTTGCATGAGAAGAAGTGCCTGGCCTGACGTATACATTCGTGTTGGGTCGGTCCAGACTCCCCCGAGTCACGTCTACCTAGACTAGGTCACGTGACTAGGTAGACGTGGACACAGAGGCGAGGAGACTGACAGACCCCTCCGCGTGCCCCAGGGCGGAGGACATCCATGAGGATTTCCACATGAGGACACCAAAGGTCACGTGACCTAGTCTACGATGCCAAGTGAGACTTGAGGAAGTCACTGCTGCGACCATTCTTTCTTCCACATTTAATTTATTAACTCTATTTGTAAAGTAGCTGTAGCAACCAAAGACCTTATACGTATTTCTTACTACTAGACTGTGCACCAAAAATTTTTTAGCTAAAATGAAATCTATTATCATACGCCTAGGTTAGCTATTTCCTTATAAGCGGTAGCTAACCAAAAGCGGTCCTGGCGAGAGGGTTCCCGCTGGTAGTGTGTCCTTGTCTGACATCTTGCTAGCTCAACTAATGATTGGATTTGGTAGAAATGGTAGAAAATTTTATATTTTTCATTTTTATGTTATACCAAAACGAACGAATAAAAAAAAATTTAAATACGTTTCAAAGTCTATGAAACTTTGAGACGTATTTAAATATTTTTACAGTTCCTATAATTAATCAATTCATTGTATTTAAAAAAAAAAAAACATTAATACTGACTAAGAGTAGTACTTTTAAATGTTTGGGTTTTATAATACTAAATGTAAGACCACCAGGTTGGAGTTTTTGGCGGGATTTTTTCGAGTGAATTTCAACATGTCCGTAAGGATTGAGGAGCCACTTTTTGTATCTTAATCAAATTTATTTACTTATTTAGTAGTAAGTTTAAAAAATTTGTAGGTTCAATCCTCGATTTTGTAGTATAATACTTCAAAAGTTATATGGACATAAAGGTGGCTCCTCAATCTAAATGTTTGGATTGAGGAGCCACGTCAGAACTAGGAACATCATTGATAAATATTTATCATAATTTAGTATGATTTTGTAGTATTTGAGAGTATTTAGTAGACAAAATCTGAGCCCGGTTGCATTAAAATTAAAAAAGTTATTATACATTATATGTGGCTCCTCAGACCATACATACGACTCGTCATTTTTCAAAGATGCAGTAGTTCAATTAATGCGCAATTTCTTCGTCGTTTAGTAGTAAGTATATTAGATTTGTAGGACAAGAATCAGTTATTAAAAATGAGTGCATTGGGAGATATGGCACATTTTAACTGGCTCCTCAATCCTGACGTTAGTGTACCTACCTGAGGTCACAACGTCACTGTACCTTTTTGAGATTACAACGGAATCAAAAACCGAGACACTAACATTTAGTATGAATGTCTACTTAATACTTAAGTAGAGATCAACATTGTATATATTCGGTCTCTGCAAAACAAATTACTTTTCGATATTCCTTAAGAATTCGCTATTAAGGATGACCATGTTATATGAATGAAACCAGGATGACAAGTTTTTTAAATAATTTTTTTAACAAATCGACATTATTGAAATATAGGTAGGTATGTACAGATATTCTGCATATGTTTTAGGTATTTAAATGAATTTCTACATAAGTTAAAGAATGGATTAATATTGGTTGGTCGGTGCTTTTAAGAATTTTACAGTGAGAATCATAGTCGTCGTAACAAAACATCTCATCCTTCATTGGGTAGTGACATTTATAGTGCCCCATGCCAGCTTCGCTAATTCCAGGTATAAATTCTGTAACGCCCATTCATGTATATGATCTATTTGTAATCATTATAGATTATGGTACCTCGTTTACTCGAAACTTCGTACAAACATTTAGTTAAGATTCATTTCGAGCGTAAACATGATTAAATTTTAAAAAAAAGTACTAAGGATGTTATGATTTTTTTATTGTATATTTTTACGAGTACATGGTTCATAAACTTATATTTACTTTCTTTTTTACACAACTAACAACATTATATAAGTAGAAAAATGACTTGTTATAGTTGAAAAATTAAAAATTATTAATGTCTTTTGTGCAAAATTTTTATTTTTCCAAGTTCATTGTATAAGTTGTTCGACTATTATTCGTAAAGTTGTAAAGCCTACTTTCCTTTTAATTCCGTTATATATACTACTGCCATGATTTTTTTCACATATCTAAAATCAATAATCCCCTGCAAGCAATCATTTAGCTGGCAGGGGGGGACACTTGACTCTAACAAAAATTAGCAATTTAAAGCTTAATTTTACGCAAACAGAAAAATGGTTTTAACAGAACCGTAATATTATTAAAGGCCTATTCATCGATATCCCACTTAAGGAAAAGACGAGAAAAAAAATCTTTTTGTCGGAGTGATTAATATGTATATCCATTTCAAATTATTGCTTTTCAGTACTAAAAGTCTCAGAACTAAGCTGCGGATGGAGAGACGGACACAGCGAAACTATAAGTGTTCCTTGTTTTCATAATACACATTGAATTGGTGACCGTAATAGTTTTTTTTATATTTTATATCTAGTGAGAATGGAGACCCTAATTTGTAAATGGAATAGACAGGAAAATAAATAATATTCAATCTGTTGGAACGTCAAGGATTACAATAATGAGTTGAAATAAAAATTAAAAACACAAACAGATTTCTATTTGTATTTTTAAAAGCCAGGAAACGATAAAAAAGTACTTTATTCATGGACACCCTACAAAAGAATATGATTGGAAATTAAAGGATATCTAATAACTTCGTAGATATTTACTTTTTTATGGCAGGATTATACGTACATTTAGTATCAATTTATACAGAATAAGATGGTTTTTTTATCAAATTTCGGCACAAGTGTCATTATATTAGAGGAAAATCTATTTACCGAAGCATCTCAATTGAGGAGCCAGTTAAAATGTGCCATATCTCCCAATGCACTCATTTTTAATTACTGATTCTTGTCCTACAAATCTAATATACTTACTACTAAACGACGAACAAATTGCGCATTAATTGAACTACTGCTTCTTTGAAAACTGACGAGTCGTATGTATGGTCTGAGGAGCCACATATAATGTATGATAACTTTTTTAATTTTATTGCAACCGAGCTCAGATTTTGTCTACTAAATACTCTCAAATACTACAAAATCATACCAAATTATGATAAATATTAATCCATGATGTTCCTAGTTCTGACGTGGCTCCTCAATCCAAACATTTAGATTGAGGAGCCACCTTTATGTCCATATAACTTTTGAAGTATTATACTACAAAATCGAGGATTGAACCTACAAATTTTTTAAACTTACTACTAAATAAGTATATTAATTTAATTAAGATACAAAAAATGGCTCCTCAATCCTTACGGACATATTTCAACGGCTGTTATTATTATTTGCAAATTGATTCCTAGTGGATATTGTGATATATATTATTGGTGTAGATTTGTGTCTCAACTGTCTACGCAACTGGACAATATGTGAAATCATTGACAGAAGCTATCTCAGGATAGTGAAGCGGAGAATTTTTTTGTAGTATTGACTACCTCCGCAAAGCTTACTGGGAAGGCTGACTCGATACAATTTGCTGCCAAATACTCCAAAAACCATTAGAATCTGTTACACCCGTATTCTAATGCATACTTAAGAATGTTAAAATTGCACTGAAGACGAGGCGGTATGGTCCAAGACCTTAGCCTGCCCGAAAAGGGCGAACAAAAAAAAAAAGACCACCAGGTTTGCGGCGTTTTTGGCGGGTTTTGTTCGAGTAAAATTCAGCGGCTGTTAATATTATTCGCAAATTGATTCCTAGTGAAATAAAATTGGTTTAGTTTTTTTTCTCAACTGTCTACTCAACTGGACAATATGTGAAATCATTTAGGTCCTTTGGGGTATTTCAAAGCATCGTCTGAAGACTGCAGGATCATCTAACGCCTCTCCTTCATGAGCTTGAGAGTAAGATCAGAGAGTTTTTTTTCCTATCTATACGATGGGTCTTGAAGAATAAGACTTATGCAGACTTGGACACAGAGGATTATCGAGTCCTCCCCGAATACACCATCGTAAACTGCTCAATTCCTCTTCGAGTTCGGTCATCTTATCGTCGGTCCGGAGTCCGGAGTGTGCGCGTGTTGTACGTTGCCGGATCTCGTCCGGGATTCTTTGCACCCCTTGCCATACCGTAACCTAGACCGCTACCGTAGTCGAGGTTAGGCAGGCTGCCGGTCACTAGGAGCTATGTTTTATTTGTGCTATTCATGGGGAGTGCTTTGCAGGTGGGTTGGCGATCCCAGAATGGTTGTTACAAATGCACAGAGAACGCTGCTGATCATTCTCTGGTTTGTCCCTTAGTCGCCTCTTACGACACCAGTGGAAAAACATGGGATGTCGAAATTCTGTACGCTCGACA
Source organism: Orthosia gothica (assembly GCA_949775005.1). Taxonomy (NCBI): domain Eukaryota; kingdom Metazoa; phylum Arthropoda; class Insecta; order Lepidoptera; family Noctuidae; genus Orthosia; species Orthosia gothica. The sequence continues at coordinate 26,443,805 of OX459037.1, forward strand.
CCGACTCGGTAAGTGACGTAGATTCGAAAAAATATTTTTTTTTTCAATAAGGTTTTGGTAGCGTAGTTAGGTAGCATAAATACATATATTGGGATACTTACACTATTGTTTTTACAATCAATTTGTCCCGTGTTATGATTGGTCATGGTCACCTCATTAGAAAGAGACACACTACCAACGGGAGCCCTCTCGCTCGGACCGGTTTTTGCGCCATAGTGCACAGTGTAGTAGTAAGAAATACGTATAAGGTCTTTGGTAAAAAGATGTTCATTGGCAAGAGTGTTTATTTCAAGTAACTAGGCAATACATATAGAAAAAAAAAACTATATAAATAAGTCTGCATAACAGAGGTTACATATCTACAATAGATTCATTCAAAAATATAATTATTTGTGAAACATGGTTTTTCCGTGAAACTTAGAGTTTTACCTTAAAAATATTTAGCAACACGCTACTCTCTTTTTTCTATTTTGCATACTCCTCCTACACAGCTATGATATTCAAAAATATTTTTACACAGACTAATCGATAGTTAGAGGTTCTTTCGATGTTACAGTGCTTATCTAAATCAATCAATAGTTTTCAAAGTAAGATCTAATGTATATATTCTGGCTCTCTACGAGGGTTGAGTCTCACTCCGCTGTACAGTGGGCTGAAATCACGAAGGTACGGACTTAAGAATTGGTATGGACCTACATTTTTTGAAATCTAAATACTAATAAAATATTTTTTATGTTACAATACTTTTTTCATAAAACCATTGCTTACAGAGTTAAATCTCTTTCAATTTATTTATTTAGACTTCATACACAAAGGTACAAAGGTGGATTTAATGGCTTAGGCATACCAGTCAACCAAGGTGTATGAAACATAATCAATTTTGTATGAAAAAAACTAGTATTGCAAAATATTGTCAAATTAGAAGTTTTTGTAGGTGTTTGTTATTAGTGACGCGTTGTGACGTGCATCAATCAGAGGGCAGTAAAATCGCAAGTAGACGGGAGAGGGTAGGAAACATCATACGTTGACCTTTGTTCGTTGTTAACTACGATTACATACGGACTACCGTACCTACTATATATATCGAACAACTGATAAACGAAAGCGAAAAGGTAGGACTATCTATAAATACTAGTAAAACAAAGTTAATAACAAATTACGTCAAAACTCCCATTAAACCTGAAAATGCTGCTGATCTGGGATATGTAAACGAATATACATACTTAGGCCAAATAATATCTCCAACAGACATCACAACAAAAGAAATACAAAATAGAATAAACCTAGGATGGAAGAGATACTGGGCTCTTAACGACGTAATGAAAAACTCGGATATACCAATAGAAGGGAAGAAGAAAATATTTAATACATGCATTCTACCAAGCATGACCTACGGATGTCAGACATGGAGTTGTACACAGAAAAATATCAAAACACTAGAAACTTGTCAACACCAAATGAAAGATAATATACATACTTAACATAAAATCAAAAGACAAAAATAGGTTAAAAACAATCAGAAAACAAACCAAGATTATAGATATAAAATACCAAATCAAACAACTGAAATGGGAATGGGCAGGACACCTAACAAGAAGTAAGACAGAAAAGTGGACGAACGAAGTGACGGAATGCTGCCCTAGATATAAAAAGAGAAGAAAAGGCAGACAGCATCTAAGATGGGAGGATGATATCAAGGAGGTAGCAGGACCATGCTGGATGAGGATAGCAAGAGATAGATCGTTGTGGAGAACACTTGGAGAGGCCTATGCCAAAGAGCAAGACAATCACGAAACCGGTGTCTAATACAAAAAAAAAACCGTTAATTACGTTGCTTTCATAAACAACCATGTTTAATATTAGTAGTACATAAGTAGTTATAAGATGCAATGTAACATAGAAGATTGTTAATAAAGGCTTTTATTATTATCTCCTTTATTCATATTCTTTCTTATTATCTACATTTTTAAATATTTTTATAAAACATACAAAAAAAAAACATTTAAAAATATAAAAAATAGAGGCCCACCGGTATCGGGAACAGGGTCCAAGCTACCGGCGGTCAGGGCTCCAGAGAGAGGAACCTCCTAACAATACGGCTGCGTTTCCACTGACGCGGAGCTGGGCGGAGACGTGCGGAAGCGACCAATTACAATGGTTGAAATCCTCATCGCGCCACTCGTCTCGTCTGTGATTGGTCGCTTCCGCACGTCTCCGCCCAGCTCCGCGTCAGTGGAAACGCAGCCTACGAGCCGTGTTCAGCAATACTGCTTTCTGGATCAGGCCCTTGACCCAGCCGCCTAACGAGAGCCTCCTAAGGTGTTGGTCGAGGCTCGTGGTTATTAAGCCATTGGCTGACACGACTATCGGTACAATGATCGCTGTGTCCACATCCCACATGTCGACAACCTCGCGAGCCAAGTCAAGATACTTGATTTGCTTATCTTTCTCGGCTTTCACGAGGTTCCCGTCATGCGGGACGGTAATGTCAACAATCATTGCACGCCTCTCGATTCGGTCCACCACCACAATATCAGGCTTATTAGCGATAATGGTCCTGACAGTGATGATGGACCGATCCCAGTACAATGTGATATTGCCATTCTCGAGAACTGGGTCGGGCACATACCTGTAGTACGGCACCTCCGATGCTACAAGAGTGTATTTCAGAGCAAGTTGCTGATGGATAATCCTGGCTACAAGGTTGTGCCTATGCAAGTACTCTTCGTTAGCTAGACGAGAACAACCAGAGATAATGTGGCGGATCGATTCACCCGGACGGTGACATGCCCGACAGATGTCAACCGTGCCATCCTTCACAATAAATCTCCGGTAGTTGTTCGCGTCAAAAAGCGTCCGTGAAGCTCCTCCTCTTATTATTATTATAATATTGACGAATACTTAAAATGACGAATTAATTTAGAATTACAATTATCGTATAAAATATAGGCATTAAATTATTTTGACATTTTAAATTATTTTGTAATTTTTTAATTATTTTGTAATTTTTAATTATTTTGAAATTTTTAATTATAATCAAGGTTTAATCATATTATGTTTATTGCTTTATTTAAATGCACTAAAATAAGTAAAATAAATTCAAAACTGTGAATAATTTTGCAAGCAAATTGTTATTGAAATTGAAATTGAATTATAAAATCATGTTAATCGTAACTTCACAAAAATCAAAATTGTAGGTACGGTAGTCCGTATGTAATCGTAGATAACAACGAACAAAAGTCATCGTATTATGTTTCCTACCCTCTCCCGTCTACTTGCGATTTTACTGCCCTCTGATTGATGCACGTCACAACGCGTCACTAATAACAAACACCTACAAAAACTTCTAATTTGACAATATTTTGCAATACTAGTTTTTTTTAATACAAAATTGATTCTTTTCATACACCTTGGTTGACTGGTAGAGAATGCCTAAGCCATTAAGTCCACCTTTGTACAAGATTACCACGAAGCCAGCTTCCTACTTTCTTGGGCTAGAAATTAACAACCACAAAGATGGTTCCATCAAGGTCTCTCAAAAATTGTATACCAAGAAGATTTTGGAAAGATTTGGAATGAGTGACTGTAAGGCAATCAGTACTCCAATAATTAAAGAAGGACAGTCAGATACGGAGACGGACAATGAACAAGTCAAGTTTCCGTACAGGGAGGCTGTCGGTGCACTGGCATACCTAATGACAGGAACCAGACCAGACATTTCAAATGTCGTAAGCGTGGTATCTAGAACACTTGACAGTCCAACGAATGAAGATGTTCGTAAGGTGAAACGTATATTTCGTTACCTTAAAGGAACACCAGATTCGGCAATCGTTTACAAAAAGGGACACAAAACCGGAGAGTTAGAATGCTACAGCGACTCTGATCACGGTGGAGATCAAAGTACAGGACGTTCGACTTCTGGAATTATGTGCATCTATGCAGGAGGAGTGATCTCTTGGGCAAGTCGCAGACAGACATCTGTAGCGATCTCGAGCACAGAAGCCGAAATAGTCACAGCAAGCGAAGCAGCACGAGAGATAGTTTGGCTGAGAAGACTTTTCAATGAGATAACGACACTGAATGATATCCCAATTTTACAAATTGATAATGATGCTGAAGTATGGAAATTTAGTTAAATTCAACATTATACTCACAGCTATTGCTGACACATTTATTATTTATATGGGGCTTGTTCCCTGCCGCCTGCGAGACATGCAGATCGTTTCTTTTTTGCTCTTTTGGGGATCAAAGTTTTTATCAACTGTACCGTCCCAATACTTCCAATGAAAAAGAATTGTCATTCTTGTCAGTCATAGACATTGAAGTTTAACCAATAGACTTGACATGTCTGGTTTTTCTTTATGTAGATATTTCCAAGAAGTTAATCATTTATTATTTTAGTGTTGAATTGTGTGTTTGTTGAATTAAATTGATACACACAAATTGTTATTTTATTATATCATTTTATATAACTGCAGATAGCAACGCCATCCCGTATCACGCAATGATCAACTGGTGACACACCCATTCCAAGCTGGTTCTCATCTTTAACACAAGATGTCGCTTTGATACAAAAATAATCGTAACAGTACATCCTTCCCCGGTTAAAAAAAATTGTTTTACAATTTTTTTTTAATTTACTTCATTTCCATTTGTGAATCTAAACATGTTCCCTGACAGAAATTGAGGTAGTCCAAAAAAATATTTTATATTAGAACTACCTACATTAAGTTTTATAGAAAAAAAAAACAAAGTTCAAAACCTATTCATCAAAGTTTTAAGTTTAAAATTAAGTACCATATGTACTAAACATTAAAACATTAGTGACAGACATACATCTGTCTGAACACAATCGCTAAGTAGTCAGCTAAATTACTAGTTATGCCTCAAACTAAGTTTATGAAGGTTAATATTTGATTTATTAAGTATTTAAGTTTATTAAATGTTTATATTCGGGTTCTAATCTAAAAATATTTAGCCCTTTATTATTTAATTGTAGACTTAATGTCTAATCAAATTAAATTTTACAACAAAAGGGAAACACTGCCATTTAAATAAAGCAAGTGTTATTCTAAGTACCAAGTTATTTTTAAATGTAAACAAGTAAATGTGGACAAGTACCCAATCAAGTTAGATTCATAACAAAAAGTAACATTGCCATTCAAAATGAAGCAAATGTTACATTAAGTACCCATTCGTTGTATAGATGTAGGCTTATACCTCATCAAGTTAGATTCGCAACAAAAAGTAATACTGCCTTTTTTAAATCAGCTAGTATCACATTGAGCACCTATTCGTTGTATAGATATAGGTAAATAATCAATTATTTTAAGTTTTATAATCAGAAAACCACCTAGTTTTTGCATCATTGTGTTACCTTTCATCCTACCAATTATTGACCTTGAATTTAGAAAAAAAACCTTATACCCTACCAGCATTCATTCATCCCTTTCTTTATTACATATTTGCACGTCAATTATTAAAATTCGTGCAAATATTGAATTATCAACACAACAATGATTATTAACTAAGAGTCTTCATATATTTTAAAATAATGTATGTAAGTCAATTGAGGACTATTGTTAACATGGACAATTTTAGGCATTCCATGTACAAGAAAACACTAACTTTAAACTATAGTAGTGTTTGTTGAATTCCGTCATAGGAAACAACATAACATAAATCTACTAAGTATACTATTATATTGTGTTTCTTTTAATTGAGGTAGGAAAAAAAAGTCCTAAAATTTAATTATTGTTCACATGTACAAATTTAGGTATTCTGTGTACAAGAAACACTAGTATTTTAACTATAGCATTGATTGTTTCTATAACATAGCTACAAATTGTAATCAAATTGTACTATTAAATTGTGTTTCTTAAAGTTGACTTAAGAAAATAACCTAATAAGTCACTTCTAATTGCTTCAAATAGTTTTAAGTTTTATTTATTTAAGAATTGGGCGCCAGTGGGATCATCATGAAATAGATATAATAGATGTTCCACATTTCCTCTTGGCATCACTAACTTCCAAGAGAAATTGTGATAAAAAGTTATATTTATTTAAAGTTTAAAAAAAAACAATTATGATAATAATCATTTGAGTAATTCTCATTAAGTAATATTATGAGCAAGCTATGATACGTCTAATTGTAACAGTATCTACTTAAACCTACTCTTTATTTAAATAAAACAGCTTTGCATTAGGTTCCGAACACATGTGTACCTCATCGGTCAACGCTGGCATTGGAAAATCCATCTGCTTGATGCTGCTACTTTGACACCGACTACACAGGGAATGACACTGCTTGCGAACCACATCTCCAGTTGCTTTTAGATCTGTTGAAATACAAATACATTTAAATACAAGAAAATATTCTTCTTTATGAAGATAGTTAACAAAATTGCTTTATGCATTTTGAACAAAAACAATATTTTTGTTCTGTATATTTAAATCTAATTAACAGTTGAAACAACTAAGTTAAATTAGAGTGATTTATATTCAGAATAACAAAACATTCTCTAGTGCAAAGGTATATAGTTTAAAATAAAAACATGTGACTATAACCGCACTTTCAAATTTTTATATAATGTTTATGTTTTGTTTTTTAGTTTATATTAATGCTCAATGCATGTTGAACAAAACAATGTTTGTTCCATATTTATATATATCTAATTAACAGTTTCTATAACTTTGTTAAATTAGAGTTATTTATTAAGTTTAACATAACATTTACTAGTGAAAAGGTATATAGTTTTAAAATAAAACATGTGACTATAACCCCACTTTAAATTTTACATAATATTAATGTTATGTTATTTCTAATTTTAAATTAAGCAATCATGAAGTGAACCCATAGTCTGGTTAAGTTCTTTAGAGTTAATAAGTTATTGTAGAAAGTAGAAGCATAGTAAGTGGTTAAGTACTTCAGTCAAACCACATGCGACACGTTGGGCAGCCAATTGTAAGAAAGTATGAGCATGTGGTTATCCCTAAGTTTGGTTTACTTATTTATTTCTTTAGCATTCTTGACACAAAACAAGTGGCCAAGTACTTCCTTCAAACTACATGCCCCACGTTGGGCGCCAATTGTAAGAAAGTATTTTACTTGCCTTACTCACCAACTAGCTCAAGGGCAGGTGATCAGCATGAGACTATGTAGGGTATGGTTTCGCATGAAGTTGACTGAAGTAAAAGTCACACAGTTTGGTCAACTAATTTAATTCTTGAACATACAATCCGTCATCACAATTTCTTGAGGTTAAACAAGTACAATGAAACTTACTTTTATATGGGATACAATTTACCCATTATTTCCAATACCGGAGGTATGATATCTCAAGCAGTATCATTCACCTGGGAAGCTATAATCAAGCCTCGTGCAAGCTAAAATGCCATTTGTATTCAGAACCAAATGCTGGAGCTCAACTGCTGTTTTCTTCAGGAATTGTAGTCATATGTGTAGATGTAGTTATCTATAGTTGACCATTTTCTTATTTATTTAGGTAATAGTAAAAAAATAATCCTAGAGTGCCCTGCCAAGGACAAGAAATGCATGATAAGTATCACACGCGCACATGTTTTCACAAGTATGGAAATTTAGTTAAATTCAACATTATACTCACAGCTATTGCTGACACATTTATTATTTATATGGGGCTTGTTCCCTGCCGCCTGCGAGACATGCAGATCGTTTCTTTTTAGGGTTCCGTACCCAAAGGGTAAAAACGGAACCCTATTACTGAGACTCCGCGGTCCGTCTGTCTGTCTGTCTGTCTGTCTGTCTGTCACCAGGCTGTATCTCATGAACCGTGATAGCTAGACAGTTGAAATTTTCACAGGTGATGTATATCTGTTGCCGCTACAACAACAAATACTAAAAACAAAATAAAATAAATATTTAAGGGGGGCTTCCATACAACAAACGTCATTATTTTGCCGTTTTTTACGAAAATGGTACGGAACCCTTCGTGCGCGAGTCCGACTCGCACTTGGCCGGTTTTTTGCTCTTTTGGGGATCAAAGTTTTTATCAACTGTACTGTCCCAATACTTCCAATGAAAAAGAATTGTCATTCTTGTCAGTCATAGACATTGAAGTTTAACCAATAGACTTGACATGTCTGGTTTTTCTTTATGTAGATATTTTCAAGAAGTTAATCATTTATTATTTTAGTGTTGAATTGTGTGTTTGTTGAATTAAATTGATACACACAAATTGTTATTTTATTATATCATTTTATATAACTGCAGATAGCAACGCCATCCCGTATCACGCAATGATCAACTGGTGACACACCCATTCCAAGCTGGTTCTCATCTTTAACACAAGATGTCGCTTTGATACAAAAATAATCGTTACAACCTGAACATGACGATTGTCAATTTTTCGATTGTGTCGAGAGTACCGTTCCTATAGATGAGCCAACTTCACGAGTTTTTCGAATCAGCAAATATGAGAGAACCAGAACCATTCTTTGAGCTGAGACTTCCTAGTGTCGATGACGAGCCACCTAGTTTGGAAGAAGAGAGGAGGTACCCCACAAGAAACAGAAAACCACCAGATTTTCTTTCTTATAATTTGTCGACGGATGATGTAAATGAACCTACGACATATTATGAAGCTACTCATGCTGATGATGCTGATAAGTGGCATCATGCGATGGCTGAAGAGTACAACTCTCTGATAAAACTCCACACATGGGACCTAGTAGATAGACCAAACCAAAAGGTCATACCATGTAAATGGGTTTATAAACTTAAAAAGGACGCTTATGGTAATGTCACTAGATATAAAGCCAGACTCGTCGTCAAAGGCTTTAATCAAGTTAAAGGCGTAGACTACGACGAGAATTTTTCGCCAGTGATTCGTCATTATTCTCTGCGCACCTTATTTGCATTAGCCGCAGAGATGGGCTTAAGAATGAACTGATGCTGCGTTCCTAAACGGAAACTTAAAAGAAGAAGTTTTTATGGAGCAACCCCTTGGCTTCAAAGCAAAAGAGAAGGAAAACAAGGTTTGTTTGTTTCGTAAATCCTTTAACGGCCTTAAACAGGCGCCAAGAGCTTGGAACAAAAAGTTAAACAAAACGCTTATAAAATAGGTTTTACAGAAACTCCTTCTGAGCCTTGCGTATATACGAAACTGTTTTGGTGAAGAACTCGTTCTTATGAAAATTTTGGGTGCCCCTCCGGGATAAATTACATATTGGGATCCAGTAGAAAAACGCCTTTTAGTTCACGCACTCACTCATTTAATTCATTTCTACAATAACTTTGATATAAAGACTACATCTTTCTTAAATAATATTGACTCCAAAATTACAACACGCTCTGAACAATTCTCAAAAACAAAAGCCTAGAATTTTCCTTTCATAGAAATGTCAAAACACAAATTAATCTAAATTTGAAATCGACTTGATTTTAAAGCATAAACAATAAGTATAGATAATTAGGTATTTTTGTTGTAGTTAATAGGTATTTTTGTCGATGATATAATAGTCTTCTTTAAATCCGAATTGACATTTGACATTGTCAAAAAAGATTTGTCGAACATTGAGGTAATAATGTACCGAAATATTTTTCTCTGAAAGATCTTGGATTGTTAAAATGTTATTTAAGTTTACAAATTGAATATGATTCCGAGAGTATAAAAGTAAATCAGAGAAATAATATTTTATCTTTACTGGATAAGTTTAATAAGAAAGACTGCAAGAAAGTGGAAGTATCCACTATCTTGCAGTATTTTTTCTTTAGTTAAAAAGAACATGGAAAGGAGAACCGAAGGACAAGTTGGTGAGTCTTATCCTTATCAGATTTTTTTTTTTTTTTTAGGAGGACTAATGTACCTTACGGTAAACACTAGGCCCGTCATCGCCTACGCCACGAGCTACTTAAGTCAGTATAATACGTGTTATACGAAGGAACACTGGAATGCTGCTAAAAGGGTTGTGCAGAACCTAAAGGGTACTCTAAACTATTCATTGGTTTACAGGAGAAGCGGAAAACCCTTAAAAGGCTATTGTGACGCTGACTGGGCAAACTGCACGATAGATAGAAGGTCATATACTGGGTATGCCTTCAAGTTAAGTGGAGGTCTTGTATCCTGGGAGTCCAAAAAGCAACCTACTGTTGCCCTATCCTCGGCGGAAGCAGAGTATATGGCACTAGCGTCTGCCACGAAGGAAGCGTGTTACTTGCGTCGATTTATCTTTGAGATAACAGGTAAACTTTCATCAGTTAACTTAGCTTCTGACAGTCAGAGTGCCATTAATCTCGTTCGAAATCCCGTACACCACAACAGAACGAAGCATATTGATAGCCGTTTTCACTTTATTAGGGAAAAAGTATCAGATAACATATTGGATATTTATAATCGTTTAAGTGGCAACACAGCGGCTGCCGATCTATGGAAAAGAAATGGCGTGTTGTGAGTTGTCCAGTGCATTAAAAGTATATAAAATAAACATCTGATTTGACTAACGGTGCTTTATTTCCTAAATGATAACAAAAGCAAGTTATCTACAAAAGGTTATGGGCCCAGAGCGAACGCTCAAGCACCAAGAATAGGGTTGAAGTCAGTCAGATCGACACAGGATAGCATAGGAAGTCTTATAAAAAAAGACAAAATGGCGGCAAGCGCTACGTGCTCTTTTCCAAGATTAAAAGACGGAACCAACTTCTCCAGTTGGAAGTTTAGAGTGAAAACTCTATTAGAAGAAAGAGGCTTAAGTGATGCGCTAAATAAAGATAAGAAAACAGACGAGAAAGTGAAAACTGATACCGATGTTAAAGCCAGAAGCGTCATCGTGCAATGCGTTTCCGACAAGTTTATAGATATCATTAAAAAATGCAGTACAGCATTAGAGATGATTACCAAATTAGAAGAAGTCTTTGAGAGGAAAAGCATCTTTAACCAGATTTACTTACGAAAGAAATTATTGTCACTAAAATGTGGTAACAATGAGAAACTGATAGATCACTTCATAAGATTTGAAAACATAATTTCTGAATTAGAATCTTCAGGAATAGAAATTAAATAAAATGACAAGGTATCTCACCTATTGTTAACTCTACCCGACGAATACGACACTGTAATAACCACATTAGAGACTATGGACAGGGAGCTAACTATCGACTTCGTAAAATCAAGGATGTTAGATGCCGAACTAAAAGTAAAGGGAGAACAAAGTAGTACAAGCAAGGAAGCCGATGCTCACAGCTTCCTCACATGTTATAATTGCGGCAAAGAGGGCCACAAGGCATTTCAGTGTAGAAGTAATCAAGCTAAAAGAGGAAACTACAGAGGCAGAAGAGGAGGAAATCAAAGAAGTAGAGGAACATATTCCCAAAATAAAAGTCAAACCACTAGTTCAGCAAATACTGCAGAACAGCAGGAGAGTAAAGACAACGACTCGGTTACATTCTTTGCACAAGCATTTTCTACAAAAACAAGTGAAAACATAAAAAGAGAAATAGAATTTGTGATCGACTCAGGAGCGACCTACCACATGATTAATGATAAATATGGAAAGTATATGATTGACATAAGAGAAATTCCAGAAATAAAAATGCAAGTAGCTAATGGCAACATAATATCTGCAAAAAGGAAGGGAAAATTAAAAGGTATAAGTAAAGAAAACATTAAAATTGATATTGATTGCCTAATTGTTGAAAAATTAGCACACAACCTGCTATCAGTGTTAAGATTAAATGAGAAAGGTTTAAAAGTAACTTGCCAATTATCAAAAACTGTAATTAGCAATGAGAAACTTGAAATAAAATGTCAAAACAATGGGAAATTGTGTACAATTAAACTGAACCTGAATCTAGATGCTATGTTAACAAACAAAACTGATGAAAATTTATGGCATAGAAGAATGGGTCATATAAACTATGGAAGCTTGAAAATCCTAGGAATACCACTATCAAGTGAGCGCTGCTTCATATGTATTCAAGCTAAAGGTACGCGTAAACCATTCAGTCCCACTCCAAAGCCAAGAACAGAGCAAATAGGTAAACTTATTTATTGCGATCTCGGAGGACCTGTCACACCCTCAAGCAGAAAAGAAGAAAGATATTATCTAACAATAATTGATGATTATTCACATTTCATGGAAGTACATCTCCTAAAATCGAATGATGAAGCCAAAGGTTATATAATTAATTACATAAGAAGAATGAAAAACAATGGGACAAATGTCAGAAGAATTAGAACTGATAGAGGCAAAGAATTTGTAAATAAAGAACTAGAAGCATTTTATAATGAGAATGGAATAAAACAAGAAACCACATGTGCCTATACACCCCAGCAAAATTCAGTATGTGAAAGAATGAATAGAACATTAGCTGACAAAGTGAGAGCTATGTTATTAGAAACAAATGTACCAAAACAATTATGGGGAGAAGCCATTCGATGTGCAGCTTATATTATAAATAGATCTCCAACAAAAGCACTACAAGGAAATACACCAGCTAACATATGGTGCTTGCTGAGTTTTGAGCTCGTCTGATTTTGAAAGGACTCCAGTGTTTTTGCTTTCTTCACCTTGGTAGCACAAGGGTTCCGCAGTGCTGGTAGACCATGCTTGCAGCTTATGTTGTATACTTGAGTATTCCGCCTTGACTCTGTCGTACACCTTTGTACTGTAGTATACATCGGTCCGGTCCGTGGCGCCCTGTAACACGCCATGGTTCATCTCGAACTCGTTCCAGTGCGCCTGGAGGGTATCCAGTCTACCCCGGATGTATGTTGTGGTTTTGCGGTCAGGGTCAGGGCCTAACTTTGAGAAAGAGGTCAACCGTCGAATCCGACTCGGCTGTGAGGCGTTCGCGAAGTGCGCGGTATCTTCTCATCCAATTTACCGCAGTGTCTCAAGACAAAAATCTATGACCAGTGTGTATTGCCAGTGATCACCTATGGGGCCGAGACGTGGTCGCTCACAATGGGCCTTATCAGAAAGATTACAGTCACCCAAAGGGCAATGAAGAGGGCTATGCTCGGAGTTTAATAACACACACTCCGCCTGATAGACGGTGTTGAACCTTCCTAGCGGTCTGGATATATATATATATATATATATTGAAATCGTGTAAGAAGACTCCGACTCCGGTACCGGAGTCCGTTTTCGATCCGTCGATGTATACTCTCATCTCTTTCGGGCCTGAGTTGTCACATCTCTTCTTCTGTGAGTATTATGTTGTAGTGCCTATGAAAGTGGTGTGTTTTGGTGGCTTTGTCGGATGGTGATGCTAACATCGGTTTACGCTTGATCGCATCTTCCTTGATGCGTGTGTGCTTAATTCTGGACAATCCCACCGCACTATTCCCAAACCACTGCAACTCCTGAAAGCCAGAATCAACAGTGGCGACCACCAGAAAAGCGCCGAGGCAATGAAGCTCGACGAAGTCCCGGAGAATGAATTTACCTGTCTTGGATCCCGCAACGAAATTAATCAGAAAAGAATACAGGAGGAGTAGGAAAAATGTAAATTTCCACTTCCCTCCATATCAAGCCGGAGACAGAACAAACAAGGCCAATAGGCACAAAGGGTCATATACAACTGGGATAAGCCCAGTTGCCTAGCACCACGGATAAAAAAATAGCATTAATACATATTAATGGGTCCTAACATTGTGAGCTGTTATATTTGGTTCCAATAATAGGTATGGCAAAAACGCTTGAACGCACGGAAATTTGTTCTAGTTTCCACAAGGTCCGTATAGTAAACAACTCCTGATGCAGCCTGTACATTATTCAACATAATATAACGTTCATTCTGCCAAAGAATACACTCCCATAAGATATGATGTGCAGATTGTATATATTCGCAGTCAGATGTAGAACACTGACATAAAGGCGAGGCAACGAGCTTGAAAGAAAATAATTTACTTTTAAAGTTACCATGTCCCGTGAGAAATTGAGCAACACAGTAATCCACTTCCAGCCACGTGCTGGCCAGCCGCACGCGAACGGATGGAAAGAATTGGTGGAGGTGTCGGCCCTTGATGGAATAATCCCACCTACATTGCCATTCGGATAAAAGTTCCTCCCAGACGTCAATAGGTGGTTTAAATAATCTAGAGATTTTCTCACGGTCACTCCGCGTTAAAAAGTTCGCGTCCACCGTCTCTCGTGCGGAATAGTACATAGCAGCACGTCGCTGCACTTCAAGTTCGACCGGAAGTACACCAGTGCTTAATTCTGGAGTCTTTATTTAGGGTACCTGATAGATGGAGTCTAAATATAAATAAAAAATTAATAAAATTCGTTTATTTCAGGTCCTTGACCCATATAAGTAACACAAAAATACAAATACACTATAGTCAATTCATGCAATAAAAATAAAGTAAAAATTAAAATAAAAGAAAACAAAATGAAATATGACAATTAATAAAATTGAGGAATCAAGTTATGTCAGTAGCAAAAATATAATATCATAACATGGAATCGATTGATGTCAAAAAGCAGAAATCAAAATAAAATATAATCAAGCTAAATTAGATGTATTATGACAACGAATTAAATTATGGAATTAAGTTATGTCAGAATCAAAAACTATAGTATCAACAATTGTAACAAATCTAAATTAAATTAACCACCAACAATATGCCTGCTACAACAATGAAAAAAAAAAAAACTAAAAGTGGCCAGGACTGCCTCCTCCCGCACAATAAGGTGTACAGGTGACAGTCCCAGCATTGCCTGTAGGGCCGCAGTGGGTGTGATTCTCATACTGCTAGTGATTGCAACGCAAGCGAACCACTGCAGTTTTTCGAGATCTCTTTGGGCTGTACTGAGGTCTGTCCTGGGCCACCAGACCAACGAGCCATATGAAATGATTGGTCGGATGACTGTGGTGTATAGCCAGTAGGTGACCATGGGGCTAATTCCCCAATTGCTGCCTAGCAGTCGTTTGCACTGCCACAGGGATAGGCTGGCTTTTGTGGTGATATGGTTCATGTCCCATGCCTAGGTACTTGTTTTCGGTTGAAAGGCTTAGGGTTACTCCGAAGAAACGCGGTAGTTGCAGTGTCATCGGTATCCTCTTTTTTGTGAAGAGCATTAGTTCAGTTTTTGTGGGGTTCACTGAGAGTTGGTGCTCGTTGCACCATTCCTCTACTATTTTCAGGGCTTGACGCATGATATTGCATAGAGTGTTTTCGCGGGTCTCGTTTATAATTATTGTTATGTCATCCGCGTAGCCAACGGTGAAATAACCTTTGTCGTTGAGTGTTTTGATGAGGCTGTCAGCTACCAGGTTCCACAGAAGTGGCGAAAGGACGCCCCCCTGCGGACAGCCCTTCGCGATGATGGCCTTTGTAGTGTCGTTAACCGTGACTTGAACCGCTCTCAGTTTGAGCATATTAGTGATCCAGCCCCTAGGGTCGGGTCTATGCCGTGTCTGTTGAGGGCCGTGTTTATGCTGTTAAACATGGTCTTATCGAAGGCGCCCTCGATGTCAATGAAGGCAGCCAGTGCTGAGCATTTTTGGTCCACTGCGCAGTCAATTTTAGAAACCACGTTGTGCAACGCGGATTCTGTTGATTTGCCTGTGGAGTACGCATGCTGTTGTTTGTGCAGTGGTTTTTCCCGGAGAGGCCCATCACGGATATGCCTATCACAGAGTCTTTCGAGGGTTTTCAGTAAAAATGATGTGAGGCTTATAGGCCTATATGCCTTGGGTTGTGTGTAATCAGTTTTTCCCGGTTTGGGTATGAAGATGACTTTCACCACGCGCCATGCGAGAGGTATGTATCTATGTGCTATGCAGGCCCGATAGATCTCCAACAGCCATGGCGTTAGATAATCTACCCCCCCCACTGTAGCAGGGCTGGGAAGATGCCATCCAGCCCCGCCGACTTGTATGGCTGAAAGGTGTTGATAGCCCATTTTATCCGATCTACTGTTACTATATGGTGGGCTCGTGACCAGTCTTGTTCCGTTGGGGTCCATTCGGGTTCAGCTTCTCACGTCCTGTCCTCCAGGACTTGACAGTCCGGGAAGTGAGTTTCGAGGAGGACCTTGCTGGTTTCATCGTCGGTTTGTGTTTCCAACTAATACCCAGCCGAGTTTAGTTTGTTGTGCTATAGGTGCGTATATGTTTCCTCGAATTATGCTGCTCATCACTATATCGCCGTATACTCCGGCATCAAGTAAAATGTCAATCGGCCTTGATAAGTTGAATTGTGGGTCAGCCAGGTTAATATTTTCTATGTGAGGCCAATCCTGTTTTTCGAAGAAGTAGTTAGGTAGGTTGTTGAGTAGTTTGGCCATTACTAGCGCCGGCGTTGAAAACTCGTAATCTCCGTAAAGGGACTTACAGTCCAACTGAACGGTTCCGTTGCTCTGGCTGGAAAATGTTCCGATTCCCGACACGTTTGAGTTGTGGTTGCGTCGCGGAAGGCCAAGTCGTTGCACAGCCGATTCTGTTATAAGGTTCAGTTGGGAACCTTGGTCTAGAAGACATCGGAGTACGGTGTAGGTTCCATCTGCGGCTTTGACTTTAAGTTGTACTGTCGCTAGAAGAACTTCGTTAAAATTTCCTGACACGTGATTAGTTTTTCGCTGCGAGTTGCGGTCAGTCACGTTGTCGGTCAGTTGACTTGACGACAGTGTCGCTGACGTAGTATCACGTGTTAGGTCATGTAGCGTTGTGTGGTGTGCGCTGTTACACACCTTGCATCTTTTTTGCGAGTTGCATTTCTTTCCGTTGTGCGGATACATGCAGTTTTTGCAAACGTTCAATTGCTCAATTGTCCTAATTTTTATGTCTGGCGTCATCTCTTGAAACGCTTTACAGTGGAGCAAAATGTGACTTGCTTTGCAAACAGGACAATTCCTGTCGGAGCTTGTATGGTTTGCTTTGGGGTAGCGTCCGTATCTGTTGTACGCATCCCTTTGTGCTGCTGTAGTCGAGCTGCCTGTGTCTGCATCTGTTTGCTTATTTGGTTTGCTTGTTTTCTTCACCACTGATTCTAGCGCCGTGAACTTCCCTTCGATGAACTGGATGAATTCTTTGAAATTGGGAAGCCCTCTTGGACTTTTCCTCGCCTCCATGTAGTCGGAGTAGGTCTGAGTGTCCAGTTTTCCGGCCAGAATGTGCACCAAAATCGGGTCCCATGATGTCGTGTCGATGCCCAAGTTACGCAACGCGTGCACGGTTTCAAGACTGGTGTCGTGTAGGCGCTTCAAGTCGTAAGCGTTTTGATGTTGAATCGTATGTTGACTCATCAAAACTTGCATTTGTTTGGTGAAGAGAAGCTGTAAGTTATTGTACCTATGGTGGAGGATTTCCCAGCAGGAGTCGTAGTTACTTTCGGAAACAGTCAAATGTTGCACAAGGCGTTCAGCCTCCCCTTTCAGCTTCCCTTTCAGGTGCTGCATCTTCTGCCCCTTCGAGAGGGACGGGTTGTTGTGAATGGCCGCAACATATAGATCGAAGAATGTCGGCCATTGTGTGTTATTACCAGAGAATGTTGGTATTTCGATCCTCGGTGCATTGTCCCGTTGTTGGACAGCGAGGTTGAGCTTGCGGTTAAGATCTCGCTTTGTGCACTCGTACGTTTCTTCATACTTCGAAAACTCAAGCTCGTAGTTAACGTCGCTACCGACGAGAATGTTGTCAAGCTGCCAGTGTACTTCGTCAATCACCCTCCATCGAGATTCGAGGGTCCGGAGCTTGTCTTCTATATCCCATTTCTCAATAATGTCAGCAGTGCACAAGTTGCTGGTGAACCGGGAGAAGGCTCTGAAGTTAGTTGCTTGCTGAGTTTTGAGCTCGTCTGATTTTGAAAGGACTCCAGTGTTTTTGCTTTCTTCACCTTGGTAGCACGCGGGTTCCGCAGTGCTGGTAGACCATGCTTGCAGCTTATGTTGTATACTTGAGTATTCCGCCTTGACTCTGTCGTACACCTTTGTACTGTAGTATACATCGGTCCGGTCCGTGGCGCCCTGTAACACGCCATGGTTCATCTCGAACTCGTTCCAGTGCGCCTGGAGGGTATCCAGTCTACCCCGGATGTATGTTGTGGTTTTGCGGTCAGGGCCATCTTTGCCGAAGTTGACACCAATTTTCCGAATGCCCTCTGCGATGATACCCTGCCGCTTGAGAAGTTCTTGTTGTCTAGCGTCCATAATTGTTATACGGGTATGTATGCGTATTGTTGACGGACGTTAGACCTGTTGACTTCACTGTTGAATTTGTTGTGTATTGTTGTTCCCGAACCACCAAATGTTGATGTTTCCTGTGGCAATCGCCGTCCAAAGGAATCTCTGTACGATATTGTGCGCCTTCTCAATCTGACTGGGGCGATCCGCTTGTGGAAGACCAGTCAAACCGATTCGCTATCGTCAGTAGAAACACTTCGTACCTGTGCGACTTGCAGGACTGTTTGCTCCAGTAGTGGCGATCCGGCTCGAAGGACCAAAAATGTACGGGCAATAGCTCCGCACACTGAGATGTAGAATGTCGATGGACGAATCACACGGGATGTGTACAGGAAATAAAATCACTGCTATGTGTCCGTTAATGATTGACAGTTTATTAAGCAAAACAATAAATTATATAATACCTAAAGTAGGTGAGTTGTGGCGGGCGTAATAGCCTAGTCAGCGAATGTACATAAATAATCGGTGAATTAGCGACTGCTTGTTCAGGTAAAAACTAAAACAAGTTATATCATGTGGCGATGCTCGTACAAGACCTGACATAGCATATGCAACAGGAACTTGAGTAGATACATGAATCGACCAACACCGACACTCTGGAAGGCCGGAAAGAGAATCTTGAGATATCTGAAACAAACAAAGGAAAAAGGATTAATATACAATAAAGAAGAAACTAATAAAAATTGTTTACATGCATTTTCAGATGCTGACTGGGCAAGTGAAAATATAGATAGAAAAAGTGTAAGCGGAGTTACAATATTCCACCAGGGCAACTTGATTAGTTGGACTTCGAAGAAACAGACATCTGTCGCGTTATCCACAGCTGAAGCTGAATATGTTGCTGCCGCATTAGCTGTAAGTGAAATAATTTTCATATTAGGAGTATTAGAGGATTTAAAGTTTTGTGGGAATATAAATAGTACATTGTTTATTGATAACCAAAGCACTATAAAGATGATTGAAAATTACGAAAATAGCAATCTAAACACATAGATATTAAATTGCATTATATTAAAGATATTGTAAGCAAAGGTTTAATTATGTTAAAATATGTGTCAACTAATGAAAACAAAGCTGATTTACTTACCAAGTCACTGTCTAAGGATAAACACAATTATTTTTGTAATTCTCTCGGTTTAATGTGTTAAATAATACATTATGTTGAACAATAGTATGTCAGTTTAGTAAAATAAGTCTTAATTTTGTGAAATATTCAATGTTTACAATGTTTTAAAAGTTTGAGGTTATACGTGAACTATGATGTTGACATTTGTTAAATATGTCAAATTCAAATCATTAATGTCAAGTGTATTTGTTTTGTGTTGCCAAGTTTGTAAAAGTTTTGTTCGATTGTAACAAGTCCAAGTTTAGTAATTTAGTAGTTTTGTATAATTTAGAGAAAATAATAAACGTGAACTTGAGCCGGGGTATTGGATATTTATAATCGTTTAAGTGGCAACACAGCGGCTGCCGATCTATGGAAAAGAAATGGCGTGTTGTGAGTTGTCCAGTGCATTAAAAGTATATAAAATAAACATCTGATTTGACTAACGGTGCTTTATTTCCTCAATGATAACAAGAGATGTTCCGTATGGTGCCGGACGTTAAGAATTTCACCATCCCATGTCTTCCCGTGGGTGTCGTAAAAGGCGACTAAGGGACAAACCAGAGAATGGGCAGCAGCGTTCTCTGTGCTCCTATAACAACCATACTGCGATCGCCAATCCGCCTGCCAAGCGTGGCGATCATGGCAAAACCCCCCCTATGAATAGCACAAATAAAAAATGGCCCCTAGTGCCCGGCAGCCCACCTACCCTCGACTACGGTAGCGGTCGAGGTTACGGCATGGCAAGGGGTGCTAAGAATCTCCGGACGAGATCCGGCTACCCCAACAATCACCGACGACTGGACCTGGCAACGTACAACACGCGCACACTTCGGACCGACGAGAAGATCACCGAGCTCGAAGAGGAATTGAGCAGGTTGCGATGGAGCATTATAGGGTTATCTGAAGTCCGAAGAGAGGGGGAGGACTCGATAATCCTCAAATCCGGTAACCTGCTCTATTTCCGAGAGGGTGACCGGCAGTCCCAAGGTGGTGCCGGGTTTATCGTCCACAGGTCCCTTGTGAACAACGTGGTGAAGATCGAGAGTGTGTCGACCAGGGTGGCGTACCTTATACTCAGAATATCCTCTAGATATTCGCTGAAGGTCATACAGGTCTACGCCCCAACCTCGGCACACCCCGACGACGAGGCAGAGACCATGTATGAGGATATCTCCAGAGCCATGCATGGTTTCAAAACTCACTTCACCGTTGTCATGGGGGACTTCAACGCGAAACTGGGCAAACGAGACGAGGATGAGCTGCAAGTGGGGCAATTTGGAGTTGGACGACGGAACCACCGGGGTCACCGACTGGCCAGTTTTATGGAGAAGGAGGGCCTCTATATGATGAACTCCTTCTTCAAAAAGCGTGAACACAGGAAGTGGACCTGGCAGAGCCCCGATGGTGCAACAAAAAATGAGATCGACTTCATCATGTCAACCAAGAAGCAAATGTTCAATGATGTCTCTGTGATCAATTCGGTAAAAACCGGGCGCGATCACCGCATGGTAAGAGGCACATTGAACATTAATATTAAGCTTGAAAGGTCTCGACTGATGAAGTCCACGCTCCGTCCAGCACAGGTCCAGGTCCAAAACCCCGAGAGCTTTCAGCTCGAACTCCAGAATCGTTTCGAGTGCCTGGGGAGCTCCGTGGACGAATACAGCGACGGGTTCGAGGAAGCTGTCCATACGGTCGGGTCTAAGTTTTTCAAGACCCGTCGTACAGATAGAAACAAAAAGCTCTCTGATCATACCCTCAAGCTTATGAAGGAGAGGCGTGAGATGATCCTGCAGTCTTCAGATGAGGCGTGCAAATACCGGCAGATCAATAGACAGATCTCTAAATCCTTGAAAAGAGACCTCCGCCGCTTTAATACCGAGCGTATTAAAGACGCGATTGAGCGAAATAAAGGCTCCAAGGTGTTTTCAAGGGATCTGTCTATTGGGCAGAGCCAGCTCACGAAACTGAAGACCGATGATGGCAGGATTGTATCCGCCAAACCGGAGCTTCTGAGGGAGATCGAGAGTTTCTATGGGCAGTTGTACACGTCAACCAGTAAACCCGTTGCGAATCTAGCAAACGACCCAAGAGCTAGATTGACCCGACACTATACCGAAGATATCCCGGACGTCAGCCTCTACGAGATTAGGATGGCTCTGAAACAGCTTAAAAACAACAAGGCGCCCGGTGATGACGGAATCACGGCTGAACTCCTGAAGGCGGGTGGAAAACCGGTCCTCAAGGCCCTTCAGAAGCTTTTTGATTCCGTCATACTCGAGGGCAAAACGCCACAGGCATGGTGCAGGGGTGTGGTGGTACTCTTCTTCAAGAAGGGCGACAATGCCCGGCTGAAGAACTATAGGCCCATCTCGCTTCTTAGCCATGTTTACAAGTTGTTTTCAAGAGTCATCACGAATCGTCTCGCGCGCAGGTTTGACGATTTCCAGCCTCCCGAACAAGCCGGATTCCGAAAAGGCTTTAGCACCGTAGACCACATACATACGCTGCGGCAGGTTATACAGAAGACCGAAGAGTATAACTTGCCTCTCTGTTTAGCGTTTGTGGACTACGAGAAAGCCTTCGATTCGATCGAGACTTGGGCTGTACTACAGTCTCTCCAACGGTGCCAGATCGACTACCGGTACATTGAGGTGTTGAAGTGTCTGTACAAAAACGCCACCATGTCAGTCCGTCTTCAGGATCAGACCTCGAAACCTATCCTTCTCCAGCGCGGCGTAAGACAGGGAGACGTAATTTCTCCGAAACTGTTCACTGCTGCGCTGGAGGACGTCTTCAAGGTTCTGGACTGGAAGGGGCTTGGCATCAACGTTAATGGCGAGTACATCACTCACCTTCGGTTTGCCGACGACATAGTGATCATGGCTGAGACCATGGAGAGCCTCAGTAAAATGCTCGATGACCTTAGTAGAGCTTCCGAAAGAGTGGGTCTTAAAATGAACATGGACAAAACCAAGGTCATGGTGAACGCCCATGTAACACCCACTCCTATCAAGATCGGAGACTCTACACTTGAAGTTGTAGACGATTATGTTTACCTGGGACAAACGGTCCAGTTGGGTAGGTCCAACTTCGAGAAAGAGGTCAACCGTCGAATCCGACTCGGCTGGGCGGCGTTCGGGAAGTTGCGTGGTATCTTCTCGTCCAATTTACCGCAGAGTCTCAAGACAAAAGTCTATGACCAGTGTGTGTTGCCAGTGATCACCTATGGGACCGAGACGTGGTCGCTCACAATGGGCCTTATCAGAAAGCTTAAAGTCACCCAAAGGGCAATGGAGAGGGCTATGCTCGGAATTTCCTTGCGTGATCACGTCAGAAATGATGATATCCGCAGGAGAACCAAAGTTACCGACATAGCCCGAAGAATTGCCAAACTTAAGTGGCAGTGGGCAGGGCACATTGCTCGCAGAACGGATGGCCGATGGGGCCGAAAAGTTCTGGAGTGGCGACCGCGAACTGGAAGACGATACGTTGGAAGGCCTCCCACTAGGTGGACCGATGACCTGGTTAAGGTTGCGGGAAGGCGCTGGATGCGAGACGCACGGGATCGGTCAATGTGGCGACGCCTGGGGGATGCCTATGTCCAGCAGTGGACGTCTTTCGGCTGAAATGATGATGAATGATGATGATGATAACAAGAGCAAGTTATCTACAAAATAACTTATTAATGTTAGAATATATGAAAACTAGTGATATGCCTGCTGATGTGCTAACAAAGCCACTAGGACCTATAGTACACAAACGATGTACAATTAGGTTAGGTCTAGAAACTTTATTTTATTTTTTGTTTTCTGTTTGTGTGTTTGTCTTGCACAACTTCGATTAAGGGCGGCTGTTGTAGTTAAGTAACCTCTGTTATGCAGACTTATTTATATAGTTATATTTTTTTCTATATGTATTGCCTAGTTACTTGAAATAAACACTCTTGTCAATGAACATCTTTTTACTAACTCATATTTTACAAATAATTTATTTAATACTCTTCCATCTCTTTAAACCAAATATTCCAACAGAATCAATTTTATTTTATTTTTCAATCCCTTAAACTAAGCCGTTACCAGGAAGTATGCTTTATAAAGTAACCGATATACGGCACTAAAGCGTAGTAAAAAATAAAAAAAAGTAGTAAGGGCCTTAAGAACCGGAAGTTCTAAGACGAAGAACATATTTTTCATGGAACAGCGGTAACCCTTCATGTTTGAGTAAAGCATCTGGTGCCTTCAGCATGGTCGTGTAGGTGGGGTTCAGTGGATGCAGCGGTCCCACCGCGGTCACCGCCGCACGCGCCTCATCCGTGCCCAGCTTGTAATGACTGCCGTCGCCTGTCTTTATTATCCTGTTGGCTACCTGTAAATTGTATATAAAGATTTCAATACAGCACCATTGAATTGCCTTACAATGAGTTTTAGTTTTTTTACATAACATCACGTCTGTTTTCCCTGAATGGTTAGGTAGATGGGAGTAATGGTTAGGCGTGTACTCAGCTGAATCCGGAGAAACTGAAAGCCGACCCCAGGCAAAGGAGAGGCAGACTGATTGATTAGCTAAAGGCGTACAGTAAGTACATCCACATCATCATCATCATATCAGCCGAAGGATGTCCACTGCTGGACTTAGGCCTCCTCCAAGCGTCGCCTTTGACCGGTCCCATGCGTCTCGCAACCAGCGGATCCCCGCAACCTTCACCAGGTCATCGGTCCACATGGTGGGAGGCCTTCCAACGCAACGTCTTCCAGTTCATGGTCGCCACTCCAGAACCTTTCTGACCCATCGGCCATCAGTTCTGCGAGCAATGTGCCCTGCCCACTGCCACTTAAGTTTGGAAATTCTTCGGGCCATGTTGATAACTCTGTTTCTCATAGGGATCTCTACATTTCTGATTCGATCAGAAGAGGAAACAAAGTCAAAGTCAAATATATTTATTCAACTAGGCCAATAAGTGGCTCTTTCGAACGTCAAACAAAAATTCAAATTCACATTTACAAGTAATAAAACTTGATTCTACCGTGCATTCGGAAAAGTAGAATGTTATGGAGAAGAATGCACAAGAAACTCCAAACTAACTTTTTTTTTTTTTAATGGTTTTCTACAATATTTATATAAGTATATACCTTAATAAATACATATATGTGAGGACCATGCACCCAGAATAACACTACACACTATACTACGTACAGGTGTAAAGTATTAAAAGCATAACCAGGTAAATTCATTAATTTGATAAATAGGAACATGGTTCTCACATACTTACAAATATTGCAAACATAAAGACCCACTTTTTCGGAAGCTCTACTGAGGTCATCGAGCATTGTACTGAGGCTCTCCATGGTCTCAGCTATGACCACTATGTCGTCGGCAAACCGAAGGTGAGTGACGTACTCGCCATTAATGTTGATGCCTTAGCCACCTCCATTCCAGAATCTTGAATACATCCTCCAGCGCAGCAGTGAACAGTTTCGACAAAATAACGTCTCCCTGTCTCACGCCGCGCTGGAGAAGGATTGGTTTCGAGGTCTGATCCTGAAGACGGACTGACATGGTGGCGTTTTTGTACAGACACTTCAACACCTCAATGTACCGGTAGTCGATCTGGCACCGTTGGAGAGACTGCAGTACAGCCCAAGTCTCGATCGAATCGAAGGCTTTCTCGTAGTCCACAAACGCTAAACAGAGAGGCAAGTTATACTCTTCGGTCTTCTGTATAACCTGCCGCAGCGTATGTATGTGGTCTACGGTGCTAAAGCCTTTCCGGAATCCGGCTTGTTCGGGAGGCTGGAAATCGTCAAACCTGCGCGCGAGACGATTCGTGATGACTCTTGAAAACAACTTGTAAACATGGCTAAGAAGTGAGATGGGCCTATAGTTCTTCAGCCGGGCATTGTCGCCCTTCTTGAAGAAGAGTACCACCACACCCCTGCAATGTGGCGTTTTTGTACAAACACTTCAACACCTCAATGAACCGGTAGTCAATCTGGCACCGTTGGAGAGACTGCAGTACAGCCCAAGTGTCGATTGAATCCAAGGCTATCTCGTAGTCCACAAACGCTAAAAAGAGAGGCAGGTTATACACTTCAGTTTTTTTAAAGCCTTTTCGGAATCCGGCTTGTTCGGGAGGCTGCAAATCATCAAACATGCGTGCGAGACGATTCGTGATGACTCTTGAAAACAACTTGTAGACATGGCTTAGAAGTGAAATGGGCCTATTGGCCTTCAGCCGGGCATTGTCACACTTCTTGAAAAGGAGTACCACCACACCCCTGCACCATGCCTGTGGCGTTTTGCCATCGAGTATGACGGAATCAAACCGCCTCTGAAGGGCCTGAAGGACCGGTTTCCCACCCGCCTTCAGGAGTTCGGCCGTGATTCCGTCGTCACCCGGTGCCTTGGTGTTCTTAAGCTGTTTTAGAGCCATCCGAATCTGAAGACTGCAGGATCATCTTACGCCTCTCTTTTATAAGCTTTAGAGTTTGATCAGGGAGCTTTTTGTTTCCATCTATACGACGGGTCTTGAAAAACTTAGACCCGACCGTATATAGCTTTCACGTACCCATCGCTGTATTCGTTCACGGAGCTCCCTAGGCACTCGAAACGATTATGGAGTTGGAGCTGAAAGCCCTCGGGGTTTTGGACCTGGATCTGTGCTGAACGGAACGTGGTCTTCCTCAGTCGAGACCTTTCAAGCTTAATATTAATGTGCCTCCATGCAGTTACCATGTTACCATGCAGTGATCGCTTCAGGTTTTCAGTGAGTTGATCACAGAGACATCATTAAACATTTGCTTCTTGGTTGACATGACGAAGTAAATCTCATTTTTTGTTGCACCATCGGGGCTCTGCCAGATCCACTTCCTGTGTTCACGCTTTTTGAAGAAGGAGTTCATCATATAGAGGCCCTTTCATATAGAGGTTCGCGTGTTTGCCAGGTCCAGTCGTCGGTGTTTATTGGGGTAGCCGGGTCCAATCCGGGGATTCTTTGCACCCCTTGCCACGCTATCGCCTCGACCGTAGTCGAGGGTAGACGGGCTGCCGGACACTTGGGGACGTTTTTAAGTTGTGCTATTAATTTGGTTTTGGGGAGTTTTCCGTAATCGCCACGCTTGGCAAGCGGGTAGGCGATCGCAGTTTGTTCTTAAGTGCACAGAGAACGCTGCTGCCCATTTCTGGTGTTACCCTTAGTCGCCTCTTAAGACACCCACGGGAAGATATGGGATGGTGAAATTCTTTACGTGTCACCATATAGTACTCTTCCACATTACGCCAGCTATATTTAAGTCATTAAATTGGAGTTAGGAGGCGAGCCTATTGCCATCATTTGGGCACAAAGCCAATCTTCATGCTACTGAGAAATTACACATAGTCAAACCAAATAACACCCGAAATGTGACCAGAACCTCATGCTCCGGCGCAGCGCTTGCTGTCACTATATCTTACAACTAGCTACATAATGGTGTTCACAATAAATGGGCACACTATCTTTAGCCTGCGACTTTGTCTGCGTAACATTATTTTGACCTCCCATTAATCTCCATACTATTTAAATTATTGGTTCACCATACAAATGCCCAGCCCCTTTCCACCCCCTTTAGCATGATTGCCGGGTTCAATACTCTCCTATGTCCTTCTCAAAATATCTCCAGACCTTGTCATCTAAATCGGTTCAGGTGTGAAAAGGTAACAGACTGACAGAGAGTTACTTTCGCATTTATAATATACTAGCTTCTGTCAGCGGCTTCGCCCGCTTTACTGTTGAAAATTATCCCAAGGGAACATATTCCCGGGATAAAAATATCCTATTTGCTATTCCACACTATAATCTATCTCTGTACCAAATTATATCCAGATCCGTCCAGCCGTTTGATCGTGAAGAAGTAACAAACATACACACACACACCTTCACAAACTTTCGCCTTTATAATATGAAGTCGGAATAGCTTCTGCCAGCGGCTTTCCCACGTGGAAAGTGTTTTATCTTCCCAAGGGAACATTATACCGGGCTAAAAAGCCTATTTTCTATTCCAGGCCCATCTATCTGTGCCAAATTTCATCCAGATCCGTTAAGCCGTTCTGGCGTGATTGAGTAACAAACATACATCCATACACACATAGTATCAAAACTTTCACATTTACAATATTATAGTAAGAGTAAGATTAGTAAGATAATAAGAAGATTCCTTGAGACGCCTATACTTACTGAGGAAATATAAGCTTGTAGAACTTACCACTTCTGGTGAAGCAGTCTTCAAGTCATAAGCTAGTCCGATTCTCTCGAGGAATCGAATGAATGTTGCTGAATGATTGAAGAGGCTACTCAGTTCGGCTGCCTTGTAGTCCCAGGGGAACGCGTGGTGGTAGTTGTGCCAACCCTCGCCCAATGTCATAAAAGACACGAACCATGATTCCACGGGTTGCAGGTTTCTGAAGAAAAATTATATTATTATAAGCTACTGTGAATTTCTTTTTTATATAGTAGTTGCTGTCCCACTATTAGGCAGAGGCCTCCCATAAATCCTTCCAAACATTCTTCTCACGTGCCGTCTCGCACCAGCCCGGTACGCGGCCAAATCATCTCGCCTCATAATTTTCTGTGCTGGTCTCGCTGGTGCCTTCCATTTTCCGGAAATCATACTTACTGATCATAAGGTCTAGTTCCATAAAGATGTGCTGCGCTATTCACAAGCCACGTTGCATTCAGTGAAAGTACATATCGGAAGAAATAGCAAAAAAGCAGCGAGTCAAACCAATGCTCGCCGAAGAAATGCACTGGTACCCATATTGGGATAAAAATTGCAAATAAGATATATAAAGGATAGTAGTATCTGAAACAAAAAAAAACATCAGTACGAAGTACAACAGTAGAGCTAATACTAAAGAACCAAATAAAAGCTTGTAAAAAGAATGAAGATCCAAAATTTATAAAGTTAAACATTTACTTATATTGGAACATGACCATCCAGTCGGCTTGCAAGTCACGCATGTTTATCTTCCTGCCAAGCTCGATTACATAGGGGTGTTTCTTGTGCATGAGCCATCCCATGTGAGAGAAAAAGAAGCCACGCTTAGAGTTGTGCGGATCGCCATCAGTATCCGAGTAGCGATGATGCAGCCGGTGGTCGCGACACCAGATGAACATTGAATTCTAAAAAATAACATACATTAGAGTTTAACTATGGAGAGTCATTGTCTACCAGACTTGCAGTGTAGCAATAGGTTTGATAGACGTTTTTGGGAACATTTAGAAAAATCAAAGCAGTGTTCAGTTCTCTATGATTAATACTGACCTTCCCTACTGTCGAGACTCATATTACCACGTACTACGAGTAAAAATACAATACAAATTCGATTATAGCCAAAACCACTTCATTATATAACAAACAATTCATTATGCATGTATTACCTGAAAGTATCCTTATTCCGACCTATCCTTAATCCAACGGTTATGAGTCGTGAATCAAACGCAACTAGGGGTTAGATGGGGTCATCAGCTGCAAAAAATTGTTCTACGGGAGGTCCTTAAGGTCAATCCCTGCACTGCAGAGTTATAATTTATCTGCAGAGTTTTGTTTTTAAATAGGCCTAACCGAGTTTTATGGTTGGGTTAACTTTGGCCTTGCTACGAATGATCGTCCTCGAAAGATATCAAAGCCACGCATAGCCTGCATGCATAGCATGTGTTATATCTTTTTAAAACCCATATTAATTGCGCCAAAACTTGTAATACAAGGTCAATTTTCGGTAGACTATTATTTTTTTACAGTGGAGTCCAAAGTTAATAAAAAGCCATGAATTGAAAAATTGTTTTTTTCGTAAAACTTAATATTATCTTTAACAAACCCAGTAAACAACCATAAATAGCATGTCCAAAGCAAGGACTCATCAGTACCAATCTAGTGAAAATTATAAAAAAGATACAGGATGTAGATTTTAATAAGAATTTGTAAAAAAAGACAATTTTCTCATAAAAACACAAAATAAATTATAACTTACAACCGACTTCCGTTTTTTTACACCGACTGCCGAAAAATTAAAGTTATTTTTCACTTTGTAGTGTTTCTTTTTTGGAAGTCGGTTGTAATTTTTGTAAAAAAGTTTTTTATTTTTCACTTTTTAGCTGTGGTACATAATGGACCAGTTTTATAGATTAACCCCATACCATGAAACTTAAACAAAACCGGTGTAATAAGAGTATACCAGGGTGAACTGTTCACATCAGCGTACCCCTTTAGAGCGTACCAGTGTGAAGTTATGTTATGAAATGGTGTAAACAATAAACAGACATGCGATTGCACCTATCCCGAGTGATTTGCCGTCATTTATCGAAGAGTTCTGATGTATATCTCCGAAGTTCTTCATCAGATCTGGATTAAAATTAAATGGGACCACATGAAAAGCACCAGCGTTCAAATAAAATAAGAATCATCAAAATCGGTTCACCCAATAAAAAGTTCTGAGGTAACAAACATAAAAATTAAAAAAATACGGTCGAATTGAAAACCTCCTCCTTTTTGCGAAGTCGGTTAAAAAGCATGGCCTTACTACCTTCAACCACTCACTCTCCCACAGAAGAAGACAATTCAATCCCATAGACCGCCATGACATCCGGCTCTCAACTATTCCTCTCATCGCTTCTTTTGCTACATTGGTTGCTTTCTTTACAATAAAATAAAAAAAAATTGCCAATTTAATACATACTATTCCCCCTTCCAGCTACACACACTACTCCCACACATTAACCCACACATACACCGTAATCACTCACAGACACACATTCATACCTACTAAACATACCTACTAACACCAAGCAACAATAATTGATACCATTTCCCTTTTCTGTTTTATTGTATTTTAAATTTGAAAGCCTATACTTTTAGAATTTCTTGCCGCACCAATTATTTTACTCAACATTAAAATGTAAGCAATACCCAAGCGGAAGAGACCTGGTGTCCTGAAATACAGACCTCACGTCTAGTTACAGATTACTAAATAGTTACGTCTAGTTTAGGCACCAGTCTCCCACAGTATAATTATTGCTGTTACGTACCTACTTTGTATTGATACCTCTCTAAATGTAATATTGTGGTGAGAAATAAATCATTATCTTATCTTATCTTACCTGTCCAGCTAAAGTCTGCATAATTAGTAGAATAGCTTTACAGAGTGGTTTTGCTGTAAATGTTTTATGAGCGTAGTATCTATGAGCTCCGGTAGTAATGCCCTCTCCCGCAATGTACATAACGAATATGGCTGAAAAGATTGCTATTATGAGTATAATAATAATATCGTTTTTTTATAACATAAGGCACATTTTACAATAAAATATCTTAAAAATATAAAAGAAGACAGTTTCTTATTTGCTTGAACTAGGTTGAAACTGTGTTTAAGGGTATAAAGTGCTTAAAACTTATAATAAATAATAATAAATTAACAATGGGTATGGTATATGAATACTTAAATTAAAGACACAGCAAAATTATTATTCAGGAGATCTTCTGTCTCTCCGTAAGAGATGCCAAGTAGATGTTCAAGGATAGTCTTTTTACAGCTAAAATAATTGAATTTATACATACTTAATTTTCTATTTAATCTATTGTACAGAAATGGACCTAAGAAAGTAAAGAATCTATTTACAAAGACATATTTTGAGGATGCATTAGAATCGCAGACAATGTCATTACGTCTCTTATTATTTATGTATTCGGCGTTATAGGAAAGCATGGTGTGTTGTTTTAATACTAAGTGCATAATGAAAAGCTGCCGAACAGTCAGCACGTTGCAGGATTTGTAAAGCAGATCAGTGGGTAGAGAAAAGGGTGAAAATTTGCTACTTTTAAAATTGCTCTCTGAGCCCTTTCAAGAGGCAGTAGATGCGTTTTTAGTGCGCCACCCCATGAGGTGATACAGTATTGGATTACAGATTGACCTAGGGCCAAATAGACTTGTTTGATCAATTTTGAATCTGCAATCGTTCTCAACTTTTTAAAAACATAAATTAGTTTGCACACTCTATTAACTAGGCTATCTATATGAGGTCTAAAGGAGAGTGTTTCATCTATAATAACCCCGAGATATTTTATGTTGTCTGTTTTGAGGATAAAAGGACAATAACACATGCTGACTGGGTAGAATCCACATTTATGGGCATACAGATGAGAGTTAGTAATGTTAACTTGAGGCTTGCGCATGGAGAAGTGAATATATTTTGTATTGTCAGCATTTAGTGTTAGTAAATTGCTTTGTAGTCAATTAGTCACAGTATGGAAACCTTGTTGAGCGAATTCGTACAATTCATTACTGGTTTTCGCGGTAAAGATTAACGCCGTGTCATCGGCATATGATATGAGTTTGCCTTGTTTAACTTATATTGTTAATGTAAATCAGGAATAGGGTTGGGCCCAGTATGCTTCCCTGAGGAACACCATAACCAGTACTCTTTTGCTCATCGCTAGTAATATCGTCTATTTTAACATATTGAGATCGATCGTCTAAGTAGTCAGCAAAAAGTTTCAGCGGTGTTCCCCTAATTCCTAAAGCCTCTAATTTTTTTAGAAGCATAGGAACGGACACCGTATCAAAGGCTTTGGCTAGATCAAGGAAAACTCCCAGGATCTGGTTTCTTTTGCCAAGTTCTTCTGCGGTATAATCTGTCAGACTATGCACCGCATCGGCTGTGGATAATTTGGCTCTGAACCCAAATTGCGCAGATGATAAAATATTGTTTTTTTTCTAGATAATTAACTAGTCTATTGTTTACAATTTTCTCTAGTATTTTAGATATTGAAGGGAGTAAAGATATCGGTCTATAATTATTTACTAAGTTTTTGTTTCCGGTTTTAAAGATAGGGATTACAACTGCTTTTATCAGATATCGAGGGAAAATACCTTCAGATAAACAAATACGAAAAATATGCGTTAAGGGAGGTACTAGGATATGCTTAAAGGTTTTAAGGAACTTATTGCTTATATTATCCCATCCACAGTCATATTTAAGACCAGATATGATTCGGGTTATTTCGTCTTCGTCAGTATCCAGCAAGCCAAAAGATTTTAAAGCACATCTATTATTTTGGGAAGATGGAGCAACACAGTAATGTTTTGGAATCTGTTCGGCAAGAGTTTTCCCGACATTTACAAAAAAGTTATTAAGACAAAAAGACAAAGACAAAAGATATTTATTTCAACTGGGCCACCAAGCGGCACTTTTGAATGTCACAATTTAAATTTACATGGAATAAAAGTTGATTCTACCGTGCATTCGGAAAGTAGCTTGTTATGGAGAAGAATGCACAAGAAACTCCATACTTACTCCTGTTCCTTAGGAGGTTGTTGCAAAAAATTCTGTATCTTTTATAGGTTATTTTAATGATTAGATTATCAGGGTTACTCCTAGATCTCTGATGAAATTTATCTCTGTGTCTTATACACCGAATTAGGCCAGGAGTCATCCAAGGCTTGATGTTACGAAGTTTTTTGTTTACGATAATAGAAGTCGTATTACGTAATATTGCTAATTGAACATGTTTTATTAAGTACGATAAAGCAAAATCAGCGTCAGCAGTATTGTAAACTGGGTTAAAGTCAAGATTGCATAAATCATATACGAGTTTGTTTGTGTTTAATTGCGTTTTCGTCTGGGGACGATTTAGCTTAGGCAGCGTTTATTTTAGGGTTAGTAGAACAGCGTGATGGTCTGTAATAGTTGAGTTAGTAACAAGCGTAACATATGAAAAGTTGGATTTGATCATCATATGATCCAGACTCTGATGAGTAAGCAAAGTGTGTGCGGGGAGAAAACCATGGTATGAGCAGATATTAAGGTAATCTTGGGTGCCAAGATCGCGGTTTTCAGAATTATTGTTTATATTTATATCACCTGTTAATATAACATTCTTATACGAGCTTAGTGCTTCAAAAATCTGGTTTAAGGATGCGTGAAAAGAGTCTAAGTTTCTAGCAGAAGGGGACCTATATATAGTGATTATTGCTGTACTTGTACCAATTTTGATAACCAAACTATTACCCACACAGTCTTGAAGTATTGGTTCTTCGATTGTGACCATTAATGATTCTTTACAATAAACAACCACACCATCGTTTTGATTGTTGCTTACTGTTGTATACTGCATGACCGTATTGCTGGCAGTTGTAACATCTCGTTACCAGTGTGAAGTCTCGTACCGAACAGAAGTTGGAAGTTGGAAGTCCAATTTATGACCAATCTGTCTTGAGTGATGAGAGCCTTGCGAATGATCGCAGAAACTTCTAGGATGTAGTTGCAGTTTTCAACATCTTTCCTACCAGATTTGTGGCTCAGTTTGGTTAAGGTCAAAAAGGTATCTCTTGATATAGATGGCAGTTTGTCGGCTAAGTTTTGATCGTAAATGGATTTATAAACCTCATTTTCCGCAATTGATGCTGGAACTCCAATCACTAATAAGCGAGGGTTGCGCCTTTTCGGTTCATCGACGGTAAGCCCTGACGAAGCAGTTTGAACTGATTGCCTTAGCTTATCTAGGTCCTCTTTTGTCTCCGTGCTAATTATGAGTCCTCTTTTCCCTATCTTGCGTACGCCTCTCACTTTCAGCATCATTTCACCAGGGCATATAATTTTCTGGACTATGTTGTTGGTTTCATCGCTGGTCTTTGAACTGTCTGTGGGATAAATCGCCACGGAGCTAAAAGTATTAGGACGAACGAAGTTGTTAGACCCCTTCTTCACCATGTCTGCAAAAGATGATGCAGCTGTTTCCTGCCGCTTTGCACAGGATTCCTTAAAAGTTCGGTTCATCTCCATTACACACTACTTTAAGTCCGTTACGCAGTCTCTTTCTTCGGTCAATATTTTTAGGGAGTTATGGGTCCTAAGGGCATAATGTTTAAGCGACTGGTATTGAACAGCCAGTTGCGAGACTCCATATCCAACCTTACGGCACAAATTGGTTAATTTTAGCTTCTGATCTGAGTTAAGTTTTCCTTCAGACGCAATAGAACACACCTGACCCAAGTGTTGTTCAATGGAACCCATCCAGTTCTGTATCTCCGCAGTTGAGACTACCTCAATTTCTTCCTTGGCTTGAAGACGTCTCGGTTGTTGGGGCTGGGTCGGTGTAGGTGTTGAAGGAGGGCTGCGCCACATTACCCCACTCCGATTAAAGGGGCTGCCTTCCATCTTTCAGATTACAATAATATATAATCCAGTCAGTCCATTATTCACTTATTTGCACTTTCAAAGACTGTCAATATACTAAAACTAGGTCACTATTTATGCTAAAACGTTAATTTAAATTATTTTTAATGCATTGATGAGCACGTCTGTTTGCGACGAGTGCGCGAAGAATAAAAAAACCATAATACTTGAAAGGCAAGATAAAATAAAATAAATCTGGGTTTTTACTTACTCCATAACACAGTTTTTATTCCGACACCTCCTGTCAGAAGCACTTTCAATCCCCACATTCCAAGCAAATGTAGTATCAAAAACCTTATTGCAATGGGCCACACTACTTGATGCTTATATGAGTAATCTGTGCCTATATTTTTGGCACTGAGACGCAAGTTGTCTACTTGTTTATTTTCTTCCTGTTCGACTTTCATCTTATTTTGTTATATATTCCGTAAAGTTTGGCCCACCGTTTCGAGAACGAACGCGTATTTTCTTTTCTGATGCTCTATCACTATTGATACTTCTTTATAAAATACGGAGTCTTATAAACAAAATATATCGAACCTTAGGTATTGTTAAATATCATTGTATTCAGTGTTGCAATAGATAGAACTTGAAAACTAATATAGTTCTTGTATGTTAATAAAATTAATTGCGACTATGTTTGACATTGCTTAGTTTAGGTTGATTTCATCATATTTGAATCATTTACTACGCTCATATCGATAAATTGTGAACTGAAAAATATCGCCGTATTGGCGGTCGCAAAGTCGTTAGCTTCTAGGTATGCCAGGAGTATACTATTAAGAACGCGTTCAGAGACGTTACAGAGATCGGTCTGTAGTTGGCCGGGTCAGCACGACTGCCCTGCTTGGGCACAGGCTGTACGTTGATTCGTTACACTTTTCCAGTCTCATATAAGAAAGGCGAAACAGGTGTGTCAAGATCGGAGACAATTCAGGCGCACAGGTTCTGAGAAAAATTGCTGGTATACCATCGGGTCCTTTGGCCTTATTCATGTCGTACGTACGTCCTTTTGATGGATGCGAGGATTCAGACGTGAAGATTCTGCAAAAAGAGAGGCAAACAAGTTTGCGGCGGCGACCCGCCGGGTTTCAGCAGTGGTGGTAGTGAGGGACGGCAGAAGTTCTATTCAACCGATTTACCCAGGGACCAGAACGCTGTACTACCTGCTGGGTTGGAAGCAAGTTTGATCCCTATCTAGCTAATGTGCAACACCTTCTTGCAGGACTTGGCAGCCATGTTGTAGGCTTTCTTCCTTTGACCAACGTCACTCGCCTTGCGCTTTCGAGCGTCAACCCAGGCATGGTACGCCTTATGTTTACGCGCATCGGCGCGATTACACTCGGCGCCAAACCAAGGTCGGTCTTGGCTAGACATTGTTACGTCAGAGAACGGAATGTAGTTTTCCAACAAATACGTCACGGCGACTGCGCATGACGTAGGATCAGACGAAGAAAAGCAAAGCTGCCAAGGATAGCATGCGAAGCAAGATCGCATGCCATCCAAATCCGCTGACTTGTACCGCTATACCCGCCAGGTGCCTCTTGGAGTGGGATGGGGCGGGGAGTAGACAGATACAGACTTCACCAGATAGTTGTCGGAACTACCCAAAGCTGGAAATATCGACACCGAGTTACGGTCTGGATCTGTGGTCAGCAGAAGGTCCAAGCAATTAGCCGTATGCGAATCAACATCCGGCAAACTCGTTGCAACTTGGACCAGCTGAGTGAGATTTAACACTAGCGCAAGCTTTCGCGTCTCTCACCCAGCATGGTCAGTGTACTGTTACGGGAAGAGCCACTCCTCGTGGTAGGCATTAAAGTCCCTCAGTATCACCAGTTGGGCGGACGGGCGATGCTGAGCCTCATCAACCCCCTCACTAAGGTTTTGTTTAAGCCCGGTTGTCACCAGATCGCCGCTGTGAAACCTTTAGACGCCTTTAGCGCCTTTAGCGTTCAACGAGTGTTCACTTGATGCAAGAAAAGTTCATGAAATATAAATACGAAGCTGGTGGTATAGCCAAATTGTTTAATACAGTAGAACAAATGGCAAATCAACTAAAACAGCTAGGCGAATCTATTTCTGACAAGATGATAATTACAAAGATAATAATGACATTACCACCTCAATACAAATACTTTATTTCGGCGTGGGAAAGTGTTGCTCATGAATCACAAACATTAAATGACTTGCAAGCAAGGCTCATTGAGGAAGAACGTATGAAAGAAATGGAGGAACCCGTTGCCTTATCTGTTAGAAATATGAAGTGAAAAAAAAAAATGATAAATGTGATAAAATTGGCCACAAAAAGAGTAACTGTAGAAGTAATAAAACATGTTCTTACTGCAAAAAGGCTGGACATACAATAGAACAGTGTTACTTTAAGAAGAACAAAGAAAAAGGAAATAATTCAAAAGAAAATAATGGAAGTAATTGGAAAGAAAATAAATACAGAAATTCAAGGGAAAATAAAGGAAATAGCAAAAAGGATACCAAAGGAAATGCTAACATTTCAAGTGCTTTTATTGGACATCACTCCAGCACGGATGAATGGATAGTGGACAGTGGTGCAAGTGACCACATGACACATAATAAATCTCTTTTTGTCAGCCTTTCAGGTATCAATGCCAATAGATATGTAATAGTCGGAGATGGAAGAAAACAGAAAAAAAGTTGACGGTATCGGACAAATATTACTGAAGGCTTACGATGGTAATGAATATGTTGTGGCTTCGCTAAATAACGTACTATACGTTCCTTAACTTAAGGTAAGTTTATTCTCTGTTACTAAAGCTGTAGAAAATGGTTACATGTTTAACATTACAGGTAAAAAATGTGAATTTATTAAAAACAATGTTGTTTGTTCGGTTGGTAAATGTGTAAATAAGTTCTATGTAATGCAGTTCATCTTTGACTCTTCATGCAATATAAATGTAACCACTCAGGTTAAGACTAATACCCTTAAGGATTGGCATGAGAGGTTGGCTCACCAAAATTAAGATTATTGTCGGTCAGTGCTAAAAAACAATAACATAGAATTTGTTGATTCTGATGATTCATGTGTTGCATGTATAGAAGGAAAATGTCGAATTTGTTGATTCTGAAGATTCATGTGTTGCATGTATAGAAGGAAAATGTCATCGCTTACCTTTTACTAAGAGTATAACCAAAACAAGTATGTGTTTTGAGATCTAACATGCTGATGTGTGCGGACCGTTGGAATTGGCTTCTGTTGGCGGCTCTAGGTACATATTGGTTATTAAAGATGATTTCTCTAAATATAGGAAAGTTTATTTTATGGAACATAAATCTGAAGTACCAAGTATTTTATTTTTTTATTTTTCAGACTGAAGTAACAACTAGTAATAAAGTAAAGGTTTTGGGGACAGATAACGGCACAGAATTTTTAAATAAAACATTAGAGTCTTTTTAGGGTTCCGTAGCCAAATGGCAAAAAACGGAACCCTTATAGATTCGTCATGTCTGTCTGTCTGTCTGTCCGTCCGTATGTCACAGCCACTTTTTCCCGAAACTATAAGAACTATGCTGTTGAAACTTGGTAAGTAGATGTATTCTGTGAACCGCATTAAGATTTTCACACAAAAATAAATTTTAATATATAAATAAAACAATAAATTTTGGGGGTTCCCATACTTGAAACTAAAACTAAAAATATTTTTTTTCATCAAACCCATACGTGTGGGGTATCTATGGATAGGTCTTAAAAAAAATGATATAGAGGTTTCTAATATAATTTTTTTCTAAAGTGAACAGTTTGCGCGAGAGACTCTTCCAAAGTGGTAAAATGTGTGTCCCCCCCCCTGTAACTTCTAAAATAAGAGAATGATAAAACTGAAAAAAATATATGATGTACATTACTATATAAACTGCCAGCGAAAATTGGTTTGAACGAGATCTAGTCAGTAGTTTTTTTTTAATACGTCATAAATCGTAAACCGCAATTTACCAAGTACGGAACCCTTCGTGCGCGAGTCCGACTCGCACTTGGCCGGTTTTTTTTTAATACGTCATAAATCGTAAACCGCAATTTACCAAGTACGGAACCCTTCGTGCGCGAGTCCGACTCGCACTTGGCCGGTTTTTAAATAATAAAGGCATACAAGACCTAACTACAGTAATCTATACACCGGAACAAAATGGTAAAGTTGAAAGAGAAATGCGAACTATTATAGAAGCTGCTAGAACTATGTTGATTCAGACTAACCTAAATAAAAGTTTATGGGCCGAAGCTGTTAGTACAGCTGTGTATACTTTAAATAGAACTTACGTTAAAAATAAAAATACTGAAAAAATACCGTATGAATGTTGGTCAGGTAGGAAGTTTGACATAAATAGTTTACAAAAATTTGTCAGTATAGTAGTCAGTCATGTGCCTAAAGGGAAAAGAAGAAAATTGGACTCAAAAGGAAAGAAAGGATATTTTGTCGGTTATGGCTAGGAAACAAAAGGTTATAGGATTTATTACAAGGAAGAAAATAAAATAGAAATTAAAAGAGATGTAGTTTTTATCAAAGATAGTGATAGTTACCCTAAATATAAAATACCTTATAGAGACAGAAATCTTAGTAGAAAACAATAATTAACAACCATTGGGAGAAATAAATAATGACGATGGTGATGCATAAGATACAAATAATATGGATAGGTCAATACACAGTAAGGTACCAGTTATTAATGAACTGTCAAGTCAAAACTTAAATAGTCCAGTAATGAAGGTTTTTCTTGATACTAATCCTAAAGGTCAAACTCAGGAAGAAAAAATAAAAAGATTAAGACCAAAAACCAGATTAGACAGCCTAAATGGCATCAGTATTACAGTACAAATTATACATGCTTATTAAGTTATATTGAAGATAATCCTAAAACGTTTGAAGAAGCCATGAAAAGTACTGAGAAAATAAATTGGAAAAGGGCTACGGACGAGGAGATAGATAGTTTAAATCAAAACATTACATGGGAGTTAGTGCCAAAACCTGTAGATTGTAAAGTTATTAAAAGCAAATGGTTATTTAAAAGAAAACTTGATGATCAAGGTAATATTACTAGTTACAAGGCTAGGCTCGTGGCTAGGGGCTTTCAACAAACCGATTTTATTGATGATGATTTATTGCACCAGTAGCTAAACTTCCAACTGTCCGTACTCAGTTAGCATTAAGTAATCAAAAAGGTATGTTAGTACACCGAATGGATGTCAAAAGTGCCTTTCTTTATGGTGATATTAAAGATGAGATATATTTGTCATTACCAGAGGGATATTCTAATGGTGATATGATATGTAAACTTAAAAATCATTGAATGGGCTAAAGAGCTCGCCCAAAAACTGGGATGACAAATTTAACTCAGTCATATTGTCTGAAGGTTTCAAACAATGTAAAACAGACTATGGTCTTTATGTAAAACAATATAATGAAAAGTTGGTTTGTTTATTACTGTATGTCGATGATTTATTGCTTGCGGATACTGAATGTGTGAATAATACAAATAATTTGTTATAGAAACATTTTTGTATGAAAGACTTGGGTTTGGCAAATTATTTTTTAGGTATTTCTATCAATCAGGATGTAATTAATGGTGTGTTAAAAATTAATCAGGAAGCATTCCTAAAACAGATTTTACTAAACAATAATATGTCAGATTGTAAAAGTATTGCTACACCCATGGATTCAAAATTTAAAACTGATAGTCTTTTAAGAGAAAACTCAGAAACTCAAGAATTAGAGACAAGATGCAGACAATTAATTGGTTGTTTGTTATATGCAGTATTAGGTAGTACTCGTAAACCTGATTTATGTGCAAGTGTTTCAATATGTTTTTTTTACATAAAAAAAAAATATGAAGTCGTTTTCAAAAATGTGCTACTGAAGAGTTGTGGCATATGTTTAAGTGAATTCTTAGGTATGTTAAGGGCACATTAGATTTAAGTTTAGTCTTTGAAAGAAATAATATGAATGATGCTATTGTTGTTGGATATGTAGATTCTGACTGGGGAGGTGATTTAGTTGACAGACGGTCAACAGCTGGATTCTTTTTAAAGTATTTGGTTGTCCTATTTCATGGTGTACAAGAAAGCAGCCATCTGTAGCCCTGTCTTTAACTGAAGCAGAGTACATGGCACTCAGCATGGCTGCTGCAGAAGCTTGTTGGCTCAAACATCTTTTAAGTGATTTTTTAATTGAAATTGATTATGTATTGATGTTTGAGGATAACCAAAGTTCCATTAAAGTAGCTAAAAATCCGGTTTTGCATAAAATAATGAAATATATTGACATCAAACACCATTTTATTCGTGAGAAAATTGTAGATGAGATAATAAGGTTAAATTATATAGAAACATCAAAACAAATAGCTGGTTTGCTCACCAAACCCTTGTCAGGTCCAACATTTGTTAAATTAAGAAGCTACTTTAAATTAATGTAAGTAAATATGTTTAACTTTTTAAATAAATGCATATCTTTGTTATATCTCTCAAGTTTAGATTGTATAAGTTCAAGTTAAATAGATGAAAGTGAGCACAGTACATAGGTATAAAGTAAAACAATTGTTACTATCCTGTAAAAATTAAGATATAAAACTGTAAGACATAAATTCATAACTTTCTGGTAGATGCATGATGTAAAACACATATAAGTTAAAATTTTGATATTTTTTGTATGTACAGACATAATGTAAAAGAGTGAAAGTCTGGTTTTTAATAATCCGAAGTGTTGCTTTTTACTGGCTTTCTTGTGTTAAGGGACGGTGTTGATTACAACACAAGAAAATTATATTATTGCCTATGGTCGTTTTGACATTAGAAAAAGTTTCTTTGTCTGTGCTCTCTCTGCTTCAAGATTACACTCAGACGGTTTTGTTTGTTCCTTTATAAAATTCTAAAATATGTAATATTGTTATTCTGCATACTTGTTGATCAAAATAAAACATTCAGCACCTATATCTCACGGTCTTTCCCTCTATTCTTAAGATAATAAAGCGTTTAATGTTGCTGGTATATTATGACAATATATTGTGGAGCATTTGTTGTTGTTTTGATTTCCATCCAAGTCGTCCACTTACTCTGCACATCATTCCGCCACTTGGGTTGATGCAAAAATTATAGCATATCATAACAGGTACGAAAAAGAGTTTATAAACAAGTTCGTCGTTTAAGAGTGTAAACCTGCTAAATCCACTTTTGGTCCAAAATTACATTTTTATACAATCTGTAAGAGAAAATTAGGCCACATGGACTGTAAAACCAGCTAAACTCACTCTAAACGTAAAATCGACTAATAAGTTTGATGCGTAAAGCAGCTATATACATTTCGTTCAAATTGCGCGGCTAACTCCATGATTGACGCCATTTTGTATCGAGTCTTCGGCGCTACAACGTTTCTGGCAGTAAAAATAAGTTTGCCGTGAAATAACTCATTTTTTTCGAGATTTAATGGTTGAAATTTTGCAGAGGTAAGCCTGTATTATTACTATTCACTTTTTGTTTTACGTCTAGTATTCAATAAATAAGTTATTTTTAACCGACTTACCAAAAAGGAGGAGGTTTTATGTTCGACTTCTTGTATGTTTTTTTTTTTTTTATTTATGTTCACCGATATCTCCGTCAATTCTGGACCGATTTTGAAAATCCTTTTTTTGTTTGAAAGAGTATGTTTTGAAGTTGGTCCCATTTTAATTTGGTGAAGGTCTGATGAAGAACTTCGGAGATACACAACAGAACTCTTCAATAAATAACGGCAAAACTCTCGGGATTGCTGCAATCGCATGTCTGTTTGTTGTTTATACCAGTTCATAACATAACATCACGCCAGTACGCTCCAAAGGGGTACCTGCGTACCCCTTTGGAGCGTACTGGTGTCCATATCGCAAAAAAATGGTTGCTACGAAAGACACCGACTTCCAAAAGTTAAGTTATTTTTCACTTTGTAGTTTTTCATTTGGAAGTCGGTAGTATTTTTTTGCAAAAAAGTTTTTTATTGGTTATCAACTTGATATCCTCCAAAAAGTTTTAATGTAGGAGTTAGCTCCGACGACTCTGCTGAACCAATGAAAGTAATTTTAACAGTGATGGATGCACTTACCAAAACAGGTCTTAGATTGCTCACTACAGCTATGAATAAAAATATTGTGATAGAGCAAAAAATCATAGAGGTAGGGCATACGCAAATGGAGGCGGACTCCATGCATTCCACCATAGAGCGTGCTTTAAAAAACAAAGATATTCATGTACCAGCAGAGTATGTATCCATCTGTGGAACTGCAAGGAAAAACCGCGTCCATACGAAGTAAAATATCTGAACAACCAATTCTTTAAAAATGAGGTTCAATTTTAAAAAAGCATTCGTCCTGGCCGATCTAAAGAAGAGGCTCAGGTTACAGATATCAGGGCTCTTCGCTAACTCTAAATGGAGATATTTATTATAAACTTAGATTCCCAGATGAGTGAAAAATATTACCACAAAAAGTCTCATCTATGACGCCTGTGCCATTTACTGATCTACAAAATTTGCATTAAATTTACAGGCCAAAAATTAGCGCGAGAAAGTTCTAAGAAAAACACCTTACCTGAATATTATCGCTCTTATTACAATAGCTAACCTCGAAAAAAAAATCGAGAGTTAATATCTTTTATCAAACTTTAAATATATGCGTAAATAGTTTTAAGACGCAATTTAGCACTAGGCGAGAGACGCGTTTTTAACACAAACTGTATCAATTGACTTTTACTGGCATCATTGATAAGCGAGCTAAAAAGCAAGATATCATCAATAAGCTGATTTGTTACCTGCTCCTGGCCATTCATCACTGGCAACAGGGAAATTGCAGTTTTAATATCGAATGCGTCAGCCACTTTTGTAGCTCTATTTGAATGTTCTATAAAATCTTTAGAACTAATTTGACTACTACTATCTACTAATGAAAGTAATCCCTTTATTTTCTGAAAAATTGTTTGAATATCATGAAATGTTGGGTAAACCTCACAAGTTAGAGTGGAAAACCTAACAAGTAAGTCAAAATACAATCCAGTTTACTATATTCTTTTTCTGCTTCTACTAGTTTCTTAAAAGCTAAATCTTGTCTACGCCTATCTGGACCTAGTTTCACTAAATATTCTCTTAAATATTTTAATTTAGCGTGCAAATCTTGCCATTTTTGGGACATTCCTATTCCCCAAATCGTAATATAAAATAATACAGCATGATCTAATTACAATTATGAAATACTAGCTGTTACCCGCAGCTTCGCCCGCGTTATTATAGATTTTGTCAATCAATTCTGGTTGTCGACATACAGGGTGACAAAAATCCAATGTTGCAGTTTTAGTTTTGATCAAATCGGCCTATTGACTCGTTTTGTTTTGTGCTATTCTTCATAGTGATGATTTTGCCATCCACGCCCACTTGGAAAACCCAGCCGGTATAGTATAGTACAGGAAGTATTAACGTAAAAATCAAAAAATCAAAAACCCGACTGCTTCAAAAGCGAACTAAAAAGGAGTGCTGACTCGTAGTCACACCAGATTATCACACCAGTATGACAAACAGGAATGTTTTTCTCGTTTGTCACACCACTGATTTTTCCACACCATTTATTCCTAACTAGTGCTGTCCTAGTTATACTAAAGGGTTTTTCAACCTTACCGATTATCACACCAGTATGACACATAGGATTGTTTTTCTTGTTTCGTTATTTTTCAATATCTGAGGGCGGTTAGATGTTGAAATAAAATAAGCTGTATGTAAGGTATTAACAAAATTCTTTTTTATTTGAAAGGCTTACTTGTGCCATTAAGTGTGGAATATGATATGACATCGTTCAAATTCCCGCCTTGGCTATTTACAGAAGCACGGATCTGAGTAGTCCAATTTTCAATGACTCTTCTGCATAGATCTGGCTGAATTTGAGCAATGACCATGGCATCATCGTGCGATTGTGGTTTGTTTGCATAGACCTGCGACTTCAAAAAACCCTACAAGAAAAGGTCTAGCGATGTCAAATCGCATGACCTTGGTGGCCATTTCACATCAGCCCTGCGAGAGATTATCATACGCTCAAATCGCTCATGCAGATTTTTATCAATTGATCGTGAAACTTGTCATGGTGATTTGGCATTAGTAACTGAATAATAAATTATTAACAGTATTATTCAATCAGAAGGAAATTGATATCGAAAACAAGAAGGGTTGACCAAGTTTTTTAATTCGCCCACGTCCCCCAAATATCATTTATTGGCAATGACACTACCAGCCGCACTACCAGTAGTGTCGTTGCCAATTAACGACACTACCAAGCCTTTTTT
This sequence comes from Orthosia gothica, assembly GCA_949775005.1. Taxonomy (NCBI): domain Eukaryota; kingdom Metazoa; phylum Arthropoda; class Insecta; order Lepidoptera; family Noctuidae; genus Orthosia; species Orthosia gothica. Next base: position 26,488,595 of record OX459037.1, read on the forward strand.
GGATTAAATTGTACAGTCAACACAGAAAAGTTCAGAAATATAATTCTTTATTTAATAAGTAAATCATGAGATAACAGCAAACTTCAGAAAAGTAACTCTTTATTTATTACCTAATAAAAGCAAACTTAATTGATAAAAACTCAATCATGTGGAAATACATAAAATAACGCAACTCTTTTTTCGGCCTTACATTTTGTGCGACCCAAGAGTTTTTACTTTTGCCAGACACTTTTTAACCTAATGAACTTTTGTGGCCGTATAGTCCGGTAGATGTTACTTTAATTAAGCTTAATAAAATAACTAGAGGTCTTCTTATTCATCATCAAAGCAAAAATAAAGGTCTCACATTGTTTGAATTGATAGAGCTGTCAATATCATTGTCAAGTTCTATAAAATGTTACCGTAATATTTTGAGAATGTAATATTTTGAGTACGAAGGTTGGCTTGCAAGGTAGCTTCAACCCTGACAAGAAAACATTGCTGTACATGTAACTGTTACTGTTCCTAAACATTTTGCATTTTTATAATTCAAACGCCTCCAAATAGATGCACCATTTTTATATTTCTTCAGTACCTATATGATATTTGTGTTTGGCCAAAGGTAACGCAGTTCCCCCATTCCTCGGCAAAAAATGTAACACTGATTCGTTATTATCAGCTTCCAACATCTTACAGGTTTTATTAAATTTTGTCCAAAGCAAGACCTATTGAGGAAAATAAATGAATACACCGAAAATAGAATATTAACATACGTATATTGCCAAAAGTACAACAACTTGAAAGATGGCCGAAAGGGGAAGGGAAGTAGCGCCACGAGTGGCGTCTATAGGAACTTGATAACTTTTTAATTTAGGCATCGGTTGTGTTTAACATTATTCCAACACCTATGAACTGGTGGGACGAAAAAACGTATTGTCAGAAATAGTCTCACAATAATAATTTATCCATCAAACAAAAATGCTAACATTTTAGTTTTTGGGTTTGAAATCATCCAATGACTTCTCCCGCTCTGTGTAACGGGAGGGCGTGTCATACTTTTACTGAATAAACCCACCCGTGTTCCTTCAGTTGCTTGTGACGGGACCGCGGTAACTCTCTTACACATTTATCCGCGCCCCAGACAGGCATCGGCCCTAGCAGGCCCCGTCACTTTTCCTGACATCTCTTTGAGGCGTGCGCGGAACACTACGTGCCGTAAACTTGGGCCTGATCCTTATCAGAGAGCGAGCTACCCATTACTTGCCTTCCGCAAGCCCGCGCCTATGGTGGCCGGGAATCGGCCTGCGACTCCCGACGCCCGGGGCATCGCCTGCGGTGCCTATAGGCGTCTCCTTCGCGTCTCCCTCACGCGATCATCAAATATATAGTCTAAGGTCAGAACAATTTATCGCCAGTGTAATTTAATCTTTGTCACATTTTTAAACTTCATAAGTAAAAAAAAAATTCCGTAAAAGAGATTGATCATGAATTAGTTCAACTTGTTGAACTTTGAGTTGACCTTAGTGGAATAGGAATCCAAAATGTTTGTGTTCACTGTACAATTTAATCCAAAAAACGCTTGGTAGTGTCGTTAATTGGCAACGACACTACTGGTAGTGCGGCTGGTAGTGTCGTTGCCAAATAATGCCAAATATCTACCCACGCCAATTGAAAAACCCTTTACTTAGTTATAAAAAATGGTTTTTGGTTTGGTTTTTCAAATGGCGCAGATAGATTTTTGGGGGGCGCGGGCGAATGAAAAACCTTCAAATTTCGTTTTTAACGCAATGTTTCAAGGAAATTTTCCAATGATATTTCACCATTTAAAAGTTTTTAATTGACAGGAAATGAAAAAATTATCTTTATCATTTTGGTCGACCCTTCTTTGTTTTTCGATTTCAATTTCCATTTCATTGAATAATATTTAAGTACTAAAAAAAAATTAATTATTATACATACACCAATCACACACACGCATACCCACATACATGCACACACACATACGCACCATCCACACACACCATCAATCATTCGTATTAGTTGGTTCTGTGTAGGTACTCATTCGTATAATCTCTATTTAAATCGATGTAATGGGGGGCCTGGAGTTCTGAAATACAGGCCTAGGCTTAGTTTAGACTCCAGATCCCACAAATTACAACTTTTTTTTAAATATCTGTCAACGTAAATAGTTGTAGATGTAATTTGTGGAGATGAATAAACGTTTTTTTTATTATTATTACTTACCACAAAATATGATATATAATTCCATTTGTATTAGTTTTATTTGGTTTTTCCAAAGAAATGAAAACAGTTTGTACCTTATATGAAAAAGTTGGCAAAAATATAACTAAAAATAGAAAATCTAAATGAAAAACGCCGATCAGTAGATCGAGTTTATTAGAATATATAGGTACTGCACTAGCAATTATCGTATACATGGTGTGGAAAAATCAGTAGTGTGACAAACGAGAAAAACATTCCTGTTTGTCATACTGATGTGATAATCTGGTGTGACTACGAGTCAGCACTCCTAAAAAGTCGTAAACAAGGAAAAAATCATGCTGTGCAGTCGGAGGATACATATTCGCGGGCTGGCTGACCAAAATCTGGTGTATCCTCCGCCTGCACAGCATGTTTTTTTCCTTGTTTACGACTTTTTAGTTCGCTTTTGTAGCAGTCGGGTTTTTTGATTTAACTTTTTTTATTTATAACTTTTTAGTTAAGTTTTTTTCGAATTGGATACATTTAAACATATAAGTGTTATATATTTTTGAAATCACCTTTTAATACCCTTTATTTTGATACAACACACGATGGTTTTGGAAGAAAAATAAATTGGGGCCGCCTCGAAATGGCACCCAAAATCCGCCATTTTTCTATTGTCCAATTTTAATGTAGCCTAGGACACTCGCAGGGTTAAGACGCATCGATTGACGTATGAATCATCAAAATCGGCCAACGCGTTTTTGTCTCTGGAACGCCATATAGGAACAAACATACATACATAGACTGATAAACACATTACCCTCCTTCGGCAGTCGGGTAAAAACGAATAACTTATTTAATTGAAGACGTTGGTCAATACAGCTATAAAGATAAAGATAAAGATATATTTATTTGCTTAAACACGTGTATACATGCAAGAATAAACAATACGTGCATGCAGGATATCATTAAAAAAAATACAATAAGTGCCGACATGTTTGCCACATACTATGGCGTGCAAATATTTTGGAAGTAAATATCAATGAACAATTACGAAAAATTACAAAATCACAATAATTAAAAAATGTCAACAATAAAACATAACTTCATAAAAAAGTCAAAATTATTAAAATGAATTCAAACGCAATAAAATCAAAATGTCAAAATTAATAATAATAAAATATAAAACAAATGTCATATAATTAAATTTAATTCTAATACATCATTACAGTTAATAAAATATATAGTCAAAAAATATAATCAATCACAAAATCAATAAAACTCAAACAATTTAAATTATCTACATTCAAAATTTGTCATTCAAAAACTCTGCAACATTATAATATCCCTTACTAATCAGCAATTTCTTTAGTTCTGTCTTGAATGAATTAATATTCATTATCTTAAGAGAGTTTGGAATTGTATTGTATATTAATGGGGCCATGCATACTACACTTTTTGATAGAAATGCTGTTTTAGCGGAGTGTGATTGCACCCAAAGTCTGTACTTCTCACGTCTATTTCTACCTGTATTATTAATCAAAAGGGGAAACAAATGAGGATTGGTTTTTACAAATATCGATATTTCCAATATGTAAAGTGACGGAAGTGTTAGAATTCTGTGCTGTATAAACATTGGTTTACAACTATCAACAGTTTGTAACCCAAACATAGCCCGTATACAACGCTTTTGTGCTTTGAACGCAATTTCCTTTAGAGTTGAATTGCCCCAAAAAATTATTCCAAATCTTAACACTGATTCGGCAAGCCCGTAATATGCTGTAAGCAAAGTATCTATATTGACAGTCGGTGCCAACTTATAAAGTGCGTATGATGAAGTACTAATCTTTTTACAAAGTTCATTAATGTGAGCTTTCCAATTCAATTGTTTGTCAATGATCAATCCCAAAAATCTAGTTGTTTCAACTTCTTGTATTATATTATCTTTGTATGATAAATTAAATTTTGATGTATCACGTAACTTTTCTCGTTGTCTAAAATGCATTATGTTTGTTTTACTTATATTTACTTTCAAATTATTATTACTAAGCCAGGTAATTATAGAATTCAATGAATTATTAGAATCCGACTGGTAGTTAACCATATTTTTAGGTGCTATGGTTACAGTACTGTCGTCAGCGAACAATGACATGGGTTCCTTAGTCGCATTTGGTAGATCATTAATGTATAGTAGGAACAAAGGAGGGCCTAATACGCTTCCCTGAGGAACACCATATGTGATGTATCGCTTACCAGAGGAAAAAATCTGTTCTCTTTTAGCTTTAACATTAAATTTTGATATTTGGGTTATTTGTTGGCGGTCTGATAAATATGAACTTAACAAATCCAGAACATTACCCCTTATACCATAAGCCTGAAGTTTATTTAGCAATATATTGTGGTCTACATAGTCGAATGCTTGTGACATGTCACAATATATAGAACAAACGGGTAAAGATTTGTCAACTTGGGAAGAAACTACGTATAAAAAGTCGTACACTGCCATATTGATATTTTTATTTTTTCTTAAGCCTTTTTGCTCATCACATAGGATTTCATTTTTGTCTAAGTAGCTACTGATTTCACTGTAAATATATTTCTCAAAGATTTTTGAGAATACAGAAATTAGTGCTATAGGTCTATAATTCTCCATTAAGTATTTATCATCTTTTTTAAATATAGGTTTAATAATTGTCAATTTCAGGTCTTTTGGAAATGTCCCACTCTGTATACAAAGATTCAAAATATGGCTTAAGTGATGAGAGATATCCTCATTTACTGCTTTAATTACATTAGTCGAAATACCGTCATAACCCACACTGCTAGTATTTTTTAGACTTCTTATAATTTTCTGCATGTGATAAGGCAAACAGGGTGATAAGAACATTGAGTTCGGTTGGGGATTAATTAGAGCTGTGGATTTTTTTCCGGCACCTGGAATAGGAATTACTTTTTCAATGAAGTAATTATTAAACGCATTGGCAATTTCTGTAGGATTTGTTGTTAATTTATTGTTAACTTTTAGTTCAGTTATTAATTCTTTTGGAATATTCAATTTATTATTATTTATAATTTGCCATGCTGTTTTACTTTTATTAGTCGATGTTTTTATTTTGTAATTATTTTGAGCACGTTTAGTAAGGTTTATAATTCGTTTTAGTAGTTTTGAATATTTTGAATATTTTTGTTTGTTATTTAATGTGGATTTCCGTCTGAAATTCCAGAGTAACTCTCTTTTTTTCTTACTACAGGTCTTAATTCCACGTGATATCCATCTTAGCTTGGTGTTTACTTGCACTGTAATTTCAATTAGCGGAAAACACAAATCATAAAATAATTTAAATGTTCCTATAAAATTATGATATGCTACTGTTGGATCACTTGTGTTATATATTTCACAAAAAGAAAGGGCTTTAATATATTTTTTGAATTAAAGAATATTTTCAGAGCTATAGTCACGTTTCGTTTTATGCCAATACTTTAATTTAAATATTTTTTTAACTGGAAGCTTAATTAATTGGGCAGTATGGTCCGATAAGCCAAATTCTAACACATCAGTCTTACACTGTTTCTTAAAGTCATGTGCAAAGTTGTCTATACAAGTCTTACTTGATAGTCTTGTGGGCTGTTTTAGTGCTAATGTGAGATTATAATTTAACAATACACATTCGAAATCTAAAGTGATATTATTGCACTTCATTGTGTCTATGTTAAAGTCACCAGCTATAACAGTATTATGATGATTAATTTTGGAAATGTAATTTAGCACCTTGTTAAGCCTCTCGAAAAACAAATTAAGATTGCATTGTCCAGGTACACGGTAAACACAAACTATTACAATTTTAAAATCAAGTAACTCGACTGCACAGCATTCAATTACATTATTTATGGAAAATTTACTGATTTGAGAAAGTTCCTTGAATTTATGTGTCTTGTTTACTAGGATACATGCGCCACCTCTTTTACTACAAGTACGACTAAAACATGCCGCTAGTGCATAATTAGGTAAGCTCAGGTGTTGCTCATAACCTGCCAACATAAAATGCTCAGTGATACATATTACATCAATGTCTATATTTTTGTCTTTAAGCTCTTCTATATTTACTAACAGTGGGTCAGATTTGCTCAGTAGACCCGCTATATTTTGATGCAAAACATTGAGATATTTAGTGTCGAAAAAACAATGACGATGTTTCTTCTACAGTATTTACAATATTTTCTGAAGATGAAGTCTTGTAACTTACAATAATGTCATGAATTAAATGCAATAGATTTTCAAAAATATTGCGTAAGCCGAAGTTATTTATACGGCCTGTTGATAAGTTAAACATTCTGTGATCATACGTCAGATTATAATTAGAATCAAAAGAATAGGCATGTTCATGAGTTAATAAATCCAAATACAATAAATTATTAAATGTTTCAATCCTCCAGTTGTAAATATTGTCGAAGTCTCTAAGTTTAAAGGTAGGAACACAAATTATCACATTAGGTGAAATTTATAGGTTAAATAGTTACAAAAGGAAATAAATAAACTAAAACTAAAGAGTCATAGGTTCTGCTTTGCTGCGAATTGAAGATCATACATTTTATTTACATTTAATTGACATTCCTTAATTATGCCCTTAATTATGGGTACAACATTTTAGGACGCTGCTATATACTATGCTGTATGTCCTTTCATTTGGTGCTAGTAGCCTATGTCCTTTCCCAGGTCTCAAACAATCTCCATACCAACTTTCATCTAATCGGTTCAGCGGTTTAAGCGCAAAAAGGTAACAGACACACAGAGTTACTTTCGCATTTATAATATTAGTATGTATTGTAGAAATAATGTTAGCAGTGCATAACTTAAATTGCAGTAGGTACGTATTGTACTGATGACGTATAAGTAGGTCACGACGTCTCACGTGGCGTGGATGAACGGACTCCTCAGCATTGGACTCGAACTGACTCCCAGCTACTCCACATCTGACCCGAACGATTTATCTCCCGGCACCCTGTATATCCTTTCATCATAAGGCTTTAGCATTCTCCCGGCTCCCGGCAGCAACGTTTCTTTTCTGTCTTTTAATTTAATGTTTTCTCCTCCACGAACTAATTCTTGGATTCAGTTTTTTTTATATTATTTTTTAAATCATCTTTGCATACTTTCTTCAAATTTGTCCGTCTTCACAAACTTATATTAGTAAAAATCTTCATGATTTCTTCAACTACTGACGTCTTCGCTTTTCACGTAAGTTGCAAAATTTTTATTGCTGGCTAAGGATCGCCATGTATTAGCTTACATTCCTCTAGTGATGTAATCGAAATAAAAGAAAAGTGTTTGATTCAACGATTCGTGTAATAATGCCCATAATTGGTGTATGCGGTTACAAATATAAGGTTAGGCGAGCTGCACACTACAGGAAGTTGCCTGTTCCTCCGAAAAGCACAAGCAAGAGACCGCTAACCGACACATACTGTACAACATGGAACAAACAAGGCGGCCACTAAAGTCGGAACAGCTTCCTTAAGTCGGCTAGAACAACTTACGACAACGGTCCTGGCGAAGCATGCATGAAACTGTTGCTCCTCAAATACCCCCCTCTAACTGATTATATCCATCGTGCAGAAAAGCTCCCAGATGGGCATAAATTGCCATGGCCAACATGGAAAGCCAAAGCATTAGGGCAGCTGTAGGTACAACCTGGTCAGATGGGGGTACTCCGATCAGCCACAATGCGACTGTGGAACCTCACCGTGAACGATGCCCCATCTGTTGTCCTGCTCTCTGTGTACAAACACCTGCACCATGAAGGACCTGTGCGAGGCCAGCGCTGGGGCTATCAACGTCGCTGAGTTGTTCTGGATGGTCTAGCTGGTCTGGGTGTTTGTGTATGTAACTTTATATGTTTGTAAATGCACCCACGGTACAGGAGAAATTTCTAGTGTGGGGCAATGTTAAAAAAAAGTTAAATAAATAGAGTTTATTATTATTTCAAAATGTTTTATAGATCTTAGAGAATCTTACACAATAGTTATATCTTAAAATCACAATATTAAAAGTTAAAACTGCCTGTTTCTTAAATTCTAACACACTTATACTAAGTGAGGACTCTCTTCTTCACGATGCAAACATTTAAACCAAGATTCATAAGAAAGATATTGTAGCTCAAGTTAAAGGTCGGGTCTTAAAGATTAAGAGCCGAAAGTTCTATGACCGAATAATTCGATCAAGCAACTCGAGTATTCCTCTTCAATACATTAAGGTTAAGAACATCCTTTTCATGGTACAGCGGCAGTCCTTCAGGTTTGAGTATAGCATCAGGTGCCTTCAGCGTAGTCGTGTAGGTGGGGTTGAGTGGGTGCAGCGGTCCCACTGCAGTCACCGCCGCACGCGCTTCCTCTGTGCCGAGCTTGTAATGAGTGCCATCGCCTGTCCTAATTATCCTATTCCCTACCTGTAAATATAAAAAAAAAAAAATAACAAAGTGCTGCCAAAACGGCCACATAAGCACTATGTCACACGCGAACTAGTAATCCGCACGACTAACTATACATCAGCTCGACAACCATACTAGACAACAACAGTCTAGATCAGGGATGGCGAACCTTTATTAGAAAACATGCCATTTAATTTTTTTTTTATGTGACAATGAAGTGCCACCAAAGAATTTTGTCTTTGTCTTAATTGCCAAAAAATAAAACTCCAAATGCTATGAATTAATCAATTATTTATTTGCACCCAGAAATTCTTACAGCAATCCTAATATTTATTAACAGTTTTATGTTTTATTTAAATAAAAGTAGGATTTGGTGTCATTTCTGCTGTTGCAAATTACCTAGATGCTAAATAACCACATTTTAGCGTGCCCATAATATTTTGTCGTGTGCCACCCAGGCACGCGTGCCATAGGTTCGCCATCCCTGGTCTAGATGATACATCTGCCCCTTTTAATAGAGGATAAGGATTTTTATACCATTTACCTCATACCTGTATAATACATGAATAACTGTTTATTCGCTCACAATGGGCCTCATCAGAATGCTAAAAGTCACCTAAAGGGCAATGAAGAGGGCTATGCTTGCAGTTTCCTTGTGTGATCGAATCAGGAATGAAGACATCCGAGAGAGATTCAAGGTTACCGACATATCCCGAACAATTGCCAAACTAAAGTGGCAGTGGTTAGGGCACATTGCTTGTAGAACGGATGGCCGATAGGGCCGAAAAGTTCTGGAGTGGTGACCGCGAACCGAAAGACGATGCGGGGATCCGCTGAATGCGAGACGCACGTAATCGGTGATTGTGGCGACGCTTGGGGGAGACTTTTGTTCAGCAGTAAAGGTCTTTCGACTGAAATGATGAACTAATTATTGTTTCGCAAAATTTTTAGTATTAGTTTACCGGCATTTATATCCTCGGTCCACGGTACTGAGAAATTAATCAGGAATATCCTAGCACCAATACTGATTAATTTTGATGTTACCGAGGCCACCGAGGCTATTGATGCTTGGAGACTCGCTTGCCCGAATTGTAATCACCCCGACTACCCATCATCCCATAGACGGTGGGATGAGCCGCTCTGCAGAGCAGTTCAGGAGCACCAAATTGCCACTTCTACCTCTCCTGCCGAGCGCGCTCGCCTGTTGGCTGTGGGTGAGTGGGAGTCGGGCCTCTGGCTTCACGCACTTCCGTCGTCAAACATAGACACCTTGTTTGACGACACTACTTTCCACCTCGCTGTTTCCCTACGTCTTGGCGCTCCCTGTTGTACTTCTTATCGTTGCCACTGTGGCGAAGTTGTCAACAGCCTCGGTCACCACGGTCTTTTATGCAGCCGAAATGCGGGTCGCATAGCGCGTCACGGAAACTTAAACGACATCATCCGACGTGCTCTCGTCACCGTCGGCGTTCCGGCCGTATTGGAACCCCATGGCCTGGCACGCGACGATGGCAAAAGACTGGACGGGATGTCTTTGTTTCCATGTAAGATGGGTAGGCCTTTAGTGTGGGACGCTACTTGTGTCGATACTCTTGCGCCATCGCTGCACTGTCGCTGCGGCTGCAGAGAACCTCAAGCGGCGGCAATATAATACCCTCATTGGTAGTTATATTTTCGAGCCGTTTGGGGTTGAAACTCTTGGTCCGTGGGGTCTGAGTGCTTACGCTTTGTTTAAGGATCTTGCCAAACGCCTAGTTGACACTTCGCGTGACCCAAGGGCTGGCTTTTACCTTGGTCGGAGAATTAGCATTGCCATACAGCGTGGCAATAGTGCCGGTCTTTTGGGCACATTACCAGTGGTCAACGATGGGGAGGAGTTTTTCGACGCCATATTTTAGTTATATATAGTATATTTTTAGGTTTAGTTGGTGAGTAGTTTTTGGTTTAAGTGTATATGTTTGGAGTCTTAGTTAATTAAGTATTTTATACACTGTATATACTTGTATCTATGTAAATAAACATATAGTAAATATTATTGTTGTAGCTCTTACCACTTCAGGTGAAGCAGTTTTCAAGTCAGAAGCCAGTCCGATCCTCTCGAAAAATCGGATGAAACTCGCAGACATGTTGAAATGCATGGTCAGTTCGGCTGCCTTGTAGTCCCAGGGGAACGCATGGTGATAATTGTGCCAGCCCTCGCCCAAACTTATCATTGACACGAACCAATTTTCTACTGGCTGCAGTTTTCTGTAAAGTCATAAAATAAAATAGAAAATTAACAAACAGTTTACGTAATAATTTTTGATCGAGTTAAATGCACCAACGCAGACATACTTACTGGTCGTATGGCCGAGTCCCACACAAGTGAGCAGCACTATTGACGAGCCATGTCCCGTTTAGACTTAGGATGTAACGAGCGAAGTAACTAGTCAAGATGGTTTGAAATACAGGCTCGCCGAAGAAATGCACAGGTACCCACACAGGTAGTAAAAAGGCCAATAAGAAGTATAATTGATAATAATACCTGAAAAAGAAATGATAAAGATATTATCAGAATCACCGGCAAACAAGAGGAAGAAATTATTAATGAAAAAATAACTACTTTTTTTGGAACATGACCATCCAGTCGGCCTGCAAGTCACTCATGTCTATCTTCCTGCCAAGCTCGATGACGTAGGGGTGCTTCTTGTGCATGAGCCATCCAATGTGGCAGAAGAAGAAGCCACGCTTGGAGTTGTGCGGGTCACCATCAGTATCCGAGTAGCGGTGATGCAGCCGGTGATCGCGACACCAGATGAACATAGAATTCTGAAAATTAATGATGATATTGGAGCTGAATTTGGGTAACCTTTATTTATATAAGTTCAGTAGAGTGTACAATTTTTTTACCTGTCCAGCGATGGTCTGGAACATAGCCCTCAGAAAAGCGTTTGCTTTAAAAGATTTATGAGTATAAAATCGATGCGCTCCAATTGTGACAGCTTCGATAGAAACATATGTGACGAAGAAATCTGAAATAAAACAAAATGGATTAGAAACCATGACTGTGCTTCACAAAACAGCGAAAATTTGACTAATTAGTAACTTACTCCATAAAAAGCTCTGCCATTTGGTATATCCAGCTAAGATAAGAATGACTCCCCAAAGAGCAAATATATGCATTATCAAGAACCCGATGGCATTTTTCCAAACGATTGTATGCTTGTATGAATAATCTGTCCCAATTACTTTAGGTATAGAATTTGTTTCTACTTTAGTTGCTTTATTATTTTCATATTTTGGGCTAATTTCATCAATTGTATTAAAAGCAGCAGCTTTGTTTTCCATGCCAGAAGCAGTCATTTTTGTATTTCTGCTATACACTTGCTTCTAGCTGATCAACTCACAACTGTTGCATCGAGCGTATGAGCCTACTTATAAAAGAAATAGTTAAACCTTGTTCACTTATAAAATAATGAATGTTTGAGTAATCGAATGAACTTGAATTTGGCTTTGTATGCATAATGAGTGCGATTTGCGACATTGATTGTATTGTTGACTCGTTTGTATCTTGTAATGACGAGTTGTGTCAGATTTCATTAATTGATTTGGTCTTTCAGTAGTTAGACGCCAGTTCTAGTTTGTCAGAAAAACTTACGGAATATGCAACAAAACATCAACAAAAAATGTTTGAAGTGAATTAAAGCGAAAAGAATGCTGTCTAAATATAACAAAATCCGGAAAACTTGAAATCGAAATGTTTCTTTTTTATTTATAATAGACTCACGTTCGACCATTATCTCGATAAAACTACATTTTATTTTTGACACGGACAGGTAAGACCAACTGAGTTTCACTAAACTTTCTATGGCTTGAAAAATTGTGTTGAGTATGTGCGGCGATATTTTGTAATACTAAAGAAACATTGATTTTATAGGTATCAATATATAATTTTTACGATTCGCCAATGTATTTGGGTGTAATAATTGCAACTTTCTTTTATTTTTTCTTTTGTTATTTTGCTACCGTTTGCTTTTTCTTCTCGTTTTGTAATTTTCGTTTGTTTCATCCTAAAGGAAATACGGAGCATGCGCGATTTTGCATCTACGTATATATATTATTGTAAATCAGAAAGTCTGTATGTTTGGACATTTGTTAGTGTATCACACGTTCCCATGTGTCGTTATATTTATACATTTACGCAGGCGAAATCGCTGGTAAAAGCTAGTTGTTAATACATACATAATTTATAAATAATGGGTATTAATATTGTACCTAACATGGATCCTTGGCACCCTCTGGAATCAATGAGTTTAGACGTATTATTTGTGTTTTTTTTATGGATTTACTTAGTCTATTTTTTTTGGGGCGGGATCTTTCAACGATGTGCAAACGTTCGCAGCATGAGCGGAAAAATAAGTTTATTGTTGTAATTTTCTTTTATATCCAAAGATGACATTTTTAATCAGAGTTGTGGATCTATCTCTTGGTCGGTCTCTCATGTCTGAGGATCGTGGTCAGCATCAGTGTTGCATCTGGAACAGGTGATCTGCCTTCACCGATTTCGGTCCAGCTAGTCCCTTACGACCGCGTAGAATTTGAAGGAAGACGAGTCTTTCTCTTGATCGGTCCATCTTGTTAGTGAACAACCCCGCGTTCTCTTGCTTTCGGTGTTCCCAACCACAATCAGTCTTTTCAAATATTCGTCGCCTCTGCGCATTGTGAGGCTGAAATATGAAAGAATGTGTTGCTTGGATATCGTGAACAAGCGAGTATTTATTCGGATCTGGTTCTGGATCAGGATACTCTTAGCATTCTTCTCCAGCACTACATCTCGAATCCATCAATCTTTTGTTTTTCTTGGGCTAGGATTTTCCACGTTTCCACTCCATGCAGGATAAAAGGAATACCAGGAGCCTAATTGCTTGAGTGAATTCGGCAAGGCAAAGGTCGATTGATGGGGTCAAAACCGCTTTGCCGAATTCACTTACGCAATAAGGCTGTAGGGCTCGCTTGCTGTTCTTGGTTTTGATACCAATTCGTCTTATCTTCTAGACGTTGTTTAAACGGATCATGGCATCTTTTGCCACCCCGATTCGCCTGTTTAGCTCGGGGACACAGCTGCCGTCATTTCTGATTTGGGAATCTGCCGCAACATATACCTGGGAGTAGCTATATGTTGCGCTCGACGATATTAATGCCGGAAATGTTGCTGGTGACATTTGCAAGCTTTTCGGATCCATCCGCTATCATTACTTATGTTTTTGCTCTGTTCAATATCTGGATAATACTACTATTGAGATTGGAATGTTTTCTTGTCTTACAGCTGTACCATCACGGTTACAAAAACAAATCGACTGTGGATTATTTCTAAGTAGTAGCCATGTGAGCCCGACCAGTAATTAGCTGAGAAAAAGTGATTAAAGGTCTGTCCACACATAATTATCAGGGCCGTGACCGGGACGTGACAGGGCCGGGCCCCAGGCTTTGAAGCTCCGTCGCTGGCCGCTGCACGTCCGTGCACGGCCCGTGCACAGACGTGTGTAAACGAGTTCATATAAAATAAACACACCGATATTTTTTGAGCCTCTGACGGGGTATGGTCCGTCTACGTCCCGGGCAACGACCCTGATATGTGTGGATAGACCTTTACCCCTTGAAACCTTGAATAAGTAATTAATAAACAAATTGATGAAAAACGTCTCCGTGTGTGTGGAATACATTGTTTGATAACAGTGATAATGACCTAAATACAAATGAAGTACTATTATTACCTTAGTACTATACTATTGTCTTTCTATTGTCAAACAAGCTCGTGTTCAAGCTGGAAAGGAATCGATTTATTTAATTCCAAATTTATCATAAAGGAGATGTTCCAGAAATGTATGGAGCCTGGGCCAGCTCTATGTACACTTTATGTATAAATTGCTGTATAATATAGTAACTGTTTTTTATTGTTAATTTTCTTTAATTGCACTTCGTTTCAATGTAAACTCAAATTAACTTTGTCAAGTAGAGCAACACAATTTACAATTAAACATGGTGGGTCAGATCAGCTGTAGGCGAAAAAAGTCATTTTGACAATGACAGTATGCGAAGAATGACATTTTGACAATGACATTTGTTTGACGTGTCATCGTAATATCTGCGTCAATAAAAACAACACTAATTCAATTGCAATAGAGAAGCAATCAATTAATGTCCGTAGTAGTAAAACAATTACTAAAAATTCCGAAACATATCCAATTCAAAGTCAAAGCAAAGAATGACTCAAAGAAGTCACTTCATAAAACTGTCAAAGTCGTCAGACGTCATGTCAAACACAACTGTCATGGCTGCCCTAAAAATAGGGTTATCTAATTAAAAAACTATAAATTAATTTGTTAGTATTTTTATGGAATTCCCCTATTTTTTTCCTATTTATCTATGTAGTGTACATAGTGATGGCCCAAAATCGAACATCTCCTTTAATAAAGTTCAAATTCATTAAAACTCAAAATTATTTATGTAAAGTTCCTGTAAAAAAAAATCTGAATGTTCATAAGGGCCCTTAGAAATATTTATTTATTATTTATTTTATTTATTCAGTAGTACACACATAGGTAAAAATTTAGTATCGGTTGGCAGGCGTAGGACGAAAGGGTGTGGAGAGGGGACGGTACAAATACAGTGCGACATAAAAGTGTAGAAATTAAATGAGGGCGCCACAATCGCTCAGATAGCAACCCAGTTAGTACGACCCAGCTGATCTTGATACTTGAATAGTATTATTTATTTATTGGGTATAAATAATGAGTAAATATATTAAATAAGTATGTTTAATTAAATATTTGATAATTATGTAGTAGTAATAAAACCACAACTTCACAAAAAATAAGTATTTTTAATAATCAATTGCTTTCAATATAAAGTCGTCCAATACGTTTGGGGGACGATCCTTTCTGTGTTTAGCTGGTGTGTAATGAAAGAAATTCCGCGGTAAATAAACGTTAATATAGTTTTAAAATTGATTCTTTCCATTAGGTCGATTGCATCAACAAATATGGTATAGCAAAAAAATATATTTCGTATCCGCAATAAATTACATCAATTTTTGTTGCCTTACTATCAACGTTGTTAAGTCGCGCTATAACTACAAAGCTATTTTTTTATCTTAGCATAACCTCAAAAATGGTAAACAAATAAATTTTAATGATATTTGGTTCGACAATTTTGCTCCCTGAATGTATTAATCGTTTGTAATTAACGTTTAGTGCAACTTTTAATAGTTACTTACCAGTAAAATCTGCTGTACGATGGTAAACATCATCTAAGTTGGATAGAAGCTTCCCAGCTTGGAATTCGGCTATACACCGCATATAAACTTTGTAAACTATATCACGGGCACCTCCACGAATTACCTTATTCATGTTTTTCCACTGTTTTTCTATCTACACACAGAAATATCACACAAAAACTAAAATTCTTACGAAAATCGAAACCGATCGAGATGAATTGACAGCTCAAGTACTCATTTTAGATGTAGCCAGAAAATAAAAACTTTTAGTTCCCAAATATTTAACTTCTACTCTTTTATGTTGCACTGTACCCATGTGACGGTAGCAAAACGCCAAGCTACATATTTTGACTAAGGTGTAGAGTTTGTGAAGATAGGGTTTGTAGAGTTAGGCCGTGTAGTGAGTTAAAAGCTTGGCTCTACATGAGATCTGATGAGCCGTATGGTCTCGTTTTGGCAACATTTTAAATTAAAATGTTTGTTGGTGGGATTTCTTCTTTTTGTAAGTTGCTTATGACAATATTTTTAATTTTATCCATCCCCTAATTTATAGGATGGGGGTGATTTATTAAAAATCCTGAAATATGTATTTTATTATTTGTAACAAGGTCTGGAAATTGATATTAAATAAAAAAAATCGGAGTTCTCATACAAACTTCCATCCCCTAGTTTAAGGGGTTGGGGGAAAAAGTTCCAAATTTTAGATCTTTTTTGTTTTTTGTGTACTAATACTAGCTGAAATTATGTGAGTGATGGTTATGTGAGTGAGTTAGTGATGAAATCGGGTGTTTTATATAAAAACTAAAGTATAAGAGCTATGCAATTGAAACTTTACATGTTTAATAAATTTTCTATTGGCATCATGTCCCCAGAATTTTGTTTATTTGATATAATCCAACACAAGTTATGAGGGTTCAAAGAAGCGACGAAGCGCTTCGAGAAAAGGTAGGAGTGCCCTTGCGCTTCGCTTGGGTCGTTTTGGCAGATATAATTAAAAAAGTTTACTTTATACACGCTACTGACAAAAATAAAGTATAATCCTTTTCTATATGATATAGAAATATATTCATTCGACACAGGCACAAAACAACAGCTAAAACATGGAGTAAAAGACAAAAAAGAACTGCAAAGACAAATTGTTATTACCAACTCAGCAGCGGGTGCCAGCTTCAGTTGGCACACGCAGCGACACACGGACGTGGGTAACAAAATAAATTGAATCCATACATAATTTGACATGAGTGATACAATTTAAGGATGTGTAAAATGTGTAAATAAATAATGTACAATGAAATAATAGAAGAATAAGTGTATAGTGAGCTACAATGTGTGTGTGTGTGTGTGCCGGTTGTAGCGAAAAAGAAATTTAAATAATAAATAAAAAACATTCACAAAATACCCTACCACCTTACCACAAAGAACAAAATAAGTCACCAACATGGTGCATTATTCTACTAGTAGCAAGCCACCAGCCAGAGTGTTATTAAATAGATAATGTAGAAAACGATTTTACTTTCTTCTAGACATACGGTCTAGAATAAGATTCAGCAACCGTTCTCCTAAGACCGATTCGCCATTGGACTGTTCGTCGACAGGACGATTCATTTATTTCCTTTTCACCAGCAGAGTCTTTCACCTACGGACATATCGCCGACAGAACCTTTCATTTATATCACTTTCGACGACAGGCCTTGCCAGCTACTTAATGTTTCGACACGACGACAAACCTATAACTCTTTTAACTACAGACCTTTCCATCAACGGAGATTTCACCGTCAATCGTAAGACATGCGATAACTAAAAAAGTACAAGAAATACACATATCTACAGTTAACTGAGTCTTTACTAAGAGATCACTAGAATAAAGTAAAATGTCAAAACGGTCACTAGTTGTCGAAATAAATTTACTTAATAGTTACCTACTATACCTACTTAATAGTAACCTACTTCATCATCATGGTTTAATAAAGACCTTACAATCTTTTTTTTATAATTTTTAAACGAGCTACGTACATAGTTGTATGAATGATATAGAACGAATGAATAGGAATGAAGTACATTGAAGAATGAAAGTTTATGAATGAACAGCGAATGTGTCGTAGACATCCTCGGGGGACTTGAAAGTCATAGATGAAGCTTTCAAGATCATTTATCTGTGCAGTTATCAGGAGAAGGCAGCAGACACAATCTGTTGATGGCTCACCGTATGGTGCCTTGTGAGGTAGATCGTGGCACTCCATCAGTGCCGGGGAATATCTTCGAGACTCTTCCAAGGGGCCAGCATAGTGGAGGAGTCCTATCATCTTCAATTCTCGGCACCGCACCTTCCACTTCATGCGCTGCTGGAGCTCCGCGACGTACTCTGTTGACCACCGCTTCCAAAAGTGCTGACGAACTTGCTCTAATCGCTGAAAACGGTCAAGACGGTTTGTGCTATAGTCCAGTAGGTACGGCGATGGTAAAGGTGACAGACAGCGACCTAACAATTATAAAGTGGCCCGGGGTGAGAGGAGATAGGTCTTGTGGTGAAGGACTTAACGGACATAAATGTCGGCTATTAAGTATCGCCTCGATCTGAGCAAACAACGAAGTCAGCTCCTCGAATGTCAAGTGAAATTTTTTTAGTACTCTGTATAGGTGGAACTTCGCGGACTTGACCCCGGCCTCCCATAGATCACCAAAATGAGGAGCATATGCTGGTGAGAAGTGGAATTCAATGCCTTCGCAAGATGCAGAGTCAATAATAGAGTCACTTAGGACTTAAGAAATGAATTTACTTCTTTTGCTGCTGCAACAAAATTTCTACCATTGTCGCAGTAAATTACCTTTGGTTTACCCCTACGGGCTATAAATCTTTTTAGTGTCAGCACAAATGCATCCATTTTCAAGTCGCTGACTAATACTAAATTAACGCTTTTGTACCGAAAGCAAACGAAAATACACAGGTAACTTTTAGTTATTTTGCAGCCTCGTCCCTTCCAGTCAAATGGACCGGCAAAGTCGGTACGTATCGTAGAGAAAGGATAGTCAGCTTCAACGCGATCTGGAGGTAAGTTTCCCATAATGTTATCCATAGTACGAGCATTGAAATGACGACAGGTAACGCACTCGCGCGCTGCACGTCTAGCTAGAGCCCTGCCTCCTACAGGACAATAGCGTTCCCATATAGATGCAGTAGATGCCGAGGACC
Organism: Orthosia gothica; assembly: GCA_949775005.1. Taxonomy (NCBI): domain Eukaryota; kingdom Metazoa; phylum Arthropoda; class Insecta; order Lepidoptera; family Noctuidae; genus Orthosia; species Orthosia gothica. Next base: position 26,507,649 of record OX459037.1, read on the forward strand.
GGCGTGCAACAAGCGTAGATGCTGCTGTTTGAATATTAACTTTGTTAAATAATTACTGGAATGCAACAAAATAGGATGACGTTTGTCATGCAGGTAAGTAGATGAATCAATGCACCCTCCAACTCTAAGAATCTCATTTTCATCAAAAAATGGGTTAAGAGACGCGAGCACGGCTTTGGAATTTAAAGATTTACCCTTTTGTAGTAGTCCTAATTCTATAGGAAAGGAATATTTGTGGGCTAACTTTATAGAGATATTGTGAGCGTTTTCTAACTCGGAAACTTGAAGTGGACCTTGTAATCTGTCCGATTTTTTGTGTGACCTACAATTGTTGGCGAACCTTAAAACTCTAACTGGAACCCGAACAAGAGTAGTTAAATTGGAATATTTTGCTAAATCTACAGACAAGTCTGGCATGGAAGATAAAAAAATAAAAATAAAAAAAATAAAATTCGTTTATTTACCTTACACAGTTACATGTTAGATAATTGTATTAGTTTTGTAGACATTAATTGAACTAACAATGAAGTTGAAATATTAGCAACGGGTCCCAAACTAGGCACAGCCTGTATCTTGGTGACCCAGACATAACACAGAGTTTGCAATTTAAAGTGTCCTGCTAGCGCAGCATACAATTTATATCAATGACTAATAAACAAAAGTATACAATACATATAGATAAAAGCGTATGATATAACATAATGCAAGAAAAACAGTTAATATGAGTAAATGTCGAGTGTGTTAGAGTGTGTTTTTTCTGTGTGTGTAATCGTATGTAATGTGTGTAAGATCAACTTGTGCAACAAAGAAAACTTTCTGTTTCCTCGTAAGTCCGGTCCAACAACCACTTCTTCAGTTTAGATTTGGCCTCAGAGTATTTGTACGGTATGCTAAAAGTTTTACTTATGGAATTAAAGATGCGTATGGGTAAATACGGCGAAAACCGGGACGCAAATAGGGTTTTAATTTTTGGAAGCTCCATTCTATCAGGCAGTTTCCTACCCTTTTGACTGCAGCTGGATCGAACTACCCCGTCTTTAACCAATTTCAAAAGTGACCCTAGGATGAATAGTTGTAATACCTCAGATTCCTTATAAAGGTCATCAGTAGAAAAGCGCCTTGGTTTTCCCAATAGCACCTTGAGGACAGCACGCTGAGCCCGTTCCAGCTCCAACATGCATTTCTTGGCGGCGCAACCCCAGACACCAACACAGTACTGTAGTACCGATTGACACAGAGAGATGTACACCTGTATGCAGATGTTCTTAGGAGCACTGGCACGTAAGAGTTTCGCGACGTAAATGAATTTTCGAGTCTTTTTTGCGAGTGTTCGAACTTGTGCTTTAAAGGACAGGTTCTGATCAATTACGACGCCCAGATATTTTGTGCTGTCAGCTCTGTTGATGTCGCTACAGCTACAGTTGGCGTCTGGGCCGGGTACCGCTGAAAAGGCATTGCATTTGGTACTGTGTATTTTTAGTGTATCAGCATTAGGTCTACTTGAACGAGTTAGATGGAAAGTCAAGAAGTTAGTCTTCTTTAGATTTAGCGTCAGTAGATTCTGCTCAAGCCATGTGTTTATGACAAACATCCCTTTTTCAGCCGCGTCGAGAGCCTCCGCCCAAGTAGCTCCATGAAAAATTATGGCAGTATCATCAGCATAGCAGATGACATCTGACTGTGCGATATTGAGTCTCAAAATGTCATCCATATACATAATGAAGAGGGTGGGTCCCAAGATGCTTCCCTGGGGCACACCGAAAGCAATCGGCAAACTCCCACTAACATTTTCCCCGATCCCAACGAGTTGATGCCGACCATACAGGTAGCTCCTGAACCAGTCCAAGGGCAGGCCTCTGACACCAAAGGTTTCCAGTTTTTGCAGCAGTGTAGGAATCGAGACTGTATCAAAGGCCTTGGCGAGGTCAAGAAATACTCCAGCCGATTGACGTCCCCTTGATGAGATGCCCCCTCCCTCTTTAAAGTATGGTGTGTTTTAAGTTCTGGTAATTCTATAGAGTCCGCAGTATAGGCGGGCCAGGAATACTCGGCTTTTAAAAGAAACGATGGAACGTTCTATCATATAAAGAGATCTACCTGGTCTGGATCTTCACCACGCGAGACTAGATCAGCCAGGTTGATAGAAGTAGGAACGTAACGCCAGTCTGTGGGGTTTGTTAGCTCATTTATAGCAGCTGCTCTGTGGGCAACAAACGGTTTAGTTTTACTAGAGCTGAGCCAACTTTTTTTTTTTTTTTTTGTTCCGGTGTGGAAAATCCTCATTGGATGTGTCTGTCAGACTCTTACTGATTAAAAACCACACCGGTGTTCCGTCTCACACCTAAACCGGGGATCGCGGGAACAACGATACTTCCACAACCCCCGGCTAGTGCCGGCCCGCCCCGGGGGAGTGAGGTGTTGGACTCCCGCCACGACGTCTAAGAGGGGCGCGCGTGGAACACTACGCGCCACCACCTCGGGTCCTGATATGTGTGGGGCGACGGACTTACCCGAGTCCGTCGCCCCTGGACCCATTTAGGGGGGCTGGAAGAGGGCGTTGTCCGCCCTCCGCCGACGCCCGGCGCGTCTACTGCGGATCGGGTTAGAGTTGAGCCAACCTTTTTTTTTTTTTTTTTTTTTTTTTGTTCCGGGGGGGCGGAGGGGTCTGTCAGACTCCTACTGACTAAAAACCACCCCGGTGTTCCATCTCACACCTACGCTGGGGGTCGCGGGAACAATGATACTTCCGCAACCCCCGGCTAGTGCCGGCCCGCCTCTGCGGGCCACGGTCTCGGGTTGGAGGGGGAGTGAGGTGTTTGACTCGCCCCGCGACGTCTAAGAGGGGCGCGCGTGGAACACTACGCGCCGCCACCTCGGGTCCTGATGTGTGGGGGGCGACGGACGTCCCCGAGTCCGTCGCCATCCTGGACCCATTTAGGGGGGCTGGAAGAGGGCGTTGTCTGCCCTCCGCCGACGCCCGGCGCGTCTGCTGCGGATTGGGTTAGCAAATGAAATCTCCCCCTCCCTCTCCGCAGCCTCCTTCTGCGAGACGACTGTTTCGCAGAAGGATACCACCGCGTCCCAGGACTCCGCGCTGCCGACCATAGACTCGACTACAGCCGGCAGCGACAGGTCACTGCCTACTTCAGAGATGAGGGCACGGCGTGGCAGAGTTGAGCCAACCTAACACAACCTTAGAGTCTGTCCAATACACCTGACGTTCAATAGAGCAACGTAATGCGGCTAAAACTGTAGCAGTTCTGTCGCCCCTCACTACCACCACTGCTGAAACCTGACGGGTCACTGGCCCACTCCGCTGAGGAGAAGGCAAACTTATTTGCCAGCCTTTTTGCTGATGGATGTGTGACGAGTATGTCAGATGTTCGCATTCATCAAAAGGAAGTGCGTAGGGTGCTGCGTAGTCTTGATGTGAACAAAGCGATTGGCCCCGACGGGATACCAGCAACTGTGCTTAAAACCTGTGCGACTGTATTGTCTCCTATCTTGACCCGCCTGTATCGCCTTTCGATAGAGACTGGAAAAGTACCGAAGGCTTGGAAGCAAGCCATCGTACAGCGTGTGCCCAAGAAGGGCAGTCGAGCTGACCCGGCCAACTACAGACCCATCTCTTTAACGTCCATCCTCTGTAAGATTATGAACCGTGTGCTCAACGGCAAGCTCCTGGCATACCTAGAAGCGAACGACATTCTCAGTGACCGCCAATACGGCTTCCGCCCAAATCGTTCCACTGGGGTCTTCTAGCGTATGCCATTCACATCTGGAGTGAGGCCATCGAGAAACACGGGGAAGCACTAGCCGTCCCCCTCGAAATCTCGAAGGCTTTCGACTGGGTCTGACACGAAAGCCTCATTGATAAGCTTCCTACCTTCGGACTGCCTAGTGGTCTGTGTAATTGGATTGCGGACTTCCTGAGGGCTCGATCCATCCGAGTGGTTATCGATGGCAGCTCGTCCGGTCAGTTAGATATCAACGCTGGAGTCCCTCAGGGGTCAGTGCTCTCGGCAACATTATTCTTGCTGCAAATTAATGATCTGCTAAAACCCGGAACCTTTGGGTACGCAGACGACAGCACTGTTGCTTAGAGATACGTGTCCAACATGGACTACTGGGACTCAGATTCGGTCTCTATGGGAGGCCATGGTCGAACGCTTGAATCTATCCTTGAAGGCGGTCTCCGAATGGGGTGATGCCAATCTGGTCAGTTTCAGTGCTACTAAGACCCAGGCGTGTTTTTTTTCCGCTAAGAAGAGCCAATTCCACGCGTTTCCATCTTTCCGTGGTGTAACCGTGCCGTTAACGGACCATCTTGAACTTCTTGATGTTACGTTGACATCGACCCTCAATTTTGGTCCATTCATTGGGGATTCTTAGACGGTACTTCACACCTGAACAGCTGCTCAACTTGTATAAAGCGCAAGTTCGATCGTGCATGGAGTACAGCTGTCACTTCTGGGACGGATCTGCCAAATACCAGCTTGATGCACTTGAGTCGATTGACAGACGGGCCAAGAGGCTTATTGGCAACGATGCACTGGTCGCGTCAAAGCTCCAGAGTCTCGAACATCGACGCCGAGTTGCCAGCCTGTCGGTTTTTTATCGGTTATATTTCGGGGAGTCTGCGATGAAACTGCACAATTTGATTCCGCCTAGCCCTTTCCATCATCGGACTGCAAGACGTACGGCCATGCGCCATCGGTACATGGTGGACATCCCACCCATACGCACAAAGCGTTTTGAAAGAAAAGAAAGACAGAAAAATCGTTTATTTGCGCCAGGCACGACGCATACCATAAAAAACAAAAGGAAAGCTTAAATACAAATACAGAGTATGCGTCACAACCACGCAAAACGGTCATTGCTCAGCATAATGCTGGGACTCGCGTGCAAGACAGAGCCACAGCGCTGGTTTTCAGCGATAGCCGGTGTCGACTGGGTGACGCCGAAACAATTAAACCTTAAGGGCAAGTGACGGAGCGAACATGCTAATACTTTCATTGTGCGCACAGCTCAGGAGTGGAGTTCCCTACCGGAATATCTTTTAAAAAGGTCCTAATATTGGAGGAGGAAATAGACGAGAACCAAACCTCGAATTGTGACTTTTTACTTAGGAAATTCAGTCGGGGCTCTCTGCCCATATTTCCTCTTATCCTCACTATCTCGCCATAGTATCAGTTGAAGATTGCGATCACATTCTTTGAGGAGCACGCAGCGAAACATTTTCTCTATGGCTCCTGTTAAAACATACTTATGTTGCCTACAATGAACTAATATATTAAACAATGGTTCTTGTACTACTGGTCCCACCATTTGTGAGTCGTTAACATAAACACCAGAAGAAGTACGAGTCAAGGCGTCAAAAACAACGCGTAACTTAGTCGACTCGCTTTGTTCCCGTATCACTAGGTGGTGGGGCAAGAAATAGGCATTTAACGGTCTAGACGCCGGCGATTCAGATAGGTGACTTAAAGCTTCGTATTCGTTTATGAATTGACAGTATTGTTGTTTTAATTCTGGTTGTTTTCGGAAACGAGCATCTAAATCAAAAAAATCTTTTTGGCTAGATTATAGGCATTGTCTAAACAATCTATGCTAACACGAAGTGGCAACACTACGCAAAATTGACCATTACTAGAGCGAGTAGTGTTGGTGAGATAATGTTGCTCACACAATAGTCCTTCACGACTCGGGGGTCTTTTTTGAGGAACATTCTCAAGTGCCCAGAATCTGGACAACTCCTCATGTATGTTACTAGAAGTGTCATCATTTGAGACAAAATTGCATATGACTGTATTAATTTTATTTTCATTGAAACAAGGTAATGATCTCGTAACGAGCCATCCCAACCTTGACGCCTGAAGCTTAAGATAACCATGTCCTAACGAATGCTGCTGGGCACCAATGATATCCCAGAACGAGTCAGCACTGATGAAAATATTGATTGGGGGTGGTTCATTTAAAGTGGGATCTGCTAACTGGAAACCATGAATATTTAATTCATGGTTTCCAGTTAGCATTCATATTGTTTTAAATCAAAATATGATTTAGGTAAGTTGCCGGTAATTTGCGACAAAACTAAACATGAAACCATCACCTTAAAAGAACTCGTTTCAGAATGAATGCGTAGAATACAGACAGCGGCCTGTGTAATAATTGTCGACTGACTCCCGCTGTCGAGCAAAGCTCGCACAGTTTCGTTGGTGGCTGGATTGGTAACCTTTACTCGAGTAGTACACAAAAGTACTTCAGAAGAGCACGTTGAAGACATAGTGATGGAATTAACTGAATTGGAGTTTTCAGTTTCCTCTGATTTGTGAGAAGAGAATTATCGTAATATTATATTATAATTAAGGAAACTGAAGAAACCATTAAGCGAAAGTAAGTCATTCAAACTATTTCTATGTTCATCCCACTTTAAATAAGTACTACTATTTAATTCACCTGCAATAATATATATAACTAAGTCATCCCATTTGTCAGAAGGCAGTCTGAGTGAATGGAGCGCTCGTAAGTTTTTAGTAACGTGGTCAATAACATATATTAAAGACTTGTCATTTTCTTGAACGAAATGAATGTTGAACAAAGACTTAAGATGGTTATTTATCATTTGACGCTTATTGTTGTAACGTTCGTATAAAACCTTTGCTTTTGACTCCTCACGAGCCAGGCCCTTGGCCTGCTTGATCTCCGCTCGGAAGGCAGTCCTCGCCGCTCTGTATCCGATGGATTCCGTATCCGGAGGACGGTTACGGAGCCTGCGGTGCCTGGTGTAGTGGTAGTAGTAGTGTGGCGACAAATTGAAGAAAAGAGACTTTAAACTAAGACCAAATTACCTTGAATACATTTTAAAATATTATATTTATGCAAAACAGCTATGGATTAACAATTCAATGATCGTGATAATGACCTATAAATACTAATAAACTAATTGGGGTTTCATTGTTAAATAAATAGTGTTAAAGTCTATAATTATTTATTTTAAAATATTCTCTAAGTAATCTTACACAGTAGTAATGTCTTAAAATCAAAATATTAATTAAAATAAAAAACTAGGACCTATTTAATTAATTATTGCACCTTTTTCTCATTCTTACTAAGTTAGGAATTTCTGCCTCATGGTTCAAACATTCAATCCTGAGAATGAAAATTTTAAAATTTCGGGTTTTAAGAACCAAATAATTCGATCAAGCAGCTCAGGTGTTCTTCTGCGTTACATTAAGATTAAGAACATCTTTTTCATGGAACAGCGGTAACCCTTCAGGTTTGAGTATAGCATCTAGTGCCTTCAGCGCGGTCACCGCCGCACGCACCTCTTCCGTGCCCAGCTTGTAATGACTGCCGTCGCCTGTCCTTATTATCCTGTTGGCTACCTGTAAATTGTATACAAATGTTTCAATACAACACCATTAAATTGCCATACGAGTTTTTTCACATAATTATACGTCTGTTTGAATCTGAATGGTTAGGTAGATGGGGGTAATGGCTGAATTCGGCTGAAGGAGAGGCAGACTGATTGATTAGGTACAGGCGTACAGTCCTTATTATCCTGTTGGCTACCTGTAAATTGTATACAAATACACATCCTCATTACGCCAGCGATATTTAAGTCATTAAATGGGAGTTAGGAGGCGAGCCTATTGCAATCATTTGGGCATAAAGCCAATCTTCATGCTACTGAGAAATTACTCATAGACAAACCAAATAATACCCAGAAATGTGACAGGACCATAAGCTCTTAGAGTAAGGTTATTTTGGGTGTGCGAAACGGGAGAGATGTGTATAACTCATATACATCTGTCCCTTACAAATACTCAAAATAATCTTAGGTACTCTTAGAGCTTATCGTCACTCCCCTCATGCTCTGGCACAGCGCTTGCTTTCATTACACCGACAATGTAGATATCTTCATCGTCTGCGTAGCATTACTTCGAATAGCCTTATTTTTAACGGACTTCAAAAAAAGGAGGAGCTCCTTCGCTCTCCACCATGCGGCACCATGGCACCAACTCCGACACCATGCAGGCAAAAGAGGCAGTCGCCCATGAGAGGTCCACAATTCATTCCCCCTGCCATTGTGAGAGGCCCATACATACTAACGAAATATAAAATTGTAGAACTTACCACTTCTGGTGAAGCAGTCTTCAAGTCATAAGCTAGTCCGATTCTCTCAAGCAATTGAATGAATGTTGCTGAATGATTGATAAGGCTGAGAAACCAGCGCTGTTTTTCCTTACGGAGACGCAGATAGCGAGTCCGTCAGACGCGTCGTACCTATCTTACCCAGGGTTTACCCTGGTGCACAATTTGAGCCCGTGACGACACTTGCTATCGGCGTCTCCGTAACCTTGAGGACCCAAGATTTTCAACGCTGTGGGCTCTAGTGGACACAGGTCTAGATAAAATTATCTACACCTGTGTCTACCGCTCGCACAGCGGAGATGAGGAGACAACCAGGCTCAAAGAGTACCTCAGTGAGGCGGCTGATGCGGCACAGCAGCGGTACCCTTCCGCCCAATTAGTCTTACTGGGGGACTTTAATGCCCACCACCAGGAGTGGCTCTTCCCACACCAGTGCACTGACCATGCTGGACGGGAGATGCGTAAGCTTTTGCTTGCACTAAACCTTACTCAGATGGTCCAGGGGGCAACGAGAATGCCGGATGTTGATTCGCACACGGCCAATTGCTTGGACCTTCTGCTGACAACAGATCCAGACCGATACTCTGTGTCGATAACTTCACATTTGGGTAGTTCCGACTACTGTCTGGTGAAGTCTGTGTCCGTCTACTCCCCGCCGGATCCCAGCCCAAGAGGCACCCGGCGGGTTTGGCAGTAGAGGTCAGCATATTGGGATGGCATGCGATCTTTCTTTGCATGCTATCCTTGGCAGCCTACTTGCTTTTCTTCGGCTGATCCTTCGTCGTGCGTGGATGCCGTGACGGATGTGTTGCATCAGGGAATGGAGTACTACATTCCGTTCTCTGATGTGACAATGTTGTCCGGTGTTGACCGGCCATGGTTTGGCGCTGAATGTTATCGCGCCGACGCGCGTACCTGGCATGGGTCGACGCTCGATCGCGCAAAGCGAGTGACGTGGGTCAGAAGCAGAAGGCCTTTAACAGGGCTGCCAAGTCCTGCAAGTTGGTGTTGCGAAGGGCTCGGTTCGACCACATTGGCCAAATAGGGACCAAACTTGCTTCTTACCCAGCAGGTAGTAAAGCGTTTTGGTCTCTGGCTAAGTCAGTCGAGTCGAACAAGATGTCGGAGGGGCCATGGGTGGTTTGTGGGTCGTTGGCCCACTCCGCTGAGGAGAAGGCAAATTTATTTGCATCTTTTTTTGCGGAATCTTCGCGTCTGAATCCTGGTGATTCGCGGCCCCCTCCTTCTCCTGTTGCATGCGAGACGAGTATGTCGGACATTCGCATCCATCAAAAGGACGTCTGTAGGGTGCTGCGCAACCTCGACGTGGACAAGGCTAGCGGCCCTGACAGAATACCAGCAATAGTTTTTAGAACCTGTACGCCTGAACTGTCTCCGATCTTGACACGCCTATTCGGCCTTTCTTATGAGACTGGAAAAGTGCCGAATGCTTGGAAGCAAGCCAACGTACAGCCTGTGCCCAAGAAGGGCAGTCGAGCTGACCCGGCCAACTACAGACCCATCTCTGTAACGTCCATACTCTGTAAGAGTATGGAGCGTGTACTTAACAAAAAGCTCCTGGCATACCTAGAAACTAACGATATCCTTAGTGACCGCCAGTACGGCTTCCACCGAAATCGGTCTACTGCGGATCTTCTAGCGTATGCCATTCACATATGGAGTGAGGCCATCGAGAGACACGGGGAAGCGCTTGCCGTCTCCCTCAACATTTCGATGGCTTTCGATAGGGTCTGGCACGAAAGCCTCATTGGTAAGCTTCCTTCATTCGGTTTGCCTGGTGGTCTGTGTGATTGGATTGCAGACTTCTTGAGAGATCGGTCCATTCAAGTGGTTATCGATGGCTGCTCTTCGGAACAATTGGATATTAATGCCGGGGTCCCTCAGGGGTCAGTACTCTCAGCATAATTTGTTCCGTTCCTGTTGCACATTAACGATCCGCTAAAACCCGGCACCTTTGGGTATGCTGACGACAGCACTGTTGCTGAGAGATACTTGTCCAACGCACGGGCTACCGGGCCGCAGATCCGGTCTCTCCGTGAGGCCATGGTGGAGCGTTTGAACCTGACCTTGCAGGCAGTCTCCGAATGGGGAGATGCCAATCTGGTCAGGTTTAATGCTGCTAAAACCCAGGCGTGTCTTTTTGCCGCTAAAAGGAGCCAATTCCACCCGGCTCCTTCTTTCTGTGGTATGACCGTCCCGATAACGGACCATCTTGAGCTTCTTGGTGTTTCGTTGACAACGACTCTCAATTTTGGCCCATATATTGAGGCAAAGGCTCAGCTGGCTGCCAAAAAGTTGGGTATCCTTGCGAAGGTGAGAGGGTACTTCACTCCGGAACAGTTGCTCAACTTGTATCAAGCGCAAGTTCAATCATGCATGGAGTACTGTTCTCATCTCTAGTGTCATGGATTCCAGATCTATTATGGCAACATTAATTAAAAGATAGGTAATAGTAAATTTAAGTTTTATATTGCAACACCAATGACGCTGTCAAGTGACAGGCGCGTTCTCACAAAAAATGGCCAAGCGAACAGATTGCTAAAAAATGTATTAAAGTGAATAAAACCTATGAACCTGTAAAATGGTGGTTTTGATTACCTAAATATCCACCACAACTAATGGCGACCGTGACACATGTAATGACAACCGTGTAAAATACAGAATGGCGAAGTGAAAACCCTGGATTGGCACAGTCGCTTGAACGAAGCACGTGGCGTGTATTAACCTGGAAGTCGAGGGGCTTCTAGATAATCGGATCACACCGACGGCACTCACGATGTCAGCGACGGCATTAAAAGATATCCGAGAACGGGAGCAACTACGTCGAATATTTAACAGAACACATTTGGAGATCGAGAAATCGTTGGGTCAAAAGGATATTAATTACGAAGTGGCGAAAATTGATTTACAGTATCTAATTGAAAAAGCTTCAAAATTGGAAATTCTCTACAAAATTATTCAGGATCGGATGCTGACTAAAGAGGACTGGAACGAGGAAGAGTACAGCTCGGAAGTTGAAAAAGCGGAACATTTTAGTTACAAATTATGTTCAATCCGAACCACAATAGAAAAGGCAACAGTTTCAAAACCAGCGGCAGACGTCAAACCAGCGGTGGCAAGGATCCTGCCATCTCTGGAATTCAAAAAGTTCGACGATGACTTGCGCCACTGGCTGGCGTTCTGGGGACAGTTCAAGAAAATACACCAGGATGCCACAATTGTTGGTGAGGACAAGTTTCAATACTTAATCCAGTCGCTAAAAGAAGGCAGCAGTGCACGATCCTTGGTAGAGAGTTTCCCTCCATCGGCAGAAAACTACCAGCGTGCTATCGACCAACTAAAGGCAAGATTCGGGCGTGAGGACAATCTCATACAAGTTTATGTAAGGCAAATTTAAGGGCTTGTATTAAATAATGATAAAGATAAAGTTTCTGTTAAATCACTATATGATAAATTGTCATCATATTTATTATCTTTAGAGTCCTTAGGTATAAAACAACAAAAATACGAGACAATATTGTATCCGCTAGTTGAATCTGCCATCCCTGAATCACTATTAATAATATGGAACCGTAATGACACTGATCTGTCAACTGGGCAACTTGCTAAATTACTTGACTTTTTAAAATGTGAGGTTGACTCAGAAGAGCGGCTGAGACTGGCTAGGTCTGAATTTCGTGTTGCACGTGCTAATACTATATATCCCACAGATAGCAGTGTGCCGACAGCCGCAGCTCTAGTGTCCAAGGTGAAAACCTCAAATATGCAGCGGTCTGGTAAGGAAGTCCATGATATTTCTTGTTGTTTTTGTGATAGAGGGGGTCATAGTACTTTTGAGTGTAGCAAAGCCAATAAGATGTCGTTGGAGGAGAAGAAGGAGGCAGTAAGAAAGAAACGCTGTTGCTACATATGTCTTAGAAAAGGGCACATAGCTAATAGATGTAATCAATTCGTCAAATGTATATCCTGTGAGAGGCGGCATTTTGTGATATTATGTCCAGAGGTGCATAATAAGAAGACCAGTGCTGGAGCATCGGACAATGTTTTAGTTTGTGCCAGAAATAACACTACGACCCTATTACAGACGCTGATGGTCAACATCACCTATGAAGGAAAAATTAAGAAGGTGAGAGGTTTGTTGGACAGCGGAGCACAGAGGTCGTATGTGAAAGCTGCAGTGGTCAAGGAATTGGGGCTGCAGCCAGCTGGTAAAATACGGATAGGCCACACACTCTTCGGAGGGGTAGAACAACCCATGGAGGTATTGAAATGCTATGAACTACTGGTGAGTAATTTAGATAACTCATTTTCTTTAAAAATCATAGCATTACAGCAGAATGAACTTTGTGGGCACCTGCCGAAGGTGGAAAATGTGGATATCTTGAATAAAATGAAAGACTTGAATATACAGCTCAGTGATATAGAATGTTCGGGCACTGAAATAAGTCTTTTGATTGGGTCTGATTATTTAGGGTCCATATTAAGGAGTGAATTGGTGAAGTTGGAGGACAACTTGAGGGTTGTAAACACCAATTTAAGATGGACAATTCAGGGCCCAATTATTACAACTACAGCTAACACGTTAAGTGTATCGTGCTTTTCAGGAACAAATCTTGCTGATTTGTGGAGTGTGGAGTTACTTGGAATTAACGACCCCTATGAAAAGCAGTCTAAGATACAGTCTGAAACGGAAATATTAAATTTGTTTAACAACAATATTTCAGTGGACGGGCAAGGCCGGTACAAGGTATCTCTGCTGTGGAAGGATGGGTGTCCGAAGCTCGCACCAAATTATGGAATCGCACATAAGAGGCTGGAGTCAACTACAACGAAGTTGAAGTCAACAGGTAACCTACAAATTTATGACCATGTCCTACATTGTTGGGAGAAGGATGGTATAATTCAGAGGGTTACAGAGGATGAAAAGGAGGTTGGTTACTACTTACCACATCACAGTGTAATAAAACCACATAGTACAACAAGCATACGCCCTGTATTCGATGCTTCTATGAAGGACAAAAATGGGTGGTCGCTGAACGATTGCATGGACAAAGGTATTAATATGATAGAACTGTTACCTAAGTTATTAATACTATTCAGAAAAGGTGCTTTTGGGATAATCTCTGACATTAAACAGGCATTTTTGCAGATTTCTATTTCAGAAAAGGACAGAGATTACTATAAATTTTTTATGGTGGGATAATATCGAGACCTGTGATAAAGTAGTGACATATATACATAAAAGAGTTATGTTTGGAGTAACATGTAGCCCATTTCCTAGCTGAGGCTGAGTGCCACAATCAACTATCATTTATTACGAATGTGTGCTGGGGGCTACAAAGAAACTGCTCTGAAATTAAAGGAATCTTTTTATGTAGATAACTGTGTAACGAGTTGTGAATCTGTGGACGAGCTGAATACCTTTATTTCAGAAGCAAAAACCATAATGGCAGAAGGTATGTTTGACCTACGTGGTTGGGTGACTGCTCCTCACAGAAAAGACGACACAGTGACAGTTCCAGTGCTCGGAATGACCTGGGACACATTACAAGATGAGATACGATGTAATGTGAACATACAAGATGCAGTACCAGAGAAGATAACAAAGAGGTATGTGATCTCGGTGGCTCAACATGTGTTTGACCCACTGGGATTGGTTTGCCCTGCAACTTTACTACCTAAACTTGTTATGCAAGAAATCTGGGAAAGCAAAGTGGACTGGGACCAGGAAATACCTACTCACCTGGCCCAGGAATTTATCAAGTGGTTGAATACAGCTCACATGATCAACCAATGCCGATTTCCGAGGCGCATTTCAACTGCACCTGTGGAGAAATGTGAGACCAGTCTACATGTATTTAGTGATGCGTGTCAAACATCTTATGCGGGTTGTGTATTCTTGAGAACGCAGTACCAAGGAAAGGTACATGTACAACTTATTCTAGCTAAAAGTAGAGTAGCTCCAGCCAACAAAAAGATGTCACTACCGAGACTAGAGCTCATGGGAGCCCTCATTCATAATCATAATCATCATAATCATAATCATAATCTTTATTTCTCCTCACAAAAACATGACCCTATTTAACAACTTATAATTACATTTAGAAGGGAACATTTTGCAGTCAAGTGAGTGTGCGGAGCTGGTGTCTGTTATAGGTGTTAACCTGTATTACAGATCACCAGGTCCTCACCCCATGAGTAACAGGTATAACATAACAATTTTTTTATAAAATAGACAAGCGTTTGATGGAACGTATAAACCAAAAAAAAAATCTGTTAAATTAAGGAGACAAATTTAGCAATGAAAAATAAATATCATAATGCCACAAAGCACAATATGAGTGTGAGTGTGCGTGGAGTGGGTGTGTGTTGTGTGTATATGTATATATGACTGTTTGGGTGTGTGTGTTTATGTGGGTGAGTGTGTGGATGTGAGTGTGCGTGGTGATGATGAAATGAGTGTGCGATTATACCCAGCTATCAAATGATAATCACTACTGTAAAAGTTTCTCTGTGGTAATGTAGTCCTGAGTCTGCAACCAGTCCCTTACTACAGCGCTACATACGTTTTTAGAAAGAGAGTAGATAGACAAGAACCTATTTAATTTGTTATAAAGATTACAGCCCTGATAGCAGAAGAAGCGATGTGCAAAACAGGTTTTTAAGGATGGTTTTGTGCAGACAATGTCCTTTCTCCGCCGATTCTCAGTCAACTTTGCGTCATATGTTAGCAGTGAATGTTGTTTAATTATTGTGTGCAGAACATAAAGCTGACGAACTGTGAGAACTTTACTCTGCCTATAAACATCGACGGTTGGGTGAAAGAACGGTAGAAACATACTTACCTTTAGGACAGCTCTTTGAGCCCTTTCAATTTTTATCAAGTGGGTCTTCGCCGAACCACCCCATGCAGAAATACAGTAACTGAGCTGTGACTGAGCAAGTGCAAGGTAAACTGTTCTTATTAAATCTTTGTAACCTATGTGCCGTAATTTTTTTTATTAACCAATTTCCGAATTCTTGCTGCTAACATGTCAATATGTTCCTGGAAGCTTAATCTACTATCCAGCACTACACCCAGATACTTAACTGTATTTGCCCTTTCAATACTAGGGCACATGCAGTCAGCGTCAGTGCAGTCGGTACATTCATGACTTGTTATTTTATAATTGGTAATATCTGCTACCGGGTTTCTGAGCGAAAATGTTAGATATTTAGTCTTAGCCACATTTAGAGTGAGAACACTGTCCTGTAACCACTCTGTTACCAAATTAAAACCCGCTTGTGCGTTCGAAAAAACATCGCCCCATGTATCGCCACTAAAAAGTAACGCTGTATCGTCAGCAAACGTGACAATTTTAGCTTTTGGAAGATTTAACTGGCAGAGATCGTTTATGTAGGCAAGGAACAATGTCGGACCCAATATGCTACCTTGTGGAACCCCGAAAAGAACTGTGGCATCATTACTTGTCAGGTTGTCAAGTTTCACACATTGTGTTCTTTCCGTGAGGTAACTTTCCAACAATTTCAACTGAAGGTCCCTGATTCCTAGACACTCAAGTTTTTTTAGCAGGATGGGAATAGAGACTGTGTCAAATGCTTTAGCAAGGTCCAAGAATATTGCAATAGTTTTCTTTTTACTGTCAAGATTGGTGACTACGTAATTGAGTAATTCATGAACTGCATCTGAGGTTGATTTTTTAGACCTAAAGCCGAACTGTGCTGGAGATAGGAGATTGTTGTTCTCAAGGTAATTCACTAGCCTCTTATTAATGACGCGCTCGAGGATTTTTGAGATGGTAGGTAGTATTGAAATGGGTCTGTAATTATTGACACAGTCTCTTTCCCCACTCTTGTGAATCGGGCGAATTCTCGACTTTTTAAGTTCTTTGGGGAACACTCCAGTTGAAAGAGCCAAGTTGCAGATGAAAGTTATGGGTTTTATTAGAACACCTCTGTTTTCCTTTAAAACGTCCGCGGGTATCATATCAAGTCCAGTTGCACTGTCACTGTTTAGATTGTTTATCAAAGTCTCAACCTCATCCTCATCGGTTGGTAACAATACAAATGAACCAGAACATGACTTAGGGATACTTGGTTGGGCATGAATATTTGTATTTTTCACCTTTTCTGCCAAAGATTTTCCTACATTCGCAAAGAAGTTATTTACATTGTTAATCGATGTCACTGGGTCCTTTGTGTTTACGAGTTCAGAAGAAGTATCTTTTGGTTTTGTGGTATATGTGATCTCTTTTATAGCTTTCCATAGTTTTTTGTTGTTTTTGTTTGCATTTTGTAGCTGTTGTTTTTCATAATCTCTTTTTAATCTTTTTAAAAGGGTGGAGCAAAAATTCCTATACCTCTTGTATATAATTTGTAAAGTGTCGTTGTTAGGATCTTTTTTAGTTTTTTTGTGTAGATTATCTCGATTTCTAAGGCATTTTAGAATCCCTGTAGTTATCCAAGGCTTTAGCAATATTTTCCGTGTAGAGCTTTTGGTTGTTTTGGTATTTCGGATGATTAAAGTTTGTAGTGTTTGTAAAAAGTAATTTGTAGCAGCGTTAGCGTCTGTCATCGTATATAAGTGATCAAAGTCCACGGTTGATAGGTCACTTGTGAAACTTGAATGGCTCAGTCGATCAATTTTTTTCGCAGGTTTATGACACTGCCTAGCTGATATGCAGAGAGTAACACTATTATGGTCTGTTAGAGATGTTTGCAGCACAAGGCTTTGAGCTGGTGACTTTGTCTTGAGCATGACATGGTCTAGACACGTTTTGCTGCGAGTCGGGAGTGTGTGTGCTGGTAGGATTCCATGGTATGCCAACATGTTCAAGTACGGGGCGGAATTGGGATCAGAGTTATTTTCACAAATATCAATATTAATATCGCCCATTAATATAACATTCTGAAGACCAGTGTAGCCCATCAACAGATCATTTAGGGACTGTATGAATTTATTTACATTTTTATATCCAGGGGGACGATAAATGGCCAGAGCTACTGTATCTTTATCAGGTTTTAAGGCAAGGCAATTTGCCTCCTCTAGCAGAGGTTCTTCGATCGACATGAACAGGTCACTTCTGTAGTAAACAACAACGCCTTCATTTTGTGTAATGTTTTTTGTTGTAGCAGAATAATGATAACCATCAATACTTGGTATATTTGGATTTGATAGCAACCAACACTCCGTCAAAACTATACAGTCCCAGCTTACGCCACTCCGAACAATTAATGGAAGTAACCCAGTCATGTTACGTTTTATACTCCTAATGTTCTGCTGAATAAACTTTAGGCCTTTATTTGAGTTTGACATAAGGGTCCGACACTCCTCTGCATCACAGAGAGCGGATTCTGCTACATTAAAAGAGTCAATTTCATTTTGTATTCTATTTAACTCGTTGAATTTTAGTGTTGTAATTATCAGTAGGATTAACTAACTGGGATAACCTAGAAGCTAAAAGGATGATGAAGTTATATCGATAAAATAGATCATAATTTGTATTTGATATCATAACTAGCAGCAGACCCAAGGTACAGCCAGGTATATAAATTGTGAACGTGTTTCTGTGCGTGATGAGTAAGTCATATTGTTGACAATTTGTGTTTGTACGTGGCTTACAAAAAAAATAAATTAATTGATTTCTTAAAATAACATGATAACATTTTAAATTTGATATTAAATTTATAGCAAAAATAATAAACAATGCATGCACAATAATTAGAAAAAATAATAGATTTAACATTATCCAGAAAAAACAAACTAGTCACAGAGTAATTTTCAATGTATTCAGAGTATCTTCACTGTCGACGCATACCCGCTGATCCGATTTGCTGCGCCTTAGATATACTTTTCCGTAGGAAGTCCAGCAGCTATCATAGCTATATTCCTTGGCAAATACTCTAGCCAAATAATGAAGTCGTTTGACTTTTTTTGTCAGTGATTCGGATACATAGATAGGTTTAGCCGGACCTTCAATTTTAAGACTAACAGTATTCAGTCTTTGATCAAAGGGTTTCTCCTTATTAAATGCAATAACAGATTTTATCATATTTTCTTTGGTTAAGATTGAGTTGAAATCAACTATTATGGGACCGTGCGGCTTGTCTTTTAATGCCATGCGGTACACATCGCGAATATCAGAGTCCCGCACGGTTGTATTTATAATTGCGCCTATATTTTTAGTTAATTCAAGTAAACTCTGCTTTGTTTCCGATTCAATTTTGGGTATATTACGCAACTCAATTGAGGAAGCTCGCGATTTTCTCTCATGTTGTTCTAATTGCGCCTCTAGGGTTTTTATGTGGTTACTGTCGAAGTTTCTTCATGTCCAACAAAATACCATCATACTTCGTGGAGAGAAAATCCATAGACGCCTTAATTTCATCATTCTGTTTAGCAATGGCGTCCATGGTCAATTTAATAGCATCAAACCTCGCGTCTTGTTTACTTTGCCAGTCATCGAGGGTGCACATTATGTCAGACATCGTGATGTTAATTTTAGTACAGTCTGGTGATTCGGCCTGTTTCCGTTTAAGTCTTTTATTTTGGTTTAAATCAGACTGTTCAGATTTCTCCTGGGTATGTAAAGCCGAGGTCGACCCGCGTTTTACTGGGGTAGACTTTTGGCTACCACTCTTTACAGGTGATTTTGAGACGGACATTTTGGATCTCGGCAGATATAGGTATAAAAGGTGAGTGATATATGACAAAAAAAAAAAAAATGTATTAAACAATATTCACCTCAAAAATCAAGTTTGGACCAACAGTTGCCCGCTATACGCTTCGCTTGTGCGCTTGCGCCACAAACGAGCGCGTACGAGTCAACGATGACGCAGCGAGTGACTCGACGGACAGCGAAAGCGCAGTTGAGCCGGTCGTTCCGTCTCTGCTCTTGTTGTCCTTTTTCCGCAGCGGCTCCGCGTTTGACGCTCTGAGTTATGCGCGCCTGGTACTTCACTGTATTTATTATTTGTATTTTTCGGCAAAATAGGGATTTTTTAAATAAAATTTGCACGGTGCACACGTCTATACGCTTTAGCGGGTCCAGGGGTAAGGGGAACATTGCAACTCGGCTATACAAAGAAGTTATAGAGTCTGGTTTGCTAACTCAATGTAAGTACTACAAGAATTATTTTTGGACTGATTCGGCTGTGGTGTTGGCATGGATACAAAGACAGACACAATGGAAAGCTTTCGTGTCTAACAGAGTCAAAGAAATATGTACTACCACAAACCGTGACAGCTGGCATCATATACCTGGCGACCTAAATCCTGCTGACCTACCTTCGCGTGGATGTAACGCGAGGAAGCTACTGGAGAGTCGATGGTGGGAAGGTCCTACATGGCTAAAAGAGAACATGGAAGATTGGCCAAAATCGAGTCTGGGTGAAGTAGATGAGGAAATGGTGCAGGCTGAAGTGGGTCCCAGTGTGGTGGTCAACACTGAAGCCACAGTAAGTCCATTCAGCCAAAGACTGATGCGTTTTTCGAGATATAGTCGCATAGTCAGACTTGTAGCATGGATGTTGCGATTTAATTGTAAGGTAAGAAAAACATTCAATGTCCGTCAAACAGATATAACAAATGACGAATATATATATGCAGAGAGATCGTTATTTAGACTTTTACAGAAAGAGAACTTCAGTACCCAAGGTATGCTGCCAAAGAAATTAAATACGACTACCGATGAAGAAGGAATTCTAAGAGTTAAAACGAGATTGGAACTGAGTCATGAAGACAAAGATTTCGTGAACCCAATACTTTTACCTGGAAGAGATGAAATAATTCAACGATTAGTACGACAGAGACACGAAGTACTGAATCACGCAGGAACACAGCTCTTATTATCAAATCTTAGAAATCGTTATTGGATATTGAACATAAGACGTCTAGCGAAAAGTATTGTATCGAAGTGTATTGTATGCAAGAGGGATAAATGCAAACATTATGAAGTTCCCGAAGCACCGTTACCTACTATCAGAACCGAAGCAACAGCTGTTTTCCAGGTAACTGGAATCGATCTAGCGGGACCCTTGTATCTGCGAAACCAAGAAAAATGCTGGATTGTACTCTTCACTTGTGCTACTTATAGAGCAGTACATTTAGAATTGGTTGAATCTCTTTCTACAAACAGCTTCATCATTGCACTCCGTCGTTTTATAGGAAGAAAAGGTCGTGTCAAAGTCATTTATACAGATTGTGGTAGCAACTTTCAGGGTACAGCTAGCCTACTTAAAGAAGTTGATTGGACAGCAGTGGAGGCCGAGAGCGCCGCCATCCCGTCGCCGATCAGATGGCGATTCTTGCCGCCGCGCGCGCCGTGGTGGGGAGGATGGTGGGAGCGCCTCATTAAGGTATTGAAGGACATGCTACGCAGGATTCTGGGTAAGGCATTAGTTACTTGGATAGAGTTGTCAACTCTACTCTGCGACTGTGAAGCAGTCATAAATAGCCGACCTTTGACGTATGTAGTGACAGAGGATGACTCTCTGAGACTTCTCACTCCTATGATGTTTCTGCATCCTTTACCTTCTACGGATACACCTGACTTAGATCAATTAGATTCAGGAAATATCAATGTTAGATTTCAGTATTTGAACAAATTACGTGCAGACTTTAGACAACGTTTTAGAAATGAATATTTATCTGCGATTTGTAGTAAAAACAGGTGTAATCCAAACTTTCCTAAGGTCAATGACATTGTGCTGATAGAAACAGACTCTAAAAGGATGGCATGGCCAATGGGTATTATAAAGGAGTTATTTACAGGACCCGATGGTCATAGCCGAGCCGCGAGAGTCCAGACTGCTACTGGTGAGTTGGTAAGAGCTTGTCAAAGTCTCTATCCTTTAGAATTGACTACCGCTACTGACGAGTGGCGAAGAATGGCGACAGATGTGAGTAAGCCCTCAGCTGGCTCGAGCAGTATGGGATTAGGTACAAACGCAGTTACGGAATCGAACTTGCCAGATTCCACTCCGCCGCCTTCTGCGATCACTAGACATGGTAGAGTAGTTAAAATACCGCATAGATTTCTAGATTAGTGTCATTAATTTATGCCAGTGATTCAGGTATTGACAGTTGTGGTTATCCATTTGTGTTAATCAACCACAATTCATTTTAAGTAGCCATTGAGAAGTTTGGAGTATAAAGACAGTCAACAATATGTTTAATATTATATACCTAGCACTTAAGTAACATATGAGACTGAAATGTAAGATTGCATTATTAGAGTGTTGTGAATTTTATGAGGAATAATAATACTTTATCTGAAGAATATTGTAACATTTTAATTTTATGTGCTTATTGTGTTGTTGACATTTTATTATAATTTAATTCAATGATAATGGTTCATTTGAAAGTGTTTCAAAATTTACAGACAAGATTTACTATTGATATTGTGTATGACTTTAACTGTAAGGCCAGTGAGAATAAGTAAATTTGACTGCAGGAGAAATTAATAATTATTATAATTTATGTGATATTTTCGATGTATCGAAATACCTATGTTTACATGTAGGACGTGTAACTTTGTTACTAAAATTTGTAATGATACCTAACAATTTGTTAGATAAGATATTTCAATTTTGTCTTGATTTCGATACATGATGTATCATGATGTTTATGTATTATTGTGACCCTTCTGTTAATCATCAGAATAGCATAATGTACCTATAATTGTAATTTGTGATGACCACTCTGTAAAGGTATCAGAGTAGCATGACTTTAGTATAATAGTATTGACTCTTTTCAGAATGTAATAAGTAGGTAATTTCAATTTCTCTTGCTCTCTTGTGTGGGGAGGATGTCATGGATTTCAGATCTATTATGGCAACATTAATTAAAAGATAGGTAATAGTAAATTTAAGTTTTATATTGCAACACCAATGACGCTGTCAAGTGACAGGCGCGTTCTCACAAAAAATGGCCAAGCGAACAGATTGCTAAAAAATGTATTAAAGTGAATAAAACCTATGAACCTGTAAAATGGTGGTTTTGATTACCTAAATATCCACCACATCTAGGACGGATCTGCCAAATACCTTTTAACCATGGAGTTGCTTGCCGGTTCTTCTCCATAGGAAACGACCAACCCGAACCGTGCACCTTTTGTCGACGTTTTATAAGTGCCCATGTAGGCCTATATGAAATAAAAAAATTGATTTTGATTTTGATTTTGACCAGCTTGATGCACTCGAGTCGATCGAAAAGCAAGCCAAGAGACTCATCGGCAATGTGGCACTGGTCAAGTCAAAGCTTTGAACATCGTCGCCGAGTTGCCAGCTTGTCGGTTTTTTAAAGGTTGCATTTCAGGGAGTGTGCGATGGAATTGCATGATCTAATTCCGCTCAGCCCGTTTCATCATCAGACTACCAGACGTACGGCGAAGCGCCATAGGTACATGGTAGACATCCCACCCATACGCACTAAATGTTTTGAGAATACTTTTATTATGCGTACTGCTAAGGAGTGAAATTCCCTGCCTCGACAGATGGTCGTCGAGGCTCTTAGCCATCAGGGCTCCCACCCATATGCACTAAACGTTTTGAGAATACTTTTATTATGCGTACTGCTAAGGAGTGAAATTCCCTGCCGGAGTCTGTATTGCCCGATAGCTACAATCTAGGGGTCTTTAAGTCAAGAGTGAATAGGTTTTTTCTAGGCAAGCGTGCTTCACCGTCGACCACATCATCGCTTACCTTCAGGTGAGATAGTGGTCAAGCGCAAGCCTATAGATGATAAAAAAGGCTACCCAGTTTGGTTGCCTTGTAGTCCCAGGGGAACGCGTGGTGGTAGTTGTGCCAACCCTCGCCCAATGTCATAAAAGACACGAACCATGATTCCACGGGTTGCAGGTTTCTGAACAAAAATGATATCATTATAGGGTACTGTGTAGTTCTTTTTTGTCCATCAGTTGCGTTCCCACTGTTGAGCAGAGACCTCCCACAAATCCTTACATACATACTT
Organism: Orthosia gothica; assembly: GCA_949775005.1. Classification (NCBI taxonomy): domain Eukaryota; kingdom Metazoa; phylum Arthropoda; class Insecta; order Lepidoptera; family Noctuidae; genus Orthosia; species Orthosia gothica. The sequence goes on from OX459037.1 coordinate 26,530,798, forward strand.
CACACGCACCGTCTCGCACAAGCCCGGTACCTACGCGCCAAATCATCTCGCCTCATATATCTGAACTGGTCTCGCTGGCATCTTCTATCTGCTGGAAATGTCTACTCATACTTACTGATCATAAGGTCTAGTTCCAAAAAGATGTGCCGGTATTCACAAGCCACGTCGCGTTCAATGAAAATACGTATCGGCAAAAATAGCAAAAAAGCAACGAGTCAAACCAATGCTCGCCGAAGTAATGCACTGGCACACACATTGGGATTAATATAGCAAGTAAGAGATATAAAGGATAGTAGTATACTAAACAAAAAAAAAACATCAGTACGAAGTACAACAGTAGAGTTAATACTAAAAAAAAAAACAAATAAAAGATTGTGAAAAATGAAGATCCTAAATTGTCACAGTTAAACATTTACTTTTTTTTGAACATGACCATCCAGTCGGCTTGCTTGTCACTTATGTCAATCTGTCTGCCGAGCTCGATGACGTAAGGGTGCTTCTTGTGCATGAGCCATCCCATGTGGCAGAAGAAGAAGCCACGCTTGGAGTTGTGAGGGTCGCCATCAGTATCCGAATAGCGATGATGCAGCCAGTGGTCGCGACACCAGATGAACATGCAGTTCTGTAAAATAACATGGCTTAGAATTTACCGATGGTGAGCCCTTGTCTACCAGTCTTACAGTGTAGCGATAGGTTTGATAGATGTTTTATTTATTTATTTCCTTTATTTATCTTCTTTCTTATTTGGTACATTTTTTAATATTAAAAAAGAAGACTTAAAAACATTTAAAATTATGAAAAATAGAGGCCAACCGATATCGGGAACAGGGTCCAAGCTACCGGTTGTTAGGGCTCCAGAGACATAAACATTCTTACAATGCGAGCCGTATCGAGGAATACTGCTTTCTGTATCAGACCCTTGATCCAACCACCCAATGACAGCCTCGACAGATGGTCGTCGAGGCTCTTGGCCATCAGGACCATTTATTAATTATTATGGCACTCCAACGAATTGTTCACAATAACATTGTCAATAAATTAATCACAATTGACTACAGACTATAGTGATCTTTTCACATATAGGTGTGCACAGCACTAGCAGTTTAGTTTTATATATATAGAATTGAATAGAATTATTTATTAAAAAGTAAGTATGTTCACAAAAGTTTACATTAGGTGCAGTAGTTTAATTTCTAAAACAATGGTGTAAATAGAGCTTATATGTAAACTATTTCTAAAATATTATATTACAACTACAAGATTATAAAAAAAAATGAATGTCTATTTTTTTGGTAGGGACCTGCTCGATTTAGGTCCTTTAAAACCTGTGTTTCAGGCCATAACTTTACTTAGAGCAATAATTGGGCCAGTTAAATTATTGAATAAAATTAGTCTATTAACAAACATAAGAATATATAAATTGGTACAAAACACAAAAAAAAGCATATATAAATTTAAGTATGTACAAGTAGATATAAGGACATATCTTCAAACAACAATTTCTAGAAGTTTTTCTGTGTCACTATAACTGAGTGTTCCTAAATAATCTGTTAAGGTAAAGCAACATATTTTATATGTTAAGCTATAAACATCGAGTAACCTGTTGAGTCTATTATACAGAAAAGGTCCTAAAAACACATAAAACCGATTAATAAAAGCATGTCTGGTTTGTGGCATTGTGCATACCAGATCCTTTCTTCTCTTGTCGGAAGGAACCGGATCACAATGAATGGAAGCACAATGTGCTGTTGCAGTATTACGTGAAGAATAAATAATTGCCGTACTGTAAGATAAGCCAACGAAGAGCCTTGTTCCAGGGAAAAAAGAAAACTGATGTCCCGTTCCTGTGAAAAAAGAAACCTGACGCCCTAAGGCCGCGAACGTTTCCTGAGAACAAACAAGCCTGATGTCCAGTAACCTTATAAACTGGGGTTACATTCCTGTTTTTTTGCTAATGTCAAACGTATTGTTCCTGTGAAGCCAGTGCCTGAGAACAAAGAAACCTGACGCTCACGCCTGTGAACATTCCTGGGAACAAAGAAAACTGATGCCCATATTTGTGAAGGTACCCTCAATATAAATCTGGTAAGATTACACTGCCATACACACAAATGTGCCAACTGGGGTACTAAGCGTTACGTTCGTGAGAAAAGTTCCAGTGAAAAAAGAACCCTGACGTTCCATCTCGTAAACCTTACAAGTGTCAAGGTTAAGATCATATTTCTTTAATAGTCAAAAACATAGTGTACACCCTGGGACGATAGAAACCCGTTTCCTGGGTGAGAAAACCCAGTTACTGGCCACTAACCTTTTTACTGGGTGATTAGCGTCGTCAAAAGGCGCACGTACAATCGTTTTCGTAGTGGAAACTTCCAGAGCGACTACCGTCGTGAAGAGTGCACGAGTGGATTGGGCCCCACGCGTGGACTAGCCCTGGAGGACAACCATTTTGCTGGGACGCAGCCGCCGTTCCTGAGCCGTTCCTGTGGTGCTACCTGCTTCCTGAGAAGCTTACCGTTCCTGTGTGATTACCGTCGCGAAAAGACGGTTTTTTGAGTTGTTTCTGTTGTGTAACCTACTTACTGAGAAATCACAGTAATTGAAGATTACACAGAAACTGTATCCTGAAGGAATATACGCAGCCTGAAGAGTTATCGCTAGAAAACTCATCATCGGAGTTTTCAAAACAGCGTGTTGGGAGCTCGTTTAGGAGATAGAACGAACATTCGACGTTCATAGAATTCCGGAAGGATTACGGCTGATAGATTATCGCTGAAGCGCTATCCTAGAAGAGGCTTACACACAGAAGCATATTGAATAGTCGTGTGGGCGACTTTTTCTATAAAAATAGAACGAAAAAATTGTTCCTGCAATTTCCCGAAGCGTTATAGCTGAAGGCTTATTTTCGACTTAGAATTTGTTTAAAAACAAATAGTCGTTAGCGAGATAGAAGCTCTCGATCGAAACCTGGAGCTTTCAAGCTGGATATCTGGAGTATGGACTGACTACTAACGTCAAGAGTTAGACCAACAGTTCCGTGATTGGTATCAGCTCAGCTGGTCATCCTTGGAGGCTGCTGGACAGGTTGACACTTAGACAACACTGAGTACGGTGAAAACTTACTCACCTGCTTACCCATTTTGTGTTGAAAGTCTTATAGTGAACTTGTTTACGTATCAACATTGAAGTATTGAAGCTGACTTGGAACTTATAGTTTTGAAGACTGACTAGGAACTTATAGTCTGAAGGATAACCTGGCGTTAAGAGGGTCGGATATAACCCGGAGTTAAAAGTTAACCCGGAGTCTGGAGATACTTTTCGAAGTTTGAAAAGGGAAGCGAACCCTCTTCAAGCCGACGACTGAAATCGGACTTAACCCGGAGTTACGACTTAGGAGTTTTCAAAAAACATTGAAGTTTGGACATAGCCGTTTTGAAGCTCGAAAATAGATGTCAACCAGTTCGTACTGAAGTCTAGAGTTGGACTTAACCGTTTCGAACTGACATCTTGAAGACAAGTCTAGAGTTGGACTTAGCCGTTTCGAGCTGACATTTTGAAGACAAGTGTAGAGTTGGACTTAACCCGTTCGTGCTGAGGTCTAGAGTTGGACTTAACCCGTTCGAGTTGACGTCTTGAAGTGAAGACTGGACTTGGACTTGGCGTATTCAAGCTGAAATTTTGGACCAATCAGGATGCCGACTACCAGATCCCAGGACAAGAAACCTGAAGCGTGGACAGTCGTCATGGAGCGACCGGGTGCAGGCATACATCATCAGTTGCCCCCACGCTCGCCGACTACAACCGAAGGGACAGAAAAGTCCATACCAGTCAGAAGCCCACCTGTGTCACAGATAGGTGACAATACGCCCACACGTGAAGAGGAGGAACCACATGAACCAAGCACATATAGGAAGGCATCGAAACCAGAAGGCTCTTCAGAAGGAACACTGAAGCCTTCTGATAGGATACAAAGGAACCAAGATAAGACCTTTGTTCAAGGAGAAGTAATGGCTACCCGGGGTGACGCCCGTATCGAACATACTAGACCACCGTCAACTAGCAAGACGACCCGGTCACATAAGAAAGTATCAAGAGCTCGTGAAGATTTTTTGAAAATAAGGTTGGAACTTGCTAAGTTAGCACTTCAAAGAGCAGAAAGAAGAAGCTTCTGAGGATGAATATATGGATGACGGAGAGCTGACATCCGCTATAGCGTCGCTAGCCGACAGAAAAATCGAACCATGGACGCCTAACCGATCGGCGTCGCAGGTTATCATGACTCTGCCGAATTTCGGTGGAGTTCATACAGAATGGCTATCTTTTCGAGCCATTTACGAGGCAAGTCATGCCTACTTCAGCGACATAGAAAACACGGCAAGACTCAGAAGGAGCTTGCGTGGTCGCGCACTGGAGACAGTGAGCTCAGAACTCATCGGGAACGCAAAACCGGATGAAATAATGAGAGAATTGGAACTACAATACGGAAGTCCTGACTCAATAGCTCAGACCGAAACGGACCGACTTAGAGGGCTGTCACGATGCAGCGAATCACCCAAGGACATCTGTACCTTTGCAAGTCGGGTCGGCAGCGGAGTTGTTACTCTGCGCGCCCTCAAGAAGGGGCACTATTAGCTCAATACCGAGCTGATGCGCCAGCTAACTGAGAAGCTACCCAATTCTCTGCGTGTACAATGGTATAGAACGTACACAGAAAAGTACCAGTCGTTGCCAGACCTGTCACTCTTCAGCGACTTCATCACAGAACAAGCTCACTTCTGCAGTGCATTCGCCCCGCCTGAGAACATCAAGGAAACGGATTCTCTGGCGGGAAAACGCGTCATACAACGGCGCACATAGCTACCGACAAGCCGGTAAACAAATGTCGAATTTGCGACAAAAGTGGTCACTACGCGTCTGACTGCCAAAGGTTCAGAGACGCAGTAAGTGACAAGAGATGGGAGCTAGCCAAGAATTACAACTTGTGCTATCGCTGCCTAAGATATCGTCGTACCGGTCACGCTTGCAACATGAAGCAGTGTGGCCATAAGGGGTGTACAGCCACGCACCATCGACTTCTTCATAGGGGCAAGAAGCCTCAAACAGACAGGACAAGGAAGCCTGCTGTTCCAGAAGAGAAGAAGGAGTCTCAGGAGGCGGTGGCCAGTTCGCGAACTACTTCGAGTCACGCTTTCCTGAAAATGATACCGGTCCGGGTAATAGGACCGGCGGGAGAGGCAGACACCTACGCACTCCTTGATGACGGATCCACCGTTTCGCTGATCGACGACGCCATCGCTCAGCGAGTGGGAGCAGTGGGCCCAATTGACCCCCTGAAGATCGGTGCCATTGGAGACACCAGGATCGACACTCCCTTATCGAGACGAATCACAGTCGCTCTCACAAGCCAACAGAAAAATAGGGTGCCCTTCAAGGCAAGCCTCATTTCGAAGCTCAACCTGTTACCACAGGCAGTCAGTCAAGAAGACGTAGCCCGCTATAGGCACCTTCGAGACTTAACGTCGCAGCTTATATATCCTGCTGGAGTGCCAAAGATACTCGTCGGCCAAGACAACTGGCATTTGTTGCTGGCCACCGAAGTCCACAGAGGACCTAGAAACCAACCCATCGCGTCGCGAATCATGATGGGCTGGACATTGCACGGTGCGCACACCAGAACACTGGGCCAGCAGGTGCATCATGTCAACGGGTGTCAGTCCGTTGACGCAAGGCAAGATGCGGAACTGAACGAGCAGCTCCGTGAATTCTTCGCTATCAAGTCGTTGGCTATCAATCCATGACAACCAGCTTCTGACCCCCAGAAGAGGGCAGAAGAGATCCTGAACCATCGCACAAGACAGTTAGGAAATGGGCACATAGAAACGGCCACGCGCTGGCCCGTTGTAAACATAGAACTGCCCTATTGTAAAGAGAAAGCTCTCAAAAAGCTTGTCTCATTCGAGAAGAAGCCGGGTAGGAAACCGGATCTTCAAAACAGAAAAATAGAAGAGTTGAATTCCCTTACAAAGAAGGGACATGTTGAAAAGGCGCCTGCAACAAGCAGCGCGACCAGGGTGAAAAATATACACCAACAGGCGAAATTTGACCTTACAAAATGGGTATCAAACAGCTCGCGCCTAATAGAAAACATAGATCCGTCTCATCGAATAGAGGTCGTGAATAACGCCATCACACGGCGTTTTCACCGACCAAGAAATAGACAGCGAATAGAGGTCGTGAATATCGCCATCATACGGCGTTTTCACCGACCAAAATACAGAGACCAAAACAGAGGTCGTGAATACCGCCATCATACGGCGTTTTCACCGACCAAGATACAGACAGAGGAGCTCTAAAACCGGCGGGAGCCCCATAGCCCCGGGCCTGGCCTGCTGGTGGGCAACCCCGTCCTTATCGCTGACGGGCAGCTGCCTCGCAAGACGTGGTCGCGAGGCCGCATCGAGGCCATCTACCCTGGCCCTGATGGAGAAGTCCGGACCGCTGAGGTGCGCACTACTGGCGGCACTCTAAAGCGTCCGGTGAAGAAGCTCATTCCCTTGCCGAAATGAGCGCAGCAGAGTTCCAGCGGTGAGAGCTGAGCGACGTGTCGCTGCACGTCGAGGTCACGAGCGCTGCCGACGTGCGTCGCTCACTATGCTGATGCAGCGCCGCGCCAACGTAGCATCGAGTCGACGCCACACTGCACGGCGGGAGAGATGTTCGTCACCAACCATATTAGATGGTTTCATGTAAATAGAAAATAGTATCAATAGACACACGTCTGCTTGCCCCAGCGCGCCATCGCATACTAAATGATGTCGGTAGGCAAAAAAGTCTTTTATAGTAATGTGCACAAGAAATTTCGTTCATGTTTTTAAGACACTAAAATTATATTTTATGTGTCTATCAGTATGTAATAGGGTTATATAGTCTAAGAATAGTAAATTAGAATCATTATTATACATACTGATTGTGTTATTACGGCAAGAAACAAGAATTCATATTCCGTAAACACGGCCGTCAGCCATGACGGTTTAGTTCGCAATGACCTGTAAGATGGCGTCGCTTGTTTATATAGCAAAACGCGTGAAATTTTTGATTTAAAATTCTAGTAACATTAACATCATGTTTTAGGGGCTTTTATATAGCTTATGGTGCGCATATCGCGCTTATGTATTAGTATTATGCATAAGGTACCTTAGATATATGATGAATGTATAGTTTTAAGGCAATAAAAATATTTTGTTTACTTAATTTGGACCCCCCCAAAATGGCAGGGTCGCAAGTAGTGGTACGAGTGTTATACTCACGTACCAATCGTATTGTTTTCCTTACACACATTGTTTTGTTAGGAAACACCATCTAGGTGTTCTAGATAGTATACCTGGATGCTATGACTGAAAACTGTACATAACAACAGTACATAGCCAGGTTTAATACAGTTTTACTCTGAAAAGGTAAATAGGTCTGTTCTCATTTCTGGGATGGATCTGCCAGGTACCAGCTTGATGCACTAGAGTCGATCGAAAAACGGGCCAAGAGGCTCATTGGCAATGTGGCACTGGTTGAGTCAAAGCTCCAGAGCCTTGAACATCGTCGCCGAGTTGCTAGCTTGTCGGTTTTTTATCGGTTGCATTTCGGGGAGTGTGCGATGGAATTGCATGATCTAATTTCACCTAGCCCGTTTCATCATCGGACTACAAGACGTACGGCAATGCGCCATCGGTACATGGTGGACATCCCACCCATACGCACTAAACGTTTTGAAAATACTTTCATTATGCGTACAGCTAAGGAGTGGAATTCCCTGCCGGAGTCTGTGTTTCCCGATAGCTACAACCTCGGGGTTTTTAAGTCAAGAGTGAATAGGTTTCTTCTAGGCAAGCGTGTTACACCGTCGACCACATTATCGCTTACCATCAGGTGAGATAGTGGTCAAGCGCGAGCCTATCAATAATAAAAAAATATACATACATTTTCCTCAAGTAAGTTTTTAGAAAGTTCGATACAAGCCATTTAGTGCTTCAAGGAGACCTAGAATTCTATCTAGGCCCTATAAATAGATAGCACCTATGTAACTCTAGTACATAGACATCACTTGCTTGAGATAATGTGTCTGTATGTGCCAGCATAGACGTTTCTATGCGTCTGTCAGCGGGTTCACTACCTTCAGACACACTTGGTGCCTGAAAAGCTATCAATATGCTTTCTGAAGCATTACCTTCGTGGACCCTCAGGCAGGCGCCTGGACTCAGTCATAATACAAAGCTAATATATAGCTACACACACACATACAGAGGCGTTAAAGCTGTGGAACAACGCAATATTTTCGTATTCGGCCGCTTCCCGGCACCTTAAGTACCAGAAGGGCTGGAGGTACACCCATCAGGGTACCACCATTTGACAGCCCAAGGAAGGAGCTCTGGTGGTTGGAGAGCTAACCGACTTGACATGGTGCGAGGTTCCATGGTTTTTTCATGTAAACAAACATGTCAGAGTGAATGCTACTTCGAGGGTTGGAGATGTATCCACCAGACTTCCATCATGGGATAGCCCACCCACCAGTTTAAGTACAAATTCGGTTTATGTGCTAAGATTAGGCACATAATCTAACTTTTCGCACCTTTGCGCGGCTGTACGCCTAAGTGTTATAAATGTGGCTGTGAAACTTATGTGTGTCGACGGCCCAGTAGGAGGGCTTCAAGTCCCTTGCTGGTACCCTAGTGCTAAGGTGTATAGTTTTAGTAGAAAACAGCTTGTAAACCCTTAAACTGGCGGAAATTCCCTTTCTTTGGTGTTCTTCCTGCAAGAACTCCCTGAAGGTAGGGGCTAGGGACCTGGAACAAGGACCGGAGGGAAGGTCTTCTCGAGACCTATCTAGAGGTACAAGTTCCATCGAGATCGGTTCAGTGAAAGGGGAGTTTCCGTCGGTTTCTAGCTAACATCTGTAGACTAATTTTTTTGTAAATAAAAATCTGCGCGCACGAAAAATCAAGGTCCTCGTTACGGTCGAGTTACTAGGAAGGATAGTGCGCAGGCGCATAGTCCAATTTGTAGCCATTATTTCACCTAAGTCAATTCCACGCATCATTGTGTAACGAGGACCATAAAGAAACGTCGCTTCTGGTCATGAACATATAAGCCTTTTATTTATCTGGACATCACGCCTTCACCTCAACATACTTGGCAGCCTTCAAGCGACTCCAGGGTTGATATTTGCCCGATGACAACTGAACAATAGGTGCAAAGGGCGTCAACGCGTTCGAGCAGGAGCCTTACAACCTCCTGAGTGCCTATCAGCCTCGAACGATCACGTCCGTCCCTTACACATAGCATCAGGGTATACTAGCTAGAACATCCAAACGGTGTTTCCTAACAAACTAATGTGTGTAAGGTAAATAATACAATTGGTGTGTGAGTAGATTGCACATAGCACTACTTGCGACCCTGCCATTTTGAGGGGGTCTAAATAAAAATAAACGAAAAAAATATATTTTCCTAAACTATTACAAACATTACGTACTTAAGGTATTTCATCCGGTCATCTGTCCATTCATCCGAATCGGATTAAAACAATGGTAATTTCTATTGTGTCTGGAAATTGACAGTTGAAGGTGTATTATGCTAGTACATAAGCAAAATATATAAACTATAAGCTATGTGACGCCTCGTCGCGAACAAATACAATATAATAATGTTCCATGACTTTTCGTTGTGACCATTATTTTCAATGTTATGAATATTTAAAGATCTTTTTATATGGAAAAAAACATAATTTCATTAAAATCTTTGAATAGTACAAATTATTAGACTATTTTAGCGTAATAGCAGGTACTGCGATATCTTGCGCATTTTTTTTTTTTTTACGGTATTCCAGAGAACGCCACCAGAGAACTAGGCGCGTTTTTTTTTTAACAGTGGTACCCCCAATAGGCTTAATCCACTACAGAAAAAGTTTTTACGTACCTGAAGGTTCCAAACGGAGCCCTTTTTTTTGTCACTCACGTGTCCGTTTGTCTGACCTTCCTATGTCACACAGGATTTACAGCCAAACGGTTGGACAGCCAAATGGTTGGAGCTACAGTCTTCAAATTTTTAACATTAACTATAAGCATCTTATTGGCCCAGAGCCATACAAATTGTCAAAAAATATTTTAGAATGTTTTAAAGGGGGGCTCCAATACAGAAAAACGGGGACGCGAAAAAATATATTGACCTACCCCCATTGAGTGGGATATCGTTGTTTAGAGCTCGTTGAGTAGATACATAAATCATTTTTGTTTCAAAAATATTGGAAAACAAAGATTTGTAGTAATTATAAGCATTTTTTTTTTTACAAAAACAACAAATAAAATTACCCTCATTTTTACTATTAACTTAACAGCGGTTTGGTATGGAACTCAAAATGTGAAACAAATCGGCCAAGTTCGTGTCGAAGACCGACACGCAACTGGCCGACAATTTTTTGTGCTTTGACAAAGGCATCATTATTTATTTATTTATTTTAGTACATGGAGGACTTACAGCTAATAAATACAGGTAAAAAAGGAAACCATAGGAAACAGAAAGCCACAAATCCTCACGTATAGTCGTTTAATTATTCAAAAAAGTCATTTTCAGGTTCAATGTACAGTGATGGGTACTGAACTTAAATTTAAGTTTGCCTGATCATTATCGTCAAAAACTCTATATCTATAATAATCAACAAAACTTTTGCCTCTTGTGAGAGGGCTTTGTGTTTTCGCAACAGTTTGTCTTATTTTTTAAGCTAATTAATAAATTATTAATAATATTTTCATTGGTAGCTTTTCCACAGAATTTTCTCGAATGAAATGCGCAATATCTCCTGAAGTTCTCATTTTGAGCTTCAGCAGCGTCTTCAGATAATTTTCCAATTGGCACTATACCCAAATTCTCAATTATATCAGCTCCGTGAGCAAGAACTTTATGAACACTTGCAGGCATGTGATACCAATTATACAAATTAACATACAATTTCATAGTGGCTTTCTTCGTCTATTTCTGTACTCCCAATTATTTCCAAAATAACAGAAAAATCTCATGAATAACAGACAAATAAATTATCTAAATAAAAATTAATTAATTTCTCCAAACCAATATGGTTTTGTATCAGGCAAATCTACAGAGGATGCGGTAATAAAACTAACACATCATGTTGCAGGTAAATTAGACAACAAAAATAAATGAATAGAAGTATTTCTAGGCCTAGCAAAAGCTTTTGACACCGTCTCTGTCCCCAGGCTAGTGAAAAAGATGGAGAATATAGGGATTCGAGGAACCCCTCTTAAATTATTTACGGACTATGTTACTAACAGAACTCAGATAGATAAAATTGACAAGTATATAAGTAATAGTGCAAATATAGATTTTGGTGTACCACAGGGGAGTGTACTCGGTCCTAGTTTATTTATAATCTACATAAATGAGATATGTAACTTAAATCTACAAAATGGTCAAATAATAACTTATGTAGACGACACGACAATCATCTTCCATGGAAACACATGGTCAGAGGTTGCCGCTCTTACAAACACCGGGCTCAGAACCGTTTTTGGATACATTAACATAAATTCACTTACCCTTAACGTCGAAAAAACAAAATATCTCATGTTCTCGATAAAGAAGGCTCTCCCGTTTGCTAATGAATTGGTTGAAGTCCGAGCACATACATGTAATCAAAACAGTATCACTGAATGCAGATGTCTTCCTATTGAAAAAACAAGCAGTATGAAATATCTCGGAATACAAGTAGACGACCAGCTAAACTTCCACCACCACGTAAAAACACTAAGCTCTAGAGTTAGAAAATTAATAACAGTTTTTAAGAAGTTACGTAGGGTGTGCGACTTGAGCCTGTTGAAAACAATCTATCTATCTCTGTGCCAGTCAGTACTGGAATACTGTATCTCTGTCCGGGGAAGTACACACAAAACTCATATATTAAACCTAGAAAGAGTCCAGAGAGCAGTTCTCAAGGTATTACACAAAAAATACTTTCAGTATCCAACGGAGCAGCTATACAAGGATTGTATGGTTTTAACGGTTCGACAACTTTATATCAGGAGGGTTCTGCTTATTAGCCATAAAGGCTCAACGTACGACCCGGAAAGACTGAAAAACAAACGTAGGAAGGACATAGTCTTTGACCTGAAACCGTATAAAACTGACTTCTTCAGGAGACAACCGTGCTACATGGGTAATAAAATAAGTAAAATCACACAGTTACACAACTTACCGATAAAAAACTAAAACTTTCCATAGATAACTTCCTTCTCTCTCAAAATTATGAAAACACTGAAAATTTACTAAAACGTATATTAAGTATAAAATAAAACAAATAAAATAATAATAATAAAACCAGTCAAGCTCATGCACGCTAACACATACACAGAATTTTATTATTCAAAAAAGTCAGATTCAGGTTCATTGTACAGTGATGGGTACTGAACTTAAATTTAAGTTTGCCTGATCATTATCGTCAAAAACTCTATATCTATAATAATCAACAAAACTTTTGCCTCTTGTGAGAGGGCTTTGTGTTTTCGCAACAGTTTGTCTTATTTTTTAAGCTAATTAATAAATTATTAATAATATTTTCATTGGTAGCTTTTCTACAGAATTTTCTCGAATGAAATGCGCAATATCTCCTGAAGTTCTCATTTTGAGCTTCAGCAGCTTCTTCAGAAAATGTACTAAAACGTATATTAAGTATAAAATAAAACAAATAAAATAATAATAATAAAACCAGTCAAGCCCATGCACGCTAACACATACAAATCCACACACACAAAACACATCACACACCAGAATACCACACACACACACACTATCTTCATACTCACATGCACACTCTTACGCATAATAGTAATAAAATAAATTAGTGTAATTTTGATACTTACTTTAGCACCGCGCCACACTTGTAATGGCAGCTCGAACACGGTGGTGACGGAAGTAACTGGTGCTTAAAGCACAGGAATTCCCCTAGTTTAAGCCCAGTTGCACATATTTTGTATCTTTCCACTAACTTAATGATTCTAATTTATGGTACAATCATTGTAATTAGGTTTAAGTCTTGAACAAATAAATATTGTTTATTGTTTGTTTATTATCTGAGGAATACATACAGGTGACCTGAAGAAATTGCTTCTAGTATGGTTTTAAATCGTTTTATCAAATTCACATCGACTCCCGTGATCGGAGCCGCAATTTCGGAGTTTTAAAAAAATCTCCTAGCGGTATTGCCGTCATTGGTCGTACCGTGAGATTTTAACGCTTCCTTAATATCTTTCTTTCTGCTCTGCATAATAGCCTAAGTGTCACCCATATCAATTTACGTTTTCAAATGTAATCTAAAAAAAAAAAAAAAAAGTTTATTTCATTTACATAAAGCATTAACATAGTTGATGTGGAGATCACCTTTTAAGCAAGAAGATGCTTGTGATAGGTGACTCCGCTCTTCCACTTAACATTATACAGTGTATGCAATTGTAAACAGGAAACCAGAATAAAATAATAAAATAATGATAAAGAAATAATCATAATAATAAAAGAAAATACAAAAGGGAGTGCGCTTGTGTGAATTGTGCGAGTAGGTTTTGAGTGTGTGTGTAATAGTGTCAGTATGCGTGCGTGAATGTTTATAGTAGTGTGAGTGTAGAACTGTAGATTTTATTTATGTTAAATTTGATTGCCTGGATATAGATATAAGTTTATGTTTTAGCTAGGTTAAGTTCTACGCTTAGGTTAGCCCTGCGACAGTGTCTTGGGATCGAAGGGAGCCAGGAACAGCTTCCTCCACTAACGATTTCGTTACTGAGGACTTATTTGTTATAGGACAGATTAAGGAAGCGATGTTACCATGGCCTCAATGTCGTCATAGGTTTTAGTCTTAAGCCATTCAGCCACGGAGCAACCAATTACAGTCAGCGGATACAACCAATTTACAGTCACGGAGTTTCAGAGGATAGACGTGTAGTTCCTTATTTAATAGATTGTATAAGTGGGAAGATTGCCTTGCATACTGCCTCTTGGCAAAAACTGATCTAATTGGGACAGTTGGCGCGACTAAGTAGCGTCGTCTGCCACTCATACCCGGCTTTATGGGATCATACGGAAGGGATTTGTGTTTTCTCAGGATAAGATGCAGTATGTAAAGTTTCCTTACAGAAAGAAGGTCAGAGGTTAGGTAAAGGCTTTGGGTCGGGAACCTAAAGGGTTTAAAGAGCATAACCTTAATCAAAGATCGCTGCGCCCTCTCAAGTTCCAAAAATTTAATTTTTGTTGTCCCACCCCAGCATGGCAAACAGTACGTAAGAATCGATTGGGCCAGCGATAAGTAGACTTTGTGCAAAAGATTCTTTGAAGCAATGTGTCGCAATGTTTTAAAAGTCCATATTAATTTCCTAGCCCTTTTCATGATCAGTTCAGTATGCATGTGCCAGGACAGGCGCTGGTCAATCATGATGCCCAGATATTTAGTATACTGTAACCTGTCAATATTTGTACAAGAGCAGTCAGGAATTGGGGAGTTGGCACAGCAGTGGATCTTTATTTGGAATTCGAGTGGTGGTTGAGTGTTTGCATACTTGGTGAAACATATGTAGTTGGACTTGGAGGAATTTAGTGTGAGGAGGTTATATTTGAGCCAATCTGCAATCTTTGACAGGCCGGATTCGGCTAACCTTCTAACTTTTGCCCAAGTCTTATCGGCAAAGACCATGGCAGTATCATCTGCATAAGAGAAAATGTGACCCCCGTCAATACTCATGTTGCATAGGCTATTTATATAAATAAGGAACAATGTCGGACCAAGGACATCCTGGCGCGCAATGTGTTCTAAGTTAATATAGGCATATTTGCGCGCTAAAAACAGACACTCGCAATTTCACATGCGCAAGTACACACGCACCGGATAGTATAGCGCGGGCTTGCACTCCGGTGCAAACATGGGCGGTGTATACACACATACACTACCGCTCACACATACATACGGCTCCCCAGTCTGAGTAACGACCGGCTAGATTCGGAAGGGAGGCGGACGGGAGCTATACATTTCTCTGTAGGTTCGTCAAAGTCGGCACTACTGATGCTGGTCGCCTTCGCTGGGCTTCTCATGGTTCGCCATGAGTTCCACCTGGTGGGGGTTGACCGCCAGGGTGCCGTGAAGAAACGGCGGCGCGTTCAGAACGCTCGTCGCGGCGCGCCTACAGATACACACAACAAGCTACCAATACAGTGAGTGCGGATTGCTAAGGCAAAGCGACTAGGCGCTTTACCCGCACTCACTTGATGTTAGGTTTTATTAAAACACCACAGCGACGGGCTCGTGTTAGCGAGCCCCGGTATGGCTTCTGCGGGCTGGGAGCTTAGCTCCGGGACCGCTCGCCCCGCCCCCTTGCGGGGGCGGAGCGACTTTCATAGGACCAAGGACACTTCCCTGTCGGACGCCGTACGAAGTAGTTTCTTCTGAGCTAGTGAACGCCCCTATTTTTACTGTTTGTTTGCGTTTATTCAGGTAGGATTTGAATAGCTCGAGAGGGGACCCCCTTATGCCGATGCTTTCAAGTCTGTGTAGAAGTATGGGGACAGAAACTGTGTCGAAGGCCTTTTTGAGGTCAAGGAAAACTGCCAGGCATTTGCTACCCTTATCCACATTGTCAACTACAGTAGATGTTAGTGACAAGACCGCATCCTCAGTAGACCTTCCCTGCCTGAATCCAAACTGAGAAGGGGACAGAATGTTGTATTTAGAAAGGTATTTAATTAAGCGTGAGTTTAAGAGTCTTTCTAGAATTTTCGAGATAGAAGGCAGTACTGAAATTGGCCTATAGTTTGACGGGTCTGAGCTGTCTCCACACTTGTACACAGGCGTTATTAAGGCTATTTTCAAGGCATCCGGGAAAAGTCCCTGCTCAAAGCATAGGTTTGTCAAATAACTAATGATTGGGACAATTAGATCGTGTGCAGCTGCAGGAATTTAACTGAAATGTTGTCCCAACCAGGAGCACTGTCTAATTTTAAACCCATAAGTGTGGAATGGACTTCACATGGGTCTGTGTCGAGTAGAACAAAAGATGAGGTCGATGTATAGTTAGGATTGTTATTAATTACTGGAGAAGACAGGGGTGGTGTGATATTATCGGCAAGAAGCTTTCCTATGTTAGAGAAAAAGCTATTCACTTTGTTAATAGAGTTCTGTGGGGTATTGGATAGTTCCAAGAGATCCAAGTTATTTGTTTTTTTAGGTTTTCGCTGTGTAATGTTGTTAATGATTTCCCACGTTTTTTTAGGATTTTTTTGTGCTTTAGCAAGTTGGTCTCTGTCATGTTTTCGTTTTTGTTTTTTTATGATGCAGTTGCAATAATTCCGGTACCTTTTGTAGGTAATTTTTAGTACCTCATTGAGTGGGTCAAGTCTCAATCTCCGTTGCATGTTATTTCGGTTGTGTATACATCGCAATAGTCCAGCAGTCATCCACGGCTTCAGGGTTCTATTTTTTAATGGGATCGCCTTAGTGGTAGTACTAAGCGTGATGCAGTTGTAAAAAATTTCGATTAAATTGGTAGTAAGTGTGTTAGGGTTAGTTAGGTTTAGCAGATCTGCCAGGTTACTATCTTTTAAGAGGCCGAGTGCCTTCTCAAGGTTAAAAACTGATTTTATTTTTGTAGGTTTTATTACATTTTTATGGTTTGTTATTTTTAGGAAAATCATGAAGTGATCCGTGATAGTTGTGTGAATTATTGCAATGGTCGCAGTTTTACAAGTAGATTTGAGCTTTATAATAATATGGTCAAGACAATTTTTGTCTCTCGTGGGTAGGGAGTGACCGGGGAGAAGCCCATGCATTGCCAGCATGTTGAGATAATTAAGTCTATTCGTGCGTTCATGTGATTGCTCGCCTTGATTTAATATCAGATTAATATTAATGTCACCGGTGACAATTATATTTTTAGTTGATGCAATGGTAGTAAGATGATTATTTAAGGATTGGATAAATTCGTCAGCATTAGAAGTTGAGGGGGACCGATAAATCGCGATTACTGTAAGGTCAGGAGGGATATGGATCTCTAAGCAAGAAGCGTGGGTTAGCTTTATTTCTCTTATTTTGTATTTATGGGTGTTTTTAATATACGCAACCACTCCATCAGCTTTGTGAAGATGATTTGTGGTTTGGTGTGAATTATAGGTAGTTATTTGAGGTATTTGTTTATTTGGATTTAATCTAGATTCAGTTAAGATTATCAGATCAATGTCCGTTTTAAGACTTAATAAGTTTAGTTGAAGGTCGTCGAAGTTAGAATAAACGGATCTAATATTTTGTGAAACAATGGTAAAACCGGGGGAGTTAGGCTTGATATGGTGGTTAGAAAAGTCGTTGAGTGCACAGTCGAATGCTTGGGCTATTTCATAATTGTCTATATCATTCAAAGTCTGTAAGGTGCTATCCATGATAATTGGTTGTGCGAGTGCAGAAGAGCGTAGCTATACAGACATTTCGTGTGTGGGTCATCGTATGAGTGTTTGTTGTGAGTGTGATAGATAGTCTGAGTGAGTGTGGAATGGAGAAGTAAATGTGTGTGAGTGCGCAATAGATTAACATGATATTTGGGTTAATATCTAACCTGACAGTAAGCTTGATTTTTATCTTATTACTAGTTAGCTTTAAGCATCGAAACAGATACGGGCAACAACAGAGTAAAATATGGTGAGTGTGACAGATGGTCATCAGTAACATAACATAGTTTTGGTTTATAATTAACCTGATAATAATATTAAATTTAATCCTTAGGTTAATTAATTTTAAACATCTACTTTCCATATAGAACAGAAACAAATAGGGATAACAAGAGAGTAAAGAATGGAAAGTACGATAATTGATCATCTGAAGTATAACATCCAGTCATTTATGTTGCAAAAGATTATGGACCTGTGACTCACTTGTTATTATAATAGTAGGTAAGTTGTCGTCCTTCTTAATATGTACTCTGCCAAAGGCTGTCCAGCAGTACTTATACTGTTTGGATTTTATCAGATCGCGTGCGAGAAAGTGAAGTCGACCGCCTTTTGCAGTAAGCTGTTCCGACACATATATTGGAGTGGAACCGTCTTAAATCCGAGATGCTTGGCACATAATTTTTTGTTATTCTTTCTGTTATAGTCTCTGGTCTTCTTCAATAAATCGGTCTTCAGAATAGTTGATGACATCTCAACAATAATTGTACTATTTCTCGTCGTGGCACGTTTATTCTGAACTCGGAATATGTCACTAATGTCCGTTTTTGTTATATTACATCCAATTTCATTAGACAGGGAAGTGGCCATTTGTATTAAATCTTCTTTGGATTCTTTAGCCAGCTTTGGTAGATTTTTTATCTCAAAGTTAGCCTTACGACTGCCCCTTTGCAGATCCTCTATCCTATCCTCTAAAATAGTAATGTAATTTCTATCTTTAGTTGTTTGGACTTCGATTTGCTCTATTTTATTTTTAAGAAAAATCAAATCTATATGCTATATTATGTAGAATGCATTCCATGAATCGTATCCAAATGTGTAACGACGATAGACCTTATTTATATAACTAACAGCTGGGCACGATAACATAAGAAATCCCAAAAACTTTGCAAAGACTCTGATAGATATAGAACGTCTGTTGGAGTATCTATCGACCATTTCAAGAACCTTCAATCGTTCTTGTAGTGGCAATTTTAAAGTCATTTCCGTTGAGTTAAACTTAAAACCTTAAAAGTTTTGATTTGGCTGGGAATTAAATCACTTTTATTCATGTTTATGACAAATCCGAGCTTCACTAACAGGCTGGTGATTATCTTTACATCATGAGAGCAGCTTTCAAATGTTTTATTAATAACTAACAAATTTTGTAAATAAATATAACCAGTATAATCCCTTTTTCTCTGAGGTATTTCATCACTGGTTTCATTAGTTTAGTAAAAATCAACGGTGCTGAACATAACCCAAAGGGTAAGTACTGAAATTCATAAGTCTGATTGAAAAACCTAAAACGTTGATATTTTTTTAACTATTTTCATGTATTGGGATTAAAAAATATGCCTTTTTCAGGTCAATATTGGCCATATAATATGAATTTGATAATAATTTAGAAGCCGTTCTAACGTCTTCCATTTTAAAATGCTGTGGATCAATATAGTTGTTTATTTTTTTAAGTTTAAAAATAAACCTATGGGTGCCGTCGCTTTTAGGTACCTACCAAAAATATATTTGAAATAAACTGATCACCAATGTCTTCACATTTTACTATTGCACCTGATAATAAAAGCTTTGAAATTTCAATATTAGGACTATTAATCTCTTGGAGAGAAAACGATTTATTAACTGCTTCTACATACTGAATAACGGGTCGATTAAAACCTATTTTGTAACCCTGACATATTCACTGTAAGATTACAGGATCTTTAGTTATGCTTTTCCAAGCTGTTATAAAGTAACCTAACCGACCAGCATGTTTAATTACCTCTATTCGGGCTTCGGAGGTGCTTTCGGGTTTGTCTTCGCACAGCTGTACCGTTCTATTGACGCTGGGTATCTACCTGTATTCGAGTTGGAGACTTGTGTCCTGGGCCTACTCGACCTGCCTCTGTAGTTCTTGTGGCGAAGTGGGCGGCTCAAGTTTCCCTGTCGATAATTATTAAAACGTGTCGATCTGTGGGAGGTAGATGGTTGAGGCTCAGTCCTCTTTATCTGTAAACCAGACTTTTCAACCATCTTAGTTGCTTTGATTTTATCACCCAAATTCTCTGCGAAGAGAAAGGAATCTCTCTTAACTCCAATATTCAAAAAAGAATGTCCGGGCTGAATGTTACTAACTTCCTTCGGTTAGCCATATTTTGACAATGTAAATCTAGCTATTATAATATCAGATATATAGCTTTTTATAATACCAGCTTTTTCTATACACCTACCACTGTTGTGTCTTTTTGAACCCAAAGGTTGACTGGTAGAGAATGCCTTGCTGCATTAAGTCCGCGTATGTATAACCAATGTACATGAAGTTAAAATATATAAATAAATTACGGAGGACAGTAGGCTAGTGATACCCGCTATACCAATGCCTTTGCCAGATGGTTTCGTGTCCTTTCAAGACGCTTATCCCTGTTTCTGGAGGATTCCGTCAAGATAGAGGATATTTCTTGATTAAGTTTTGGTGCCTTAATAAGTTAAAAGTTCTCGGGGATTAAAATATCATGAAACAGCTTTTGTTACTGTTCTTTACCCGATCTCTTCTCTGGTTTTCGGCCCAAACACCTAGTCTTTTGCCCTAGATTCTCCAAAAACCTCTAGTATATCAGAAGGGAGGGCCTCCAAAATTTCTGGTGCGGCGCTGGTCTCATCGCCCCCAGTAATGGTATCAAAGATAGTGTGTTGTGGAACTGTAACCACTGATCGAAAGTTCAACTGAGTTCCATCTGACTGGTAATGCTCAGAGGATTCGTAGTCGGAAGGCAAGGAGGCAGGCCTTGAGTGGTCAGACTCATCAGTTGAAACGGTATTTCGATCTGCTGAAGCATTGGACTTACTCAATTTTGGCTTCAAACAATGACAAAAAAAGGATTTGATAGCATCAAACCACTTGAGAATAATAGTCACTTACTACAGACGGTCGTAATCGCGTCACGACACTTAGCTATAGTTATTTTAACTTGACCGGGATCTCGTCACGGTACTAGCAGAAAATGCATAAGAAGGTAGGTACATATTAACAAACATATTTCTAAACATATTTATAAAAAAAGAAACTGGAACGACTGCAATCTCTTCGTGTATTTCCAAGTTTAGCAGGCTTATGTTAATGAAGGGAGTAGGCAGGTATTCATAAGATTAGTTTTTATCCGTGTGGTCATATCGCTTTTAAATATTTATTTGAGAACTGAGATGTGATGTTGACTCTTCAAAAAATCAAAATCAATTTTTTTTATTCATTCTTGATTCTACCGTCCATTCGGCAATGTAGCTTGTTATGGAGAAGAACGTAAAAGAAACTTCAAACTTACTCTCTAAAAAAATGTGTTTTACAAGTATTTGGTTACATTATTCTTGTTGAAAAAAAAATACATATATGTGAGAATGATGTAAAAAAAAAAATAACGCACTTAAAAGCTTCTACTGTAAAACAAACAATTAAAAATACAATAAATAGGTAGTTAAAAACAGGCAGAGGCAGCTAAGTTATGACCAATCCCAACTGATGACGCCCGTTCACGAACATGACATATGAATCGGCACCACTCAGTTCAACCATCATGAAGGGAACCGAATGATCCAACACATGAACCACCATCAGAAAGACATTAGAGAGAGCATGAAACACTATCAACTGCCAGGGCACACTGAAGTCAACAAGCGACACAAAGGTACAGTAAATGGTAGATTTACAGTTGGTATATAGTACTCACATATGTGCTGTGCAATTATATAACACACTAGCTGACCCAGCAAACTTTGTTTTGCCATAAAAAGACCAAAAATTTATCTACCCTACCTACCCTACCTTACACTACCTACCCTACCCTACCCTACCCTACCCGACCCTACACTACCCTACCCTACCCTACCCTACCCGACCCCTGGGATACTACCTCTAGACCTGCGCATACAAGAGGCAGCCGCCCTGTATGAAGCGAGGAGAGGGTCATCCCGGCTTCTGCCAGAAGACAGGGAGATCGAGAGTGCGGTAAGGTTTGCGGAAGCCCCTCATCCAGCTATGCAAATGCCCTTGGAGTTCATGTGCCTGGCAGACCAAGAGTTACTAGACAGTAACAATGTACAGGCGGTGCGAATCTTCACCGACGGCAGCAAGATTGAGGGGAAGGTAGGAGCCGCATTATCCATCTGGAATAGTGAAGGTGAAGTCCGGAACCTCAAGCTTAGCCTTGCCGCGTACTGCACAGTCTACCAGGCGGAACTTCTGGCCATTTGTAGAGCGACAGAAGTGATCCTCGCGCGGCAAGAAGCGAGCTATGGTGTGTACAGCGACTCAATGGCAGCATTGCAGACGCTTGCAAACCATGGCTCTCTCCATCCCCTGGCAGTTCGCGCAATCGCCAACCTGGCTCACGCCCTGGGTCAGAGCAAAGTTGTTACTTTGTTCTGGATCAAGGCCCACGCGGGCCTGCCGGGGAATGAGCGAGCGGACGAGCTGGCCAAGGAAGCAGCATTGTCGTCACGGAGGAAGCCGGACTACGACCAGTGTCCGGTTTCATTTATCAAGCGACAGATCCGTTTGGAATCGCTTGATGAATGGAATCGGAGATATGTGTCGGGCGAGACTGCTTCTGTGACGAAAATGTTTCTTCCGGATGCAATAGTGGCTTTTCGTACTGTACAACAGGTGCGGCCAGAAGGCGTCCTCACGCAGGTTTTGACGGGGCACGGTGGGTTCTCTGAATACTTGAATCGCTTCAAGTGTAAGGAGAGCCCATCGTGCGTCTGCGATCCAGGCGTGGCAGAGACTGTCCAGCACATACTTGTAGAATGCCCGTTATTTATCAGGGAGCGCTACCAACTTGAATGTGAGCTGGACAGGAAAATAACGAGAGAGAATCTGCATGGGCTCATGGACAAAAAGACTAGGGAGAAGTTTTTGGAGTACTGCACTAGAGTAGCCACTGCGGTTATACGTCGGAACAAAACCTGAAGCGCGCCGTGCTTCATTAGTATTTTGTATGATATTTAAATGTAAGCACGGAATGCAGCACAGTCACGTATAACCGGCAGTACTTCATGTTAGTACCTAAGATTTTATAGATGTGTAAATTTTTGTGATATTTTTATGACAGACTGCACTATTGTGTTTTTCCTATCTTTAATTGTTAGTATTCCACTGTGATAAATAATGTTGCACTTTTTGCACAAGTTGTGATAAATATTGTATTTCGTTATAAACAGCACTATTTGCACAATTGTTTTCTTTTGTATTCTGAGATAAACAGACCTTCTTGTATTATTTTGTATTTTAACTTTTTACTGTGATCAATTAATAAATCAGACACGTAGTTTATTAAATGAACCCACACAGACTACAAGAAGATGAATGCATGATGAACTTTAGTATGGAGAATAAAAGTGCGAGAGGAATAGAAGATTGACCGGAATGAATGTGTTTGCAATTAATGGGCGCCAATTAAGTTGGTGGGGATTATTGTTAAGAAAAAAAAAAAAAAAACCCTACCCGACCCTACACTACCCTACCGTACACTACCCTACCCTACACTACCCTACCCTACCCTACACCACCCTACCCTACCCTACCCTACCCTACCCTACCCGACCCTACACTACCCTACACTACCCTACCCTACCCTACAATACCCTACCCTACCCTACCCTACCCTACCCTACCCTACCCTACTCGACCCTACACTACCCTACCCTACACTACCCTACCCTACACTACCCTACCCTGCCTGACCCTACACTACCCTACCCTACCTATCCTACTCTACCTACCCCACATACATGATTCAGCGCACGCAATGGAAGCTCTCAAAAAGGAATATTTTTGCCCGTTTTTGCAACACTTTTCATTTATGCTCAGCTCCTATTGGTCGCAGCCTGATGTTATATAGCCTATAGCCTTCCTCGATAAATGATAGTCCATTTATCGACACAAAATATTTTTTCAATTCCAACCAGTAGTTCCTGAGATTAGCGCGTTCAAACAAACAAACAAACTCTTCAGCTTTATAATATTATATAGTATAGATTAGTATAGATAAATAAATTGCGTTTATAAAAAACAAACAAATTCATACAGTTTTCAGCAGGTCCAACAATACTTCAGGACTTTTCTACTTATCACTTGTTTTTGTGGTTTCTGTGGAGCTGGACCAGCGTTGAGCCAAGCATTTTTATCAACGATGTAATCCTCCAACCTATAATATGCCTGCCTGCATAGTGTGCGTTTTATAAAAGTTTTGAATTTCGCCTCATTCAGTTCTAGAATATGGGGTGGTATTTTATTGTAACATTTTATACAGTACCCCATAAAAGACGACGCTACTTTAGCCAGCCTGAAACCAGGTTGAATTAATTGATCCCTATTTCTAGTAACATAACTATCGCTGTTTTTACTAAAAAGATGTAAATTATTTCACACGTACATGATGTTTTCTTAAATATATTGACAAGGTACCGTCATGATGATAATGTCCTTAAACAGTTCCCTTAGAGAATCGCGCCGACGAAGATTGTATATCGTTCTGATGGCTCGTTTTAGCAGAATAAACATTGACTGAATGTCTGCAGCTCTTCCCCATAGTAATATCCCGTAAGACATTATACTATGAAAGTAACTAAAATAGACCAGCCTTGCGGTATCTTCATCAGTAAATTGACGAATTTTTCAAACAGCTTAAGCTGCCGAACTTAACCGCCCCGCAAATGATATTATATGAGGACCCCATTGTAACCTTAAGTCTAGCGTGATCCCTATTTTTTTTTCCTTCCGTTGTTTTCGCCAGGGCCGCGGTAACTCTTTTTCAAATTTATACGCGACAGCGTGTTCTTCGCTTCTCGTTGTTTAATATAATGACACAATCATAAATTTGGCATTTGGCAAGGCAAATTTTATACACTTAGTTTTTTTGCATTTAAAACTAAATTATTAGCAGTGAACTTATTCAGAACTTGCTGCAATGCATTATTTACATCGGCAAAGTTACTCGTACGTCTATTTATCTTAAAAAACAAAGAAATGTCGTCAGCAAATATCACCATGTTTAGATTGATTTCAATAGATGGGGTAAATCGTTAATGTATACTAAAAATAAGAAAGGACCTAAAATTGAGCCCTGGGGTACCCCCATTTTCACGTTCAACCCCGACGAATTGACACCGTTTATTTGAACTAATTGCTGTCTATCATTCAAATAGGATTTTACTTAACTTAATGCTAATAGGCTTAGCCAATAATGCTCAAGTTTCAAAATAAATGTTTCATGATCACCGCAATCAAACGCCTTCGACAGGTCGCAGAAAATACCTATGGCATCTTGCCCCTCCTCCCACGCATCAAAGATGTGTTTTAATAAGGTGACACCAGCGTCGGTTGTACAACGTCCTTTGGTGAAACCATACTGTTTCTCGTGTAGGATTTTATTCGTATTAAAATGAATGAGCATTTGATTTAGCATTATCTTTTCAAATACTTTGCTGAAAACTGGCAACACGGATACTGGTCTATAATTATTTGTGTCGTTATTGTCCTCGGATTTAAAAAGTGGTATATCCTTACTATGTTTCATTAGAACCGGAAAGATTTCTTAGACGTTAGCGTGTAATAAACCAGAAGTGAACGACGGCGAAGAATTTAAGGGTTCAGTAGTTTTAATTGGGATGCTGGTAAAGAAATTTTACAAATTCTTGAGCAACTTCTTTGTTATCTCTAATAAGTCCATGTGTAGTCTCAAGCGTGTAATCAGTATTATTTCTTTTGTTCCTGTTTGTTTCATTGTTTATAATTTTTCAAACCGTCTTAATTTTATTTTCTGCGAATTTAACCTTATTGCTAATGTATATAGTTATCTAGTTAACACGTATTTGAAAAAAAAATTGAGTAAGTAGCAACATACTTACTAAAAGTTTCAGTGTTAATATAAGGCTTAAGGTCATATAGCTCGTAAAGTCTTTCCCTACTTTTCCAGATTCCTTTAGTCGCCCAGTCACCCAATAAAAACTTAGGGCATATAGTTTTAGTTTTCTTCTTAAAAGTATTATTTAATTCTGTTTGAACAACTCAGAAAATATTTTTGTATAAAATATTACCATCGTTCACTGTGAGGTACTGATAACTAACCAATTATAGTGCTGTTAAATTTATTTAATTTACCGGATGTTATTGGTCTGGATTGAATCTGCACTTGTTGTATTGGTATGTTGGACTCAAATGTTACCAGTAGTCCACTATGATCCGAAGGCAGACAATTCATAATGGCTTTGTTTAAGCAGCAACAAAAAACATTATCAATACAATGCAACAAATTAAATGATTTGAAGAGATTTAATAGTCGAGATGTGATAGCTATCTGAATTATTTTCTAAAATATGTATACTAAAGTCACCACAGATTTTGCCAAAACATCTTCCATCACTGACTCAAATATATAGTAGTTTTTTTTATAATTGGGGGTCTGTAAACGCACACTATAACATGCTTATCCAGCTCAACACAGGACAGTTCAACACTATGTTCAACTGATAGATCTACAATATCTTTACGAGGTTTTGATTTAATACCATTTTTGATTAATATAAGTGAACCACCACGCAACATAACATTTCTGTTAAAACAGCAGCCCACAGTTTTATTTTCATAATTAATAAGCATTGAATATTCTTTCAGCCAATGCTCAGTAAAACAAATATTTTCAAACATTGTCTTTTCTAAAAACAGTTATATTTCCAATTGCTTTTCAGAAAACCTTGAACGTTTTGATGGAATAATTTCAAAGTATTCTGCTAAGCATCTTTTTTTTTTTTAAAAAAAAGACCTTTTTTTTTATTTCATTTAGGCCTACATGGGCACTTCTAAAACGGCGACAAAAGGTGCACGGTTCGGGTTGGTCGTTTCCTATGGAGAAGATCCGGCCAGAAACACCACGGTTACTCTTTTAAAAATGGTTTGGTTTTACAATATTTCCTTGTTACAGCATTTGTACTTAGATATGTGGGGACAACGTAGGCCCGACAATAAGTCGTAGAAAAAAAAAAGAAAAAAAAAAGATTACATATTATTTAAACAAAAGAAAATAAAACGAGTTAAAAAGTTAATATATGTTAACAAGCATCTAGAAGGCCTACAATGTTCACACATTTACAAAACAATCGGTAAAGGAATAAATCTAAAACAAAAAAAAAGACTAAATACAAAATACATTCCAAAATATAAAGTGAAGGTAGAGTCAGTATAACGATTTCTTTAAATTTTTCTCTAAGGGACTCGCGAGGACCCATTTTATTGATCGCGCGGATTGCCCTCTTTTGTAAGATGAAAATTGAGTCAACATCTGCTGCTGATCACCACAGCAGAATGCCATAAGACATAATACTGTGGAAATAAGCATAATATACTAACCTAGCTGTGGCTACATCGGTTAACTGCCTTATTTTCCTTACTGCATATGCAGCTGAACTTAACCTACCCGAAAGAGTTCTAATGAGCGCGCCCCACTGCAGTTTTGAATCGATAGTAATCCCTAAGAATACAGTTTCAGCTATAACTTCGAGACTTTTGCCGTCAAGATTTAAATTTAGGTCACGTTGTGGTACATTTGGTAAAGAGAACTTAAGACATTTAGTTTTTGTCGCATTCAGTAAAAGATTGTTAGCTGCGAACCATTTTGTGAGAATAATAAGACTATCGTTGACATGTAAGACATCCGTATCTTTCCTATCTATTTTAAAAATTAGCGAAGTATCATCAGCAAATAGAATTATATTCGATCATTTGGCCATCATAAAAGGGAGATCATTAATGTAAACAAGAAAAAGGAAAGGGCCGAGAATTGAACCTTGGGGCACGCCCATCTTGACTAGAGACCCGGAGGACGTCACCACATTAACATTCACTTTTTGCTGTCTGTTTGATAAATATGAAAGCACAAGATCAGCAGCTTGTCCTCGAATTCCGTAGTGGTGTAATTTACAGATCAGTGTGTTGTGGTCGACGCAGTCGAACGCTTTTGAGAGATCACAGAAAATGCCAATGGCATCCTGGGACTTCTCCCAAGATTCCAAAATGTGACTGATGAGTTTTACTCCCGCGTCCGTTGTCGACCTACCTTTCGTGAAACCAAACTGCTGACTATGCTGGATCCCATTTGAATTGAAGTGAGACAACATCTGATCCAGCATGATTTTTTCATAGATTTTACTCAATGCTGGAAGCACGGATATAGGTCTATAATTAGAGGGATCACTCTTACAACCTGATTTGAAAATTGGTACTACTTTGCTGTGTTTCATTAAATCAGGAAACGTGCCACTGTCCAAACATTGATTGAATATGCCTGTTAGGACAGGAGCAATACATATTGGTTTAAATTTAAAGGTCGGTATGTCTTTGGTAAAGTTTTCTTTAAGAAGAGCTTCAGCTAATTTAGATGAGGAGGGAAGAGACTTCGTAACCTCTAACGGAATGTTGGTAAAGAACTTTTCTAATGTCTCAGCGACTTCTTGCATATTAGAAATGGTTTGATTATTTATTTTCAAAGACAACTTATTCTAATCGCGTAGTTGTGTTTTTCCAGTTTCTCTATTAATTAATTGCCACACAGTTTTTATTTTATTATTTTTTAATTAACTATGTGAGAGTAAGAAGGTACCTTCTTGTTGGTGGATGTACTCCTAACTATTTCGTTATTGGTACCATCCCTTGTCCTAAAAACTAGTTTAAATTATAAATATAAATAGCAGAATTGCTAACGTATTTAATGTTATTGTCCACCTGTAAATTAGTATTACTACTTATATCAAATACAGTACAAGACTTCGACATACTATTTATGTCTGAGTTTAAAGTAAAAGATAATAGCCTCGCTATTTGACGTCTTACCCTAATAGGCAGATACACTGTATTGCCTGTCGAATTTAACTATCTAAAACGAATTTGTCACTGTAATGGCTGACAAGGAAATGAACATGTTTATTCAGCATCTGAATATAATTATTTTGTCTACTAGTAAATTGTTCTAAATATGGAAAAGCACACAATATTCCAGCAATTCATATTTATCAACTCCGTTACACACTCAGTGATGTCACCTTTTTTACATCCAAACAGTTACCTATAAAGACATTATTACATTGGTATCTGATTTATATACACTCTTTGTTACAGATTCCATGATATGCTTGTAAGATGACCCAGGCATACAATAATTAAAAGTCGAATAACTCTGATTGCTATTTAATAATTTACCTAAACCTCTACGAACACCATCTGTAAACATAACCGAATGAGATCCATGATTACTATCACTAGATGCAAAGGAAGCAGTCTCAGGCTGGTCTACTTGAGACACTTCCTGTGAAATATCAGTTATGTCTTGGTCTTGGTCAAAGACACCGTCCTGAGACACCCTCTCAGCTTGGGCCGGGCCTTCCGTTGCCTCAGGCTGGACAGCCTTCAGGTTTGAGACTATATAACAATTACATTGACACATCACTAATTCATTTGCAGCCAGAATGTGTTCCTTAATTTGTAACTGGGAGCTAACATATTTATTGTAAAGGGAGCCCAGTTTGTCCTCAAGTACCTGAATATCAGTTTGTATGCGCTGTGTGTCAATTTCATAGATTTTTATGCTGTCTTCTAATTTAATCTGGTAATTGTTTAATTTATTAAGTCAACACGTTCTATTCTGAGTGGAATATTTTTTAAGAAAGTTTGTGTTGTTTTCTGTACTGGGTTTAATTTTTAATTATTTTATTAAATTTGCCTTCTCTCTACTGACTTTCTTCGTGTAGAGTGTTTATCATTATTTGTAGTTGATTTGTACTTTCTGATAGCAGGACTAGGTATGTCGACATTTGGCCACATTTTATGCAAGCTTTGGTGGACAAAAACACGAATCAGTTACCCAGTACATCCACACAGTTTGTGATTCCATCTCCAGTGAAAGCATCTATTAGCACATCGACCGAAGTAAGTCCTAGAAAACCTTTTGTTGAATTAGGTCCTAAGTACAAAAAAACCGGCCAAGTGCGAGTCGGACTCGCGCACTAAGGGTTCCGTACCATTATCGCAAAAAAACGGCAAGAAAATCATATTTGTTGTATGGGAGCCCCCCTTAAATATTCATTTTATTCTGTTTTCAGTATTTGTTGTTATAGCGGCAACAGAAATACATCATCTGTGAAAATTTCAACTGTCTAGCTATTACGGTTCAAGAGATACAGCCTGGTGACAGACAGACAGACAGACAGACGGACGGACCGCGGAGTCTTAGTAATAGGGTCCCGTTTTTACCCTTTGGGTACGGAACCCTAAAAAGGTAATTTAAAAATCAAAAACTCGACTGATTAAGAGTCGAACTAAAAAGCTGTTAACAAGAAAAAATCATCATCACAGATTTATTGCTGTGCAGTCGGAGGAAACATATTCGCGAACTGGCTGACCACCTGATCCTCCGACTGCACAGCAATAAATCTGTTAAAATAATCTGTTAAGTTAAAAGCAGATGGAAATGACAGAATTGCAGAAATATTAGACCACTTGCTTAAAAATCCACAAGAAGGAGTAAGTAAGTAAAAGATTGCCTATTTGTTAAAAAAAACTGAATTTGCACAGGATGAAGCTTTAGGCATGTTTTTGACTCTTAAAATTACGAAGGGGCAATATAATACGCTACGGAAAAGAACCTAACAACTAACTAGTGTTAACATATTTCCCTTCTGTTACACACTACAAAATGAAAAACTAAAATGCTATCCACCTAAAAGAACTATTACAGTAACAGATACAACAGATAAATAGAATTGCAAACTCTTTTGGTCATTACTGTGAAAAGACTGATCAAATCAACCCCAATTGATGATACGTATAAGGAAATGACACTGATTAGTAAATGGGGTTTTTACGGGGCTTCTAATCAAGCCAGCTACAAGTAAAAATGCATTTAGAGAACACAGAAGAGCCAGATTATTATGATTCTATTGTTTTATGGGTAGTTTTATACCTATCAGACTAGTTTCTGATGATTGACTTGTTCCATAAAATGATTCTCTTAACTTTGCTCATTGGTGCCGTCCACTCTTTTTCCAATTTGTAAAAGAGAACAAATGTAGTATTCTACAGGAGAAAAATGCAATCATGGCAGAGATTGATAATTTGGTAAAGACAGAGATTGGCGAAATGAAAATTACACACAAGTTAATACTTACCATTATATATGGTAAAGCAACAGCTATTCTTTGCGATACATCATCTCAAAGATGCGACATAAGCTACACCAAAGGAGATGAATGACTTGCCCTTGATATTGACAAAGAAAGTTGATGTCGACTTATGGGTGGGTTTATACCAAACGATTTGAAAGAACTAAATATCTTGCGCTTCTGAAAGCAAATAGAGATTATGATGTTAATATGATCATTCCTAATAATCTTGAAGTTGATTTCTCGTGGTGGAAGACAAACATCAATAATGCTTTTTGTCCAATCAGACAAAATAGATACTACTTACAGATGTTTTTCACTGCGTCTCTAACGGGTTGGAATATCGCACGTAACGGAGAAACCAGCGGTGGTTTTTGGAGCACGTCTGATGCTCAAAACCATTTAAACTTATTGGAATTGAAAGCAGCATTCATTGGTTTAAAATGTTTTGCCAAAAACCTTGTAGACAAAGAGATTATTTTAAGAATAGATGACACTACTGCAATCTCGTATATGAATAGGATGGGTGGTGTTCAATATACACACCTTAATGATATGGCACGTGAAATTTGGCATTGGTGTGAAGAACATCGTCGAAACCGATGATATTGCTCGCGCTGTTTATAGTATAACTGTGTTCGAAATAAAATAATATCATTAGATGTGTTTATTTTCTTCACCACTAATGATTTGATATTTATCTTAAAACTCCGAACATCTACCTAGTGAATCATGTATATCTCGAGGATGCAGCGATAAAGTGTAATAGTGGTTAAACAAACTAACCTGAAGATAAGTTTGACCGCAATTACACGAGTCGCTGCATCCGAAGAAATTTACAAACCCGCCCAACCCTTATTTGCAAGAAAGCTCATTATTAAATATATTACAAGATAAATAGTACTATTAAATTAATGACCAGTGATCGAACGTAGACGGGTGCGGCGGCGCACGTCCCACCAATACTGCGGTAGTCGTTTAATGTCTAATTTTATTTTATTTTTTAGTTATTATCTAGAAATTGTACGATGCCTAGTACATTGAGGAGTGTACTACCTAGTGAATCATCTAAAACTCGAAGATGCAGTGACGAAGTGTGATTGCGGTCAAACTTCACTTCATGTAAGTTTGTTTAACCACAAATTTGACAGTATTTTGCATAATAGTTTTTTTTTCATACAATATTGAATCTTTTTCGTACAACCTTGGTTGACTGGTGTTATGTGCATGAAGTCTAATCTTGTAACATAAAAAATATTGTATTAGTATACATTACTACATAATAAATATAAATTTCAAAAAATTTACATACCAATCCTTAAGTCCCTACCTTCGTGAATTCGGCCCGCTGTGTGGCGGAGTGTCACTCCGTCCTCGTAGATAGCCAGAATGTATACATTAGATCTTACTTTGTAAGACTTACTTTGAGAAATATTGATTGATTTAGTTAAGCACCGTAACATCGAAAGAACCTCTAAATATCAATTAGTCTGTGTAAAAATATTTTTAAATTTCATGGCTATTTAGGAAGAGTATGCAAAATAGAAAATATAGTACCGTGTTGCTGAATATTTTTTAAGGCAAAACTATAAGTCACACGGAAAAACCATGTTTCTCAAATAATAAACATGAATCAATCATAAATATATATTTTTTTAAATCCTTAAACTAAGCCGATATCTTAAAAACCCGTGCTTTAGAAAGTAACCGTTATACGGCACTAAAGCGTAGTAAAAATAAAAAATATAGTACGGGCCTTAAGAGCCGGAAGTTCTACGACGAACACATTTTTCATGGAACAGCGGTAGCCCTTCAGGTTTGAGTAAAGCATCTGGTACCTTCAGCGTAGTCGTGTAGGTGGGGTTCAGTGGATGCAGCGGTCCCACCGCGGTCACCGCCGCACGCGCCTCGTCCGTGCCCAGCTTGTAATGACTGCCGTCACCTGTCTTTATTATCCTGTTGGCTACCTGTAAATTGTATACAAAGATTTCAAAACAGCACCATTAAATTGCCTTACAATGAGTTTTAGTTTTTTTACATAACATCACGTCTGTTTTCCCTGAATGGTTAATTAGATGGAATTAATGGTTAGGCGTGTACTCAGCTGAATCCGGAGAAACTGAAAGCCGATCCCAGGCAAAGGAGAGGCAGACTGATTGATTAGGTACAGGCGTTCAGTAAGTATCTCATCATCATCATATCAGCCGAAAGACGTCCACTGCTGGACATAGGCCTCCTCCAAGCGTCGCAACATTGACCGGTCCCGTGCGTCTCGCAACCAGCGGATCCCCGCAACCATCACCAGGTCATCGGTCTACCTGGTGGGAGGCCTTTTCAACGCAACATCTTCCAGTTCGCGGTCGCTACTCCAGAACCTTAACCAAAAACTAAATAACCCTCTCCATTGCCCTTTTAGTGACTGTTAGCTTTTTGATGAGGCCCATTGTAAGCGACCACATCTCTGGGCCATATGTCATCACTGGCACACACTGGGTCGCATAGACTTTCGTCTAGAGACACTGTGGTAAGTTAAACGAGAAAATACCGCGCAACATCCCGAACGCTGCCAAGCCGAGTCGGATTTGACGGTTGACCTCTTTCTCGAAGTTGGCCCCACCCAACTGGATCGTTTGTCCCAGGTAGAGATAGTCGCCCACAACTTCGAGTGTAGAGTCTCCGATCTTGATAGGAGTGGGTGTTACATGGTCATTCACCATGACCTTGGTATTGTCCATGTTCATTTTAAGACCGACTCTTTCAGAAGCTCTACTGAGGTCATCAAGCATTGTACTGAGGCTCTCCATGGTCTCAGCCATGACCACTATGTCGTCGGCAAACCGAAAGTGAGTGACGTACTCGCCATTAACGTTGATACCCAGCCGCCTCCAGTCCAAAACCTTGAATACATCCTCCAGCGCAGCAGTCAACAGTTTCGGCAAAATAACGTCTCCCTGTCTCACGCCACTCTGGAGAAGGATTGGTTTCGAGGTCTGATCTTGAAGATGGACTGACATTGTGGCCTTTTTTTGAGTGTTCACATGCTATAAGTTGCCAGATCCAGTCGTCGGTGTTTATTGGGGTAGCCGAGTCCGCTCCGGGGATTCTTCGCACCCCTTGCCACGCCATCGCCTCGACCGCTACTGTAGTCGAGGGAAGACGGGCTGCCGGACACGCGTGGTCGTTTTTTAGTTGTGCTATAATTTTGGTTTAGGGGGTTTTCCGTAATCGCCACGCTTGGCAGGCGGGTTGGCGATCGCAGTTTGTTCTTAAAGTGCACAGAGAACGCTGCTGCCCATTCTCTGGTGTTTCCCTTAGCGCCTCTAAAGACACCCACGGAAAGATATGTGATGGTTCAATGGCCCGCTTCAGAAGGGCTTTGCGCAGGTGGTTAATAGCGAATGCCTTCTATACTTTAAAAGAATTCCTTCAATTTAAATGACCTAATTGTATACTTACAAAAAAAAATTCATGTCATTATGCTATGATTAAATATGTTAAGCTACTATTATACTACCATTGTAAGAAGTTTTGTAACCATATTTATCTGCAAATAAATCATTGAATTTGATGGAGAAATTCTTTACGTCCGTCACCACACGGTACTCATCCACATCACGCCGGCTATATTTAAGTCATTAATTTGGAGTTAGGAAGCGAGCCTATTGCAAAGGGCAATAGGGCTATTTGCCCCCTTGGGCACAAAGCCAATCTTTATGATACTGAGAAATTACACATATACAAACCAAATAAAACCCAGAAATGTGACCAGAACCTCAAGCTTCGGCGCAGTTGCGGCGGCGCTGTCACTAGACCAGTAGAAGGTAGACATCTTAAAACTAGCAACATAGTGGCGTTTCCAATTGTGGGTACACTAGTTTTAGCCTGCGACTTCGCCTGCGTAATATTACTTCGAATAGCTTTTTATTTCGCCGACCTTTCATTAATCTCCTTACTATTTAAATTATTGGTTCACCATGCAAATTCCCAGCCGCTTTCCACCTAATTAAGCATGATTTCCGGGTTAAATACTATCAAACTATCTACATACCATGACACCTTAATTAGCTCAGGTGTGAAAAGGTAACAGACAGATAGAGTTACTTTCGTTTTTACTTTATACTAGCTTCTGCCAGCGGCTTTGCTCGCGTGGAAAGTGTTTTATCTACCCAAGGGAACATTATACTGGGGTAAATAGCCTATGTTCTATTCCAGACTATAATCTATCTCTGAGCCAAGTTTCATCCAGATCCGTTCAGCCGTTCTGGCGTGATTGAGTAACAAACATACATCCACAGACACATCTATGCAAACTTTTACATTTATAATATTACAGTAAGAGTAAGATTAGTAAAATAATAAGATGATCCCTTGAGAGGCCTATACCTACTGAAGAAACCTTATAGAACTTACCACTTCTGGTGAAGCAGTCTTCAAGTCATAAGCTAGTCCGATTCTCTCTAGGAATTGAATGAATGTTGCTGAATGATTGAAGAGGCTACTCAGTTCGGCTGCCTTGTAGTCCCAGGGGAACGCGTGGTGGTAGTTGTGCCAACCCTCGCCGAATGTCAAAAAAGACACGAACCATGACTCCACGGGTTGCAGGTTTCTGAAGGAAAATTATATTACTTTAAGCTACTGCGTATTTCTTTTTTATATAGTAGTTGCTGTCCCACTATTAGGCAGAGGCCTCCCATAAATCCTTCCAAACATTCTTCTCACGTGCCGTCTCGCACCAGCCCGGTACGCGGCCAAATCATCTCGCCTCATAATTTTCTGTGCTGGTCTCGCTGGTGCCTTCCATTTTCCGGAAATCATACTTACTGATCATAAGGTCTAGTTCCATAAAGATGTGCTGCGCTATTCACAAGCCACGTTGCATTCAGTGAAAGTACATATCGGAAGAAATAGCAAAAAAGCAGCGAGTCAAACCAATGCTCGCCGAAGAAATGCACTGGTACCCATATTGGGATAAAAATTGCAAATAAGATATATAAAGGATAGTAGTATCTGAAACAAAAAAAAAACATCAGTACGAAGTACAACAGTAGAGCTAATACTAAAGAACCAAATAAAAGCTTGTAAAAAGAATGAAGATCCTAAATTCTTATAGTTAAACATTTACTTATATTGGAACATGACCATCCAGTCGGCTTGCAAGTCACGCATGTTTATCTTACTGCCAAGCTCAATAACATAGGGGTGTTTCTTGTGCATGAGCCATCCCATATGAGAGAAGAAGAAGCCACGCTTAGAGTTGTGCGGATCGCCATCAGTATCCGAGTAGCGATGATGCAGCCGGTGGTCGCGACACCAGATGAACATAGAATTCTGTAAAATAACATAGCTTCGAATTTAAATATGGAGAGACATTGTCTACCAGTCTTACAGTGTAGCAATAGGTTTGATAGATGTTTTGGGGAGCATTTAGAAAAACCTAAGCTATATTCATTTCTTTAAGATTAATACTGAACTTCCCTACTGTCGGGACTCATATTACCACGTACTACGAGTAAAAATACAATACAAATTCGATTGTAACCAAAATCACTTCATTAAAGAACAAATAACTCATTATGTAAGGATTACCTGTCCAGCTAAAGTTTGCATAATTAGTAGAATAAATTTACAGAGTGGTGTAGCTTTAAATGTTTTATGAGCGTAGTATCTATGGGCTCCGGTAGTAATGCCCTCTGCCGCAATATAAATAACGAACATGGCTGAAAAGATTGCTATTATGAGTCCAATACTTGAAAGTATAAATAAAATAAAATAAATCTGGGTTTCTACTTACTCCATAACACGGTTTTTATTCCGACACCTCCTGTCAGAAGCACTTTCAATCCCCACATTGCAAGCAAATGTTGTATCAAAAACGTTAT
Source organism: Orthosia gothica (assembly GCA_949775005.1). NCBI lineage: Eukaryota > Metazoa > Arthropoda > Insecta > Lepidoptera > Noctuidae > Orthosia > Orthosia gothica. Next base: position 26,567,604 of record OX459037.1, read on the forward strand.
TGCATTGGGCCACCACACTAATTGATGCTTATATGAGTAATCTGTGCCTATGTTTTTGGCACTCAGAGGCAAGTTTACTGGTTGTTTATTTCCTTCCTGTTCGACTTCCATATTGTTTTGTTATGTATTCCGTAAAGTTTTGCCCTACCGTTTTGAGAGCTCAACCGTACTTACTTTTCTGATGCTCTATCACTAATGATACTTCTCTATAAAATACGGAGTTTTATAAACAAAATGTTTCGAGCCTTAGGCATTTTAAAATGTCATTGTATTCAATGTCGCATTAGATAACATTTGAACTATTGTTTGTTAATTAAATTAGTTGCGACTATGGGCCGGTTTCTGATTTAAGTATTCGACGCTAAGTATGTGCTGATCTCGATTTAATATATATTTAATTTATTTCAAAATTCAGACAATTTACAGTCCATTTCTTGTCAGTAACAAATATTTATACAACTAGTGTTAGTAAAAGGTATATTAAAAATCAAATAAACATTTACAAAATATTGCCATTTGATATTGCTTCACTTGATTGTTAATAATAAAAAGGGTAAAAATAAAAACAATTTAAATGTCAAGAAGATATTGTAAAGAATAGAATTTTAAATTAACATGTCAAAAAATAATATAACTTCAAAATCAATACAAATAAAATTAAATCAATTGACAATAAAATTCAATGAAGACCAATTATTTCGTTACTTCTTCCCGACATGTAACATAATACAATGCCACAATAATGGGCGGTCCGCTCGTCTAGCCACATCGCTAAGAATGCTGATGTCACTGCCGCGGAAACGACTTAGCAGCAATGCGGCTCTCTTTCTGAGGATGGCATGAAACCCATCGACACGTGAGTCCGCAAACATGCCCGACGCGCTACAGTGCCACAGCAGCCGCATCAGCATTCTAAATGCGTTGTTATACTGAACGCGCAGGGCGTTGACTGTTCTCTGCGTATATCTAACCCATAGACTGCACTTGTAAAACGACTGGCAAAACGCCCTTAACAAATTTACTTTTACTGCCTTGGTGCAGCGTGCAAATCTACGAGCCAACATATTGCATCGGACAGCCAACGCCCGGCGTTCCCTCTCAATGTCATCGTGGTCTGAGAGGTCATCCGTGACCCAGTGACCCAGGAACTTGAATCTTGAAACTCTGGGTAACGACACACCATCTATGAAGAGGGATGGAACGTGTAAGACTTTATGGCCAGCGGACTGGAAAACCAAGAGTTCACTCTTCTTTACATTATACCTGAGCCCATGAGCCCCAGCATAATCCACACATATAGCGAGCAGTTTTTGAACAGCGCTTATGGAGGGACCCAGCAGAACCATATCGTCCGCTTATCTGATTAATTTTCCATCTATAGAACATCCGACATTGGCCCTGATTGAAAAGACGAGGCGAGGGTAACCCTCCCCGTCTTACTCCACATTTCAATCTGTACGCGTCGGAGGTGACGCCTGCCCATCTTATAACATTGACTTGGTTGTTGTACCAATAATCAAAAATGTTAATGACTTCTTCGGGGAGGCTAGTTTCAGACATCATCTTGTACCAAAGCACATCATAGGACACCAAATTGAAAGCCTTCGAAAGGTCATGAAAACAGGCATAGACAGAAGTCTTCCTGAAGTACCGGACAGTATGCTTGAGGCATTGAACAGCCGTTTCTGTCGACAGCTCCTGCCTAAAACCGAACAGAGCGTCATTCAGCTTTATGTGATTGTTCAAAATAGATCAAGCAGACTGTCCAGCACTTTCGCCACGGTTGTAGCTAACGAAATGGGCCTATAATTGTTGCTATCCGATGCTTCGCCAGTTTTATTTTTTATTATTGGCACAACCACGGTCTTCATACACTCGTCCGTCAGGTACGCGTGTCTTAGGCAAAATGTATAAAACATTGCAAGAACTCTAGGCAGATGAACTCCCGCGTGCTGCAAATGCTCAATACTAATGCCATCGTGCCCTGGGGACTTACTCCTCGTAATATTCTTAATAACGGTAGCTATATCTTTAGCCGTAAAAGATGGTATTACTGCTGGCTTTAAAGGATTTTGCCTGATTTCACTCGCATTGAGCATCCCCAGCCCGCCAGAAGGAGGTTCTATCTGAAAATGGCTCCTAAACATGTTCGCAATGTCACGAGGACCAGTTACTCTGTTAACATTGATCGGGGAGTAGGTTTATTATTCAGATTATTCGTGCCCTTCCAATTTTTTTTTAAATTCTTAATTGCGTGCTGCGATGCCAGAATATCTATTTTTATTTGCTCGGCGTTGTTTTGACACCATCTCAGTTTAGATTTGAAACGACGCCGAGACTCCACCATGTTACTATAGATAGTTCCATCAGTAGGCCTACTGTATAACAACCAGATTTGGAAATCAAGCCTGGCCACCTCGTGAGCACCACGAACATGCCCATTCAAGCCCAAAACGACACGTTTTCGCTTTTGTTTACATGTAGAACTTGAGCTAGACATAGCCGCCTCACACATAGTCGAAACAATACTCTCATACATTTGGTCTATTACCACTCTATGCTCTTTATTGTGGCTTACACCGTCATAACACCCCGATAATTCCAAAGGAAAATACATTTTTCTAAAGTTATCGTTGCACATCCTAGTATAAAGCTGTTTTTTGCTCATTCCTATCGGCCCACAGTATACCGTTAGGAATACATTCAAGAAATACATACTGTGACTTCATAACAGCAATATTACTACGCACCTCTAGAGGATAGTGGTCGGACCAAGTGCAATCATAGTTCACCCTTACATCCACTACCGACTGCCACGCAGACTTCGTTACCACACAATTATCAAGCCAGCTTGTGCTGCCATGGGCGTCGCTAACGAATGTAACGGTTTCCGATGAAATCCCTAATTTATCTATTCCTTTCCAAACAATGCACAAGGACAAGCATTAAAATCTCCCAAAATGTAAACATTCGCAACTTCAGTGTAGTCAATAATAGCGCTTATCTCACTTAGGCAGTCAGTAAATTCTAATAAGTTCTCAACGGAGTTCACAGGCATGTAAACTGAGAAAACCACAAAAGAACGATCGCACACAACTACTTTAATCGCCGCGAGACGCACACTATTACATGGGATCACTGTAACCGAACTAAACGCACTCTTACGCCACAGCACAGCGACACCACCATACGGTCCTCGTAGTAGGCCAGCAGGCGAGTCGATAGCCAATTTACCGCAGTAGTCAAAGTCTGGGTCGACAGTTCCCAGGAATGGCAGGTTGTGCGGGAACAACCACGTCTCCTGTAGTGCTATGATGTCTGCTCGACGCCGCAGGGTTCTTACATGATCTACTGACCGTACTAATGACTTACAGTTATAGGTAATAAAACTGCTAAGCATGGGACTTTCCGATAGAGGACTTTCCATTAGGATTTTTATTATTATTTTTTATGTTTCTAAAGTCTATGAAACGCCGGAAAGTTATTCCTTCCGGCTATATATTGTCATCCATGAAAACAGCTAACTTGTACCGAGGGACCAACATCTTATAGGCGTCATACTCTTTATGTTGCTTGATTTCAATTTTTCTAAGGTAAAGCACCGTGCGTTTATGCCATAATATAGTTCGCAATGTCTGCCGGCGAGGTTCCTTTGTCAACATTATTTATAAACAGAGGGAGTTTGACGTCTGCAGCCTTAAACTTACATTGCGGAGAGGTAATAGCCACGCCTTTCTGTCCTATAAATCTATTCTGAAACCTATTCCTTCGTACCTCCGTCCATTCATCATCATTCGGTGGTTGTTTCCATTTACTCGGTGCACGCGCAATTTCTGCAAACGAGTGATAAGACTTCGGTAAATAGCTGTTACTATGCGCCTCAGCTATCGTACCTCTCATATTGCTAGAGGGCTTCAACAAATCACACAATGAAATATCTATCTCTTTCACACCTCCCGCTGTTGATAACCTAGTAATTATTTTATCATCTACCTCCTGTCGCACTAATTGTTTAATAGGCGCAAACGAAACAGTTTTATCACACTCAGTCACAACATCAATGCTATCTCGCAACGTAGATGGACGGTTACAGTCATGCTCATCAGGCTCAACATTGTTGACATATGAGGTAGACCCATTGGGCCGCTATCATAAGCAAAGCTAGCTTGCATACATAAAGCATCTCTCCTTAGGTTAATATTTCTGAACTTATTCTGTACAATCGTTTTATTTAGACAACAGAAAAACCGCAACCACCGCCGTCATAGTTAACTTTTAAGAGTTCCTGCTTAGTCTGTAGCAGCTGATCCACAGTCGCATAAGTACTTTTAAACAATTTGACCTCGTTTTGTAAAATAAGGATATCCTTCAAAAGTCGAGTAACGTCTACATGATCAAAAGTTATTGGGGGTAGTTTGTTAAGATTATGAGCTACGAAAACAGGAATCTTCTCAGAGTCTACATTCTTAAAAACTTCTATAATATCAAATAAATCTTTCTTGCTTTTGCCTTCTTTGTTTTTACGTTTTATTTGACGTATGTCAGTAGAAACAGACTGAAACAGTAATGACTTAACGTTTTCGATGTCTACTGTTGAAAAAGCAGAACTGCATATCCTCACTATAATCCTAATCCTCACTGTCCATCACTTCATGTTTGAACTGCACAAATGTAAACAATTCATTTACCACTATATTGCAATTGTTTCATTTAAGCACATTAGCCGACGACATAATTAACAACATAATTATCACGGGAAATTTAACGCGATGATTTCGATTGTTTGTTTACCTATTTCGCCCGACGTTTCGGCCGTGTTGCAACGACCGTGGTCCCGGGTAGACTGGTGTCTCGGTGTACTGGCTCCGTTGGGGCAGAAAATTCTTCCTCTACCCTCACTTTTTTACACACTACACTGACCGTGTCCTTATTCTGTAAGTTTGCCGACTGCACAAAACGAGGTAATGATTTTTGAATCACCGGATTCCACGCCGCGGATAATTTGTAACCGTCATCCCGATTGAACGTTTTGTGTTTTTTAATTTCAATCGCTTCACGCACAATTCTTGAATAGAAGTGGCGTTCCGTGGAGAGGACTTGTGGACGATGAAATTCGATCCAGTGATTGCTGCCGCCTTCTAATAGGTGTTCTGCAATCGCCGACTTATTGGACTTATTGGACATAATATTTTTAGAAAAGAACTGACTGTGGTAATTCAATGAAAATAGATAAAATATGAAAAATAATTATTACATAATGTAAGACATAATTTGTTACAGTTTTGTTTATTAAAGGTTACCACGTTTGGGCCGTGAAGAAGATATAAGATAAGAAGAAGAAGATAGGGAAAAATGGATAATTTTGATCCAAATCAACCTCAGTGAAGATACCTGGTTACCATCCAATGATACTTATGTATGTTCGTTGCATTTTCGCAAATAGGATAAATGTACCACAAAAGCGGGCAGGCGTTTTCTGAATCAGTCTCTCTACTAAATATCATTTCAGTTATATTACTGTTAATACTTTGGAATATTTTATTCACAAGGAAGTATTTACATCTTTGCTTCAACATTATTTTGATTAACCAAGCACTTTAAACATAGATATAATAAACTTTAAATCACCGAACACATTTGATACGGGCCATCATAAGCAAATACACAACAATTCGCTTGAAGTACGAAGCTAAAAATGATCATACTAATAATTATTTATCGAAGCGTCAAAAGTTAACTAAACTTATATTGTTTAGTTGTAACTAAATAAACATAAATATAATAATAAAAATATACAGAAGAAGATTCGTGTTTCAAGCGAATTGTAAAATTCCCTATTCCGATTTGATATGTTATTAACTTGTAAGCGCATTTAATTATATATAAAATAAAGAAATACAAAAGTTTCTTATACTTTAACAGTTTAACAGTCGGTTATTTCAATTAATAATAAATTTGAAAAAAGTGTGAGTGTAAAGCTTGTTAAGTATAAAGCTATGTCACTTCTGTAGTCAGTCAGCAATTTAGTCTATATGAATGACAGGGTGTTGCAGAACGTTGAACGATACGCGTAAGCGCCATGAAAATCACGGCGCTTCTGCTTTTTGGTCGCCAGAAAACTACACCTTAGAAGCGCTCTAGCGCTGCATGTTTATATTGTTTTGTTAGACAACTAATTATTGCTTCAGCGCTGCAGCGAATTTTTAGTTTAAACTCTTGTCAAAATTGACAAAATGGAGCATGTATTTTGATGACATAAAACTACAAAGACACAAGTTTTTGAAATTCCAGTGGAGTTCTTGGAATCGTTTTAGTTTTCGTGTTCTGAATGAGGTGTTAAGTTATTAGTATGATTTAATTAAATGATATATAATAAATTAATACATAAATTAATATACAATTGTTTTTTTTTTCATGACATATTTACCTATGTTAAGAACCCGATGTATAAGAATATTCTTCATACACATACCTATAATACTCACAGCGGATCTGAATTGGTTGCAAGACCCAGCGCAGTAGCTATTTTTGTGTCATATTGAAGGTGAAGATAGCATTGTATAACTATCTCTTTCACTCGCTTATGTATGTCGCATCGTCCTATCTCGCTTACTCTATGCAGTATACTCGATACCAAACTGTTTTCTTACGCAATGGTTGGCAGGGCCACCTTCAGAGTCACAAAGATCCGCTTTGACTACTATAATATAGGTACCTCATGTTCATTAATACTAAAAACATAAATAAAAATTAAACAGTATCAAGATCGTTCAATCCAATTGCCCCAGTATTGCACACAACAAATTTTTATTTCCACATTTGGCATGAGATTCCGTTAGACCTATAGACTATATACAACATTATTTGAGGAACGATGAAAATGACTGGTAATCAAAATGGTTTTAATAGTTCATCACAATTTTTCATTATACTTCAGTCGCGGGATACACAGGGCAAATAAAGAAATGCTGAAAAATGTTTTATGTGGAACTAATAATGATTCTTGTGTCTGACGCATTAAAGTTGATATTAGCTTATAGTGTGTTCAAACAAACAATAGAAATTTAAGTTTCGAAGAATGTTTCCTGGGGGGTAACCACAAGCTCTTAGAGTAAGGTTATTTTGAGATCGAGTAAGGGACAGATGTATCTGACTTGTATACATCTGTCACTTACTCGATCTCAAAATAACCTTACTCTAAGAGCTTGTGGTCACCCCCCTGGTCTTAGTGAATAGTGGTCGACTTGAGTTTTTTATAAGTGAAATTTTCGGCGACTTGGGGCTCGTCAAATCTGGCTACACTAGTTACATTTGGCAGTTGATAGTTGACAAGCCTTTGCTTAAACGGTGATCAAGCGAAATAAATACAAAATAATATATAAAACTTATAAAAACGAGTGACGAAGATACATCCTTGTCTTCCTTGGAGATGCCTCAACGAAGACCGATGCGTGGAAGAAGGGTGTTCTCCCTAAATGATCGAAAACATTAGATTGGATGCAAATATTCCATGCCTTAGTACCTACGATCCATTTCATAGTTTCATCATCATCATTTCAGCCGAAAGACGTCCAACTGCTGACATAACCCTCCCCCAGGCGTCGCCATATTGACCGATCCGGTGCGTCTCGGATCCAGTGCCTTCCCGCAACATTAACCATAGTTTCATAAAAGTTGTATACATTTCAAATAGGTATCTATTAAATTGCTTAAATATGAAAAATCATAAGTAATAATTATAATATATTAATTATTGTAAGTTAAAAAACTCAAAACTCTTCCTAAATTATTTGACAATGATCAACGGATTTTTGCTGCTTTACTTAAATCAGAAACCGGCCCTATGTTTGACATTGCTGAGTTTATGTTGATTTTATCGTATTTGAATCATTACAATTTCAGATAACCTTGGTCATGAGCTATCCGTATTAAGACCACAATTCACAAATCAAGTCAAGTAAACCAGCGAATCAATCCAGCGCTGCATTGGACTGGATGATATCGTCTAGTAGTGAGCAGTTAAAAAAGTGTTACTGCCAGAACTGGATTGGCACTGGATTGGTCACCTACACGATTCTAGTTATACTGGAATGTACGCGCTGGATTGAATTGGATCCTCAATTCAGTTACCTACTGGATTCAATGCATTTCATTCCAGTGCTTGTTTAGATTATTGCGGGCACAATCAAGCGCTGACTTGGATCACTGGAATGGAATAATGTGAAATAGGCATAATAAAATATCCAAATTAGATTTCAAAAATGATAATTCACACTCGAAAGGCAAAAATACTAAAGCTCAAAAAAAATGCATTTTATAGGAGAGCGATTTAACCTTTTTTAACCGACTTCCCAAAAAGGAGGAGGTTTTCAATTCGACTGTATTTATTTTTTTATGTGTGTTGCCTCAGAACTTGTTTCTGGGTGAACCGATTTAGATGATTCTTTTTTTATTTGATAGCTGGTGCTTGTCATGTGTCACCCATTTAATTTTCATCAAGTCTGATAAAGAAATTCGGCGATATACATTAGAACTCTTCAATAAACTACGGCAAATCACTCGGGATAGCTGCAATCGGATGATTAAAAAAAAAAAGAATTCACTTAATTTATTTTAAAATAATAGAATTACATTAATTATCGCTAAAATTAGCCTAAGTAGCTATTCGAAGTATGAATATGGAATGGAATTTTACAGAGTTACAATAATTGGCTAAACTAGGCCCGTGCGTCACAAAGTGCTATCTCACCTCAACGTTTCCATCGTCCGTTAAATTTGCAGCGTATGGTTCTATAATAAAAGTGTTGAGTGCTGAGTTGGCGATTCCCCGCAGATCAGCAACTAATTGAGAACTTCGAGAGAAAATGTTGCTGGAACTTGTCTTCTGGCGCGCCGATCCTCTTCTTTTTTTGTCAGATTCCTCGTAGATATGTACCTTGCTGTTGGGCGTTTCGGAGTGTTTGCAAAACCATTTGTTGCGATAGCCAGTACGGCTGTGATAAGTGCGCCTGCATCTAATAATGCGAAGTACAAGGGTATGAATAGTATGGTATATGACATCTGATTGCGCGAAAGT